>CM073777.1:8791051-9146637 GCA_037158775.1 Hetaerina titia | reverse complement strand
TATACCTATTTCTATGTTTGAATGAATATTTGTGCGCCGTATGGCGGGATTTTCAAGTTTGAATATGTGTTTGGCCAATGTGGCTCGTCTCTTCTTCTGGCTATGCGTGCCATGAAACGCACCGTTCCTATCCTTTATAAGACCGTATGAATGCTTTTCTACTATCCTTTCCCCTTCTTGTGTCCCGTCTATTTCTCCTTTGGTGGGTTAAACAGCTCCATAACGCCATCTCTCGGGCAATATGTATCGGAGCACTTTGGCGCTTTATAAGATCGCAGATCTCAAGGTAAATCAGGTTTCCTTATTAGCTTAGGTGGTAGAGCATCCGCCCGGCAAGTGGAAGGCCCGTGGTTCAAATCCCGGATAAGGAAATATTTTTACTTTCGTGATCTGCTCAAAAACCGCCTTCCCCACATGTCCTGTGTTCACCTTTTATGTGTTTTCCTATCCCCTTTCCTTATACCTATTTCTATGTTTGAATGAATATTTGTGCGCCGTATGGCGGGATTTTCAAGTTTGAATATGTGTTTGGCCAATGTGGCTCGTCTCTTCTTCTGGCTATGCGTGCCATGAAACGCACCGTTCCTATCCTTTATAAGACCGTATGAATGCTTTTCTACTATCCTTTCCCCTTCTTGTGTCCCGTCTATTTCTCCTTTGGTGGGTTAAACAGCTCCATAACGCCATCTCTCGGGCAATATGTATCGGAGCACTTTGGCGCTTTATAAGATCGCAGATCTCAAGGTAAATCAGGTTTCCTTATTAGCTTAGGTGGTAGAGCATCCGCCCGGCAAGTGGAAGGCCCGTGGTTCAAATCCCGGATAAGGAAATATTTTTACTTTCGTGATCTGCTCAAAAACCGCCTTCCCCACATGTCCTGTGTTCACCTTTTATGTGTTTTCCTATCCCCTTTCCTTATACCTATTTCTATGTTTGAATGAATATTTGTGCGCCGTATGGCGGGATTTTCAAGTTTGAATATGTGTTTGGCCAATGTGGCTCGTCTCTTCTTCTGGCTATGCGTGCCATGAAACGCACCGTTCCTATCCTTTATAAGACCGTATGAATGCTTTTCTACTATCCTTTCCCCTTCTTGTGTCCCGTCTATTTCTCCTTTGGTGGGTTAAACAGCTCCATAACGCCATCTCTCGGGCAATATGTATCGGAGCACTTTGGCGCTTTATAAGATCGCAGATCTCAAGGTAAATCAGGTTTCCTTATTAGCTTAGGTGGTAGAGCATCCGCCCGGCAAGTGGAAGGCCCGTGGTTCAAATCCCGGATAAGGAAATATTTTTACTTTCGTGATCTGCTCAAAAACCGCCTTCCCCACATGTCCTGTGTTCACCTTTTATGTGTTTTCCTATCCCCTTTCCTTATACCTATTTCTATGTTTGAATGAATATATATATATATATATATATATGCATCGAGCTTTGAGCTTTCGGCCTATTCCGAGACGTTCTTCACGTCACACTAAGTCAGAGTCTTACCTGCAGGTGCCCAGATCGTCATGTCCGGGAATCAAACCCGGGACCCTCAGTGGTCCGACGCTGTACTCCATGGACTGCCGCGACCCACAATACTTATATACATATATTATTATTATTAGGTAATCTACCGGTTAAGGTAGGTTTTTGGATGGACACAAGTATCAAATAAACATTTTGTAACTCCAAACAAAAGTTCTGCCCACCGTCCCACTTTGAGCCTAAACCTTTACCCCCGAGTCACCATGTCGAAATCTTTTTTAATCTTCTCCTATCTAAAATATCTAGTCCCTATTTTCTCAACCCTCTGAATCCTAAACCGAACCTCTCCCCTGCAGAAAAATCCGAGTTAATAAAAAATCCCAACCTGGTCATCACCTCCGCTGACAAGGGCTCAACAGTGGTAGTCTTAAACACCACTGATTACCTAAAAGAAGCCAACAGATTACTCGCACACACTTCTTCCTATAAACATATTCCGGCTAACCCCAATCCTGCATTCCAAGAGGAAATTATCGCTTTCCTCCCCCAGTGACATCTCCCTCCTTTCACCTTCCCACCCAAACACCCCCCACTTCTATATCCTCCCCAAGATACACAAACCAGAAAACCCAGGGCGGCCTATAGTCTCCTCCCGCAACTTCCCGACCGAAAGAATTTCCACCTTCGTCGACCACTATCTCCAACCTTTAGTTCACGCGTTACCCTCCTATGTCAAAGATACCTACCACTTCCTCAATCTGCTCCACTCAATTTCCCTCCCTTCTGACACCAAGATCATTATGGCCACAATTGACGTCACATCCCTATTCGTCACACCTCCATTCCTCACGAAGAAGGCCTTGCTTCCCTACGCCACTTCCTCTCCAAACGCCCTAGCCCTCAAACTCCAAGCACCGATTTTCTCATTGACCTTTCTAACATCATCCTCACCCGTAACTCTTTTTCTTTTAACGACAATTTTTACCTCCAAGTCAAGGGCTGTGCCATGGGAAGTAGATTCAGCCCGTCATACGCTAACCTCCACCTCGGTGTCCTGGAAGAGAAGTTCCTCCCCAGTTACCCTCTAAAACACCTTCTGTGACTTCAGTATATTGATGACATTTTTCTACTTTAGCCACAGAGTATGACTCCCTCAATTCTCTCATCTCCCAACTCAATGATTCCTCATCTCTTTCTTTCACTTCCAACATCTCATCATCACAGATCACTTTCCTCGATGTTAATATTTCCCTAACTTACAACAAATTTCTGACCTCCGTACATACTAAACCTACTAATAAACAACAATATCTTCATTGTAACAGCTGCCACCCCTACCACACCAAGGCCACGTAAAACGCCAAGTAAATCTTCTAAGTCATTCAACAATCTGTCATTTAATTTGGAATATGTACTAATTTAGCTGAATTCAACCCTTCACTGTCTGCACAACAAACTATCTAATTTGGACGATTATAAAAGACAACCCTTTCTCTACCTTTCACTACCCTCTCCTATTCTGCCGTCTTTCACACCATTCTCCTTCTAAAACTAAAACTGATGTGTACCTGGGTTGTTATTTGAACTATTATATTGTATTCTCTTCATGGTTCTCAGGAATACCGTGTCTGCATGTGAAATGAAGCTCACTTAGTTCTACCTATACCTGTACATCCTTCACTAACGCATTAATCCTTACACGGGATAAGGATCGAAATTGACCTCATGAAATATTCGTGTTACATTCCTTCTTAATAAATACTATGCGTAATTCCAAAAATTATTTTCTGTTAATATTTCTTGCATTTGCGGTGATATTAAATATTCCTGCTACCTTTTTTCGTTCACTTCCCTCAGCGAATTTTCTTTTTCGTTATTTAGTATAACTGGACACGTCGTCTACGTCGCATTATCATCATATTTCTATCCTTAATATCTTTATACTCTCTGCTTTTTTTTAAACCACCCCTAACTCTCCCCTGGCTCAATTACTAACTTTATCTGATAATAACTTATCTTGAATGACCGATATAGGATTGAATATTGCATTATCGCTGTATGTTGGATGTCCGTGTGGCAGTGGAATTTCGCCTTCTTACTTTTCAAATTCCTGCATGTACGTTATTGGATCATTTTTACTGGATCCTAAGGTGTAATTGTCTGTTATTTGAGAGTATATGTATTTGCATACGTGTAAGTTCAAAGAGTTTTTTCATGAATGTATACGCCACTGTGGGTATAGGGTTACATGAATATGTTGATTTTTTATGTGGTGGTTTTATTCTAGTGAACGGGTGTACCAAACGCACCCCGCCACACGTCCTAGGGGCGGCTTTCGGGGTATTATGTAGATGTATTATTTTAAAACATGATGACTATTGTCTTATCTTCCCGTACTTTCCCACGTCACCTAAATTTGTCTAACTCCTATTACTACTCTTTTAACCGTTTTCATAATTTTATTGGATTTCTGTTAAGTTAATTATTTATTATTTAGTTCTCTAAATATTATTTTAAATAAAATTTAGCGGAATATAAAGTTATTAAGTTTTTCAAATTTCATTAAGAAGTTACATTAAATTGACCTGAGTACAATGGAATTCGTCTCTAACAAATATTTAAAATTCATGTACAATAGCGATCGCGAAAAAACAATCATTGTTCTTCCTAAGATCAAAAAAATGATTTGTGATTTTATCATAAATCGTAAGGTGTTGGATTATTAACTGTTAAAGATGAGAGTTTAAAAAATCTCCGCAAAACCCACCGTGAACGGTTCTAATGGCAGTGCTCAAAGAGTTCCAGCGAGAAATTTTAATGATTTTAATCGTCAGAAATTGCACTCTTTCGAGCAGGATATTCGAGCATGGCAGCGCTTTATTGGATTAAAGCGTAGGTCAACGTGTAGGTCAAATAGTGAGGACCTGAATTCTTCTTTGCCGAACCAATTAGCCTTCAATGAAGTGAGTTTCAACGATAGATGGGCATAGTATACGTAATTCACTTAGTATGAATCAGATGGCTTCGGACGGAAAGTTTTATACGGGATTCAATAATATTAAAAAATCCAACCCCTGTAGATTATTCAAAAAACTGTATTTTTATTGAAAAATTATTTGTATTAATTATTATTTACCGATATTCTTCTGTCAATATCAATGTGTATTTCCATTATTTCTTCCGGCTACCCCTCTCATTAATCCTATGGTTTCTTTATTCCATCAATTGCAATCGTTGCTTTGACATTACATTTTTCAGGTAGACATCAATATTATTCATAAAATAATAATTCATAATTTTGGTTCCCATGAATCATCATCATCATCTTCAGATCTGGGCCTTGGCTTCCTCTATGATATGTCTCCATTCAGTTCTTATTCTTGCTTTTTCCTTCCATCTTGTGACTCCCATTGCCTTCAAATAATCCTCCACGTCCGGTAGCCATCTCTTCCTTGGTCTACCTCTTCTTTTGACACCTTCCATCTTGCTATTAAGTATCAGTTAAGGGATCCCCTTCCCATAAGCTTTCACTCTCTAGTGTAATTGGATACGGGGCTCTGCCTTGAACTCTCAGTCAAAACCCTTTCGAAGACGTAAGGGCAGATATTCCACGTACAAGTCCTCCTTACTCCATTACCTCCTTAAACCTAATTCTAAATCGGTTGCTCTTTGGTGCAACAAAATTTAAGATCAAGCAACATCTCGTACTTGCCTTACATTTTAATGGCAATAAAGAATCATTCGATCTTCGGATGAAAATAATCATGCCAATAAATCTCATTTTAACGTTTGAATTTGTGATGAATTCTATGGTTTCGGGCTCAACTTTGTGGAGGTTCATTTTCGTTTTAAATGAATACACTTTGTAACTTCCACACAATTGTGTGGAAGTAACAAAGTGTATTCATTTAAAACGTTGGCATTCGTCTCTTGGAGTCAGAGAATGATTGTAGATCATCATCATCATCATCTGCAGCTCTACAGCCCGGTGTGGGCCTTGGCTTCTATGATATGCCTCCATTCAATTCTTGTTCTTGCTTTTTCCTTCCATCTTGTAACTCCCATTGCCTTCAAGTCATCCTCCACATCCTGTAGCCATCTCTTCCTTGGTCTATCTCAACTTCTGACACCTTCCATTTGGCTATTAAGTATCAGTTTGGGCATTCTGTCATTGTCCATCCTTTCTACATGCCCCAACCTAGCCAGCCTTGGCTTGGCAAATCTAACTATGTCCTTCCCTTCTAGTAATTCATTTACCTCCATGTTCATTCTAATTCTCCATCTCTCTCCTTCTCTAATTGGGCCATAGGGAATTTTTTTCCTTAACATTTTTCTTTCGAATTTTCTAAGTGTTTCCCCATCCTGACTTGTTATGTCCATGTTTCAGCTCCATAAGTTACCGCGGGTAGAATAAGCGTTTTATAGATCTTCATTTTTGTGTTCCTTGATAGCAACATTGATTTGAGGATTGTTACATTTGCAAAGTATGCCCTGTTACCTTCCATTACCCTTTGGTTGATCTCCATGGATATCTTATTTTCATTGTTAAGTCTTACTCCTAGATAGGTAAATTCCTTGACACCCTCAAACTCATAATTCCCAATTATTATGTTTTGTAGGTGCCGCTTGTTCTGATGAGTTGACATTTTCAAGTATTTGGTCTTCTCTTCACTAGCCTTCAGCCCCACTTCTTTACCAGTGTTTCCTAAAAAGTTAAACATTTCTTTAAGGGCATTCAAATTTCGTGCAATTAATGCTATATAATCTGCTTATGTGAATCCTTGCTGGGATTTATGCACTATGGTCCCTCTTGGTTTCAACTCTTTCATTGCATTATGTAGGGCCAAGTTGAGTAACGTAGTTGAGAGAGCATCTCCTTGTCTTACCCCCGAGGTCATCTTAAATGCTCTACTTGCTCTACCCCTAATAAAGGCTTTAAATTTTACATTTACAAGGTTCCCATAAATACCATGAGAAAAAAATTAAATTCTACTGTAATTTTCCTTAAAATTGGAATTATTTCGACATAAACATTGCCATAAACTTGGCATTTCAAGACACGAGTTAAAATGTAATTTTTCTGAGATTTTTTGTAAGAACCTACTATTTTCTAAAATGAAAAGAAATTAAATAAAGTAACACTTACAATCTGTGGATGATAATCTTAGAAAAATTCACTGAAGGACGTCTTTCTGAACCTATTCCTTTCAAACTCCTCACCCGCACCACATGGAGGAGAACTCAGAATGAGTCACCCAGAAGCAGGTGTCCGCTAAGATTCGTTCGCTCAAAAGGACTGGGTGTTCAATTATTAATTCGCGCCGATTGGTGACGAGAGACGGATCACGATCGTCGATTCTTCGACTCAATGACCTCCCCTCCGTCATGGCATGCAATAAAAATTCTCGGTTTCGTAGAGTGTCACTTGCTTGCATTTCGGTGAAGACGGGAAACGACGATTGAGGACTACGAAAAGTTAGGTAGTTCCCTCCGGTATCGCGCCGTGCCGCTGCTCTCCCTTGACCCGTTTTCTTTCGCGTTCGGCCGGTCCAAAACAGATGGCGACGTTGTCGATGCGTGTCTCACGGGACCACTCAATAGCGCTTTTGGAAGTGTTTTTCGGCGACATGCCCTCTTTCCAATTCGTCCGAATCCATATTGCGTGAACGGAAAGAAAATAAACACCTAAAGATTGAAATCATTCAAATTGAAATTCAAACCCCAGGACTTTTTTCGATGAATACGTACCAATTCAGAAATAAGATTTCGCAGGTTATGGCTACAAAGAAAGGGGTTTGAATTTAAGTGAATATATTAAAAAACGAACAAATAAATTAATGATCTGCTCAAGATTGATCCATTGTTACCTTTACCTGAGTTACGGCATTTCCATGAGATGAGATTAATATGAAGTGTTTTCCGGAAAAAGCGATTTACATAAGCACTAAATCCCACACGCCGCCGCAAGGGCGTGGGGGGGGATGTTACGTCACCTCCCGTTAACACCAATAAAACCAAATGATATTACCAAAACACAAATATTAGTTTCTCCATACACTTGAACAAATCTTAGTAACACGAAAAAAAGTACTAACATGCAAAATATTCCATAGCAGGGTACGTACATTCAAATCATGCTGTAGATTGGTTAAAAAGTTGGGTCCCTCAAATAAAAACAATAAAATAATATTTATCAACAAATATATCCACTTTCAATTATAAATATCTCCTACGCGACTGCTGTCATATCAATTTTTATCTCAAACGGTTCGAGGAAAAACGGCATTTTATAAGTATTCGTCTACCATAAATCTCCCTGATTTTACGTTTGTGATCTGAGCTACCATACCGTGGGCTCTGTAATATGTCCTTAAAATCCTCAGACAAGTAAACTACCTCAAACAGTACGCCGTAAATGTAACCTGTATTTAAACCTACGGTCAACTAGGGACTTCCACCCTAATCCTTCCAATAGTGTTGTGACACTGCTTCCTTGTTCATTAAACAACCTTTCACAAATCTAGCTGCTCTTTGTTCACTCCAACAAGTTCCAAAATGAAACCTACTTTATTAGGATCCCATACACTTGCAGCATACTCAAGGTAGGGCCGTACGAACATGAAGTAACAGAACACCTGAATCATTCATCTACATCTACATCTCCATAATATCCCGCAAGCCACCGCAAGGGCGTGTGGCGGGGGGTGTTAGGTCACCACCAATAAAGGAAAAAATAAATACCACATTCAAAACCAACACACACATGCAAACCCCAATCCACAGCAGTGCACACATTCATCGTAACATCCCATCATTCGACGCGCATGCAAACACACATCTACCTCCCTTCACTTCACAAGCATGCAAGTACATACGCTTAACTACAACAAATAATTTTACCCCAGGATGCAGCAAGAAATTAATCACGAACGTGCAAGCTAGTTTCTAGCAAGTAGCCAGGCAAATTACCACCACAACAAGAACGTTCCGCATAAAAATCTCTCCTACTCAAGAAGAGGAATTTGGCCCAACGCTGCAGGTGGGAGGAGGGCACACCCACGGAGGGGGACAAGGGATGGAAGTGGAAATTTAGGGTAGCAAAAGAAGAGAAAACAATACTGTAAACAGCAATACATTACTTAATGGCATGCGGGAAGAGATTTGACACAACACACAGGAGGTTAGTGAAAGTGTATGCAATTGAGTATAACTAATTGTTACCTAGACGCCGAGGGTGGCAAGTGGCATTTTTGTTATCTCCGAGTGTGACCCTACAGTTGTTATCCCGTATTGTCCGTGGGAAGAAGGAGTCCTTGAGTCTGCTAGTCCTGGCATCTATTTCCCGAATTTTGTACACATGATCCAAGCGACCAGCTTGAAGATTTGCTTAAAGGGGACCCATATACGTAAAGTCTGCGGGCAAGCATATAAAAAATTAGGATTTATTAGACGCATTGTCGGTAGAAGTGACTCCAAGGTCAAGGAACGTTGTTATCACGCTCTTGTAAGGCCCCATTTAGAATATGCATGTAGCGTATGGGATCCGTGTGAAAAAGGCCTCATTCGGGAAATTGAGAAGGTCAAACACCGGGCAGCTCGTTTCGTGGAAAACTGTTACGATAAAACGAAAAGCGTCACCGAAATGCTTATGGAGTTGGGATGGGAATCATTGGAAGAAAGACGACTCAATGCTAGGTTAAACTTACTAAATAAATTCAGATCCGCATGTTTCAGCACCGAGGTCTCGAAAATTATTCGCTCTCCAACATATATAGATCGCTTGGATCATGTGTACAAAATTCGGGAAATAGATGCCAGGACTAGCAGACTCAAGGACTCCTTTTTCCCACGGACAATACGGGATAACAACTCTAGGGTTACACTCGGAGATAACAAAAATGCCACTTACCACCCTCCGCGTCTAGGTAACAATTAGTTGAACTCAATTGCATGCACTTTCACTAGCCTCCTGTGTGTTGTGTCAGAACCATTCCCGCATGCCCGAGCGTCTTTACGAACTTCATGCTCCACCCTTCCATCCCTTGTCCCTCTACGCGGGTGTGCCCTCCTTCCACCTGCAGCGTTGGGCCAGATTCTTCACCTTGAGTGGAAGAGAGTTTTGTGTGGAACGCTCTTGTGGTGGTGGTGTTTCGCCTGGCTACTTGCTATAAACTGGCTGGCACGTTCGTGATGGGTTTCTTGCTGCATCCTAGGGTGGAATTGTTTGTTGTAGGTAAGCGTATGTACTTGCATGCTTTTGGAGTGAGGATAGGTAGATGTGTGGTTGCATGCGCGTCGAATGATGGGGTGTTGCAATGAATGTGTGCACTGCTGTGGATTGGGGTTTGCATGTGTGTGTTGGTTTTGAATACGGTGTTTCTTTTTTCCTTTTTCTTTTTTCCTTTTTTTGGGTGGTGGCCTAACACCCCCCGCCACACGCCTTTGCGGCGGCTTGCGGGGTATTATGTAGATGTATGTTGGAGCGCGAATAATTTTCGAGACCTCGGTGCTGAAACATGCGGATCTGAATTTATTTAGTAAGTTTAACCTAGCATTGAGTCGTCTTTCTTCCAATGATTCCCATCCCAACTCCTTAAGCATTTCGGTGACGCTTTTCGTTTTATCGTAACAGTTTTCCACGAAACGAGCTGCCCGGTGTTTGACCTTCTCAATTTCCCAAATGAGGCCTTTTTCACACGGATCCCATACGCTACATGCATATTCTAAATGGGGCCTTACAAGAGCGTGATAACAACGTTCCTTGACCTTGGAGTCACTTCTACCGACAATGCGTCTAATAAATCCTAATTTTTTATATGCTTGCCCGCAGACTTTACGTATATGGGTCCCCTTTAAGCAAATCTTCAAGCTGGTCGCTTGGATCATGTGTACAAAATTCGGGAAATAGATGCCAGGACTAGCAGACTCAAGGACTCCTTCTTCCCACGGACAATACGGGATAACAACTGTAGGGTCACACTCGGAGATAACAAAAATGCCACTTGCCACCCTACATGCATATTCTAAATGGGGCCTTACAAGAGCGTGATAACAACGTTCCTTGACCTTGGAATCACTTCTGCCGACAATGCGTCTAATAAATCCTAATTTTTATATGCTTGCCCGCAGACTTTACGCTTATGGGTCCCCCAAGTTAAGTCTTTAGTGAATGTAACACCTAGGTATTTCACCGTATCAACTACTTCAAGGTCAACTCCAGCTAAATTGTAAACTAATGCCGTGGATCTTTTAAAGAAATTTACCACCGAACATTTATTATGATTTAAAGGCAATCCCCATTTTGAACATCATTCATTAATGCTATTTAAATCACGTGCTAGAATTAAACGGTCCTCATCCCCAGATATCTCCCGATAAATCACTGTGTCATCCGCGAACATCCTTATCTTACTTTTCACTTTGCGGTTCAGATAGTTAACAAAAATCAAGAATAGTAACGGTCCGATAACACTTCCCTGAGGAACCCCCGAGGTTACTCTTACGCTGGTAGAACTAGCGCCGTCAAGGACTACCCTCTGTTCCCGGTGTGAAAGGAAGTCTTCAACCCAATTTATTGCCTCCTTGTGTATACCTGCGCCCTTTAATTTATGGATGAGTTTACCATGCGGAACCTTATCAAATGCCTTTTGAAAGTCTAAAAAGATCGCATCCACTTGCCTACCACTTTCACCCGATAAAATTAAGTCATGTGTGAACAAACCTAATTGGGTCTCGCATGAGCGGGTTTTTTTGAATCCGTGTTGATTGTCACTTAAAAAGTTATTGTTATCAAGATGTCTCATCATGGAACTGACAATTACGTGCTCTAAGATTTTGCAACATATAGAAGTGAGAGAAATGGGTCTATTATTGCTGGGGTCCTCCCTGTCACCACTTTTAAAAATAGACGTTATTTGCGCGGTTTTCCAATTCTTAGGGACTTTGCACTCAGTGAGTGATTTGTTAAATATAAATTCGAGATACGGGGCGATGTTAGGAGCTAAGTGTTTTAGCACCCGAGCTGGTATGTTTTCGGGACCCGGGGATTTGTTTGGTTTAATGTCTTTGAGCAATTTGGCAATTCCTTGCTCGTCCGCTGTTATTTTTGCCATGTGTTCAGTATATATTGTTTCTTGGGAATACGTGGTGGCTACATCCTTCGTAAAGACGCTCTGGAAGAATTCGTTTAGAATGTTGGCTTTACCCTCACTGTCAGTATGAATGATATTGTTGCAGTCCCTTAAGCAAGCCACGGTTTGTTGACCCCCATTTACTTCCCTAACATATGAACAGAAAGCTTTGGGGTCAGTGTTCAAATACTCGCAGAGTACTTTACGTTTAAATCTTGCAAAGCGCTACGTAATTGTGTTTTAGTTTAAATTTTAGAGGATCTATACTTGTCCAAAAGCTGTTTATTGTCCAAGGGTGATGAGTTCAGACCTGCTTTTTTTACCCTAGAGTGTAACATTCTCTGCTTTCGAAGGGCTTTTTTAACGCCATTGTTGTACCACCTGGGGTCGCGATTTCCTTTAACGTATTTTACAGGGATGAAATCTGTTATTCCTTTTTGCATAATTTTGACAAACTGTGTCCAAGTTTCTTCAACGGTGGCAAGACTTAAGCGCGTTTTGAAATCGTGTAGTGAAGAGTTTAAATGGCTGGCAAAAGTTTCAAAATCTGCTTTGTGATAATTTTTCTTTTTGGCTTGACATTCTTTTTTATTTCTACCTTCAAGTTGATAATAACTGATTTATGGTCGCTCATACCCTCGTCGGTTGATACACTATTAATTCGTTCCGGTGTGTTCGTAAGAAATAAGTCCAATATATTCTTTCCACGGGTGGGAGTGCGTACTGCTTGATGGAGCGAGTTTCTTTGAAACAATTTTAATAAGAAATTGCAAGATTCACGATCACGGGTCCGAGATTTAACGCTATTGCTGTCCCAGCCGATACCAGGGAGGTTTAAGTCACCACCAATTATATTAATGCATTTATTATTTTTGCGTGTAAATTTATTTATTTGTTCATTGAGGGTATTAAGAGTTTGAAAATCTGATTCTGGGGTTCTATAGAAAGAGCATATATTAATGTTGGGTTGATTAGATCGCAGTATGGTGCACCAAACACTTCCCTGCTGTTACTCGTGTGCCTCTGTGCATATTCTTCCCTAGTGAAGTGTAGTGTGGTGTTAGCTATAATTTCGTGAAATAGCTTAGTTTATTTAGTCTTTTTGCTGTTTGTTATTATTTTTCAATAGTGTGGTGGTAATTTTAGTGGGTATTCTTAGTGGCTTGTAGTTATTTGTTTCCCGCTCCTCTGACTGGTTATTGGTGAGTACTATCTCTCTTCTTCTCTTGTTTTCCACTGAGTAGCCACTTACTGTTACAAGTACAGTGTCCATTACATTAAGTTACCAGTATCGTACATTTTTGTTTATAGTACCGCCCTATATAAAACAAAAACATAACTTTAGCATAGCAGGTTTAGGTTAGCTTTTATTTTTCGGGAACCCGTCTTAGACATCTCAGCATAGTGTATACAGCTTAGCTTTTGTTGGGACACGGTTAATAACCAGGAAGGCTTCACCTATGTCCCCTGTTGCCATGATTGAAGGCACTGGCGAATGCGCAGCTCTAAGGGCTCGTATCGTCATGTTAGAGAGGATGGTGCGGGAGCTTCGTTCGGAGATCGCCGGAGGGAGGGCTCCCCTCAGGAGGGTTGGGACTCGGTGTGGGAATTCGAAAACCCGCCACGCCCATAGGGATGCACGGATTCGTCCGAATGCTACACGTCGCTGGGCGATTAGAGACCTGCCTCGTGTCCCATCTCTCAACGAGGGAGTACCTCTTGTCCGTAGGTCTGACGATTGGAGGGTTGTATCTCGGGGCAAGGGTAAGGTAACGCTGCGGCGAGGATTGGACTCTGCGGAGGCAGACACCATCCCCGTCTCCAACAGGTACCAGGTGCTGTTGGATGACAGCACCACCGTACCTGCAGCTCCTACCCCTACTCCGAGGGCACTGCCTAGAGTAAGACATCAGCGCTCGGGAAGGGAGGGAACCGTTATTTTAGGCAGTTCTAACGTCCGGCGTATAATGCATCCGCTGCGCCGCAGAGTTCAACAGGAGGGAGGCGTTGGATTCTTGTCGTCCTGGTGTATACCAGGCGGCGGGGTACCCCAGGCGACGCAGGCGATGAAGGCGGCCGTCAGTAATACAGGTTGCTCAAAGCTACGCATTGTGGCTCATGTGGGAACAAACGACGCCTCAGAACGTGGATCTGAAGAGATCCTGCGCTCCTTTAAGGAGATGCACTCGGAGGTGAAACGGGTTGAGGCATAGTTGAAGGTTCCTCTTAAATTAAGTATTTGTAGTATTGTGCCACGTACTGACCGCGGAAGGCTCGTTTGGAGCCGAATAGAGGGTATAAACGAGAGATTGTTGGGATTCTGTCGGGAAATCGGAGCGGACTTCGTTGATCTGAGGCCTGTCCTCTCATCGTGTCGGGTACCCCTCAATCGCTCCGGGGTCCATTATACTGCCGTGGCATCACAGTGTGTAGCGCGTAGGTTACACGAACACGTTTCTAGGGTTTAGCATAGTTGGAAGGCAAGAGCGCAGGTCATATATTGGGATAAATAAAGTAGAATCCAGCGCTTTTTGTCACTTGAGATCAGGTTACGCCTCACAGATCCCAAAAATAACAGAACAAACACAAACTTGTTTTAATACAACATACAACCGACATGTAAAAGTAACCGACAACCCTGGCATTGACGTAGAAAGACATTTGACATGCAGTTCTCCACAAACGTGTCGTAAATTACGGTCAGACACAAACAAGGGCGTGATTCAAGAGAAAAACAATCTAAATATACTTGTATTAAATTGCAGAAGCCTCAAAAATAAAATAGCGGATCTCGAGCACATAATCCAATGTCATTCGGCTGATATAATATTAGGCACAGAGAGTTGGCTTTGTAATGACATCAATGACCAAGAAATTTTCCCAACAAACTTTACAGTTTACCGACATGATAGAGGTACAAGACCCGGAGGCGGAGTTTTCGTGGCTGTGAAAAGTAATCTTGAAAGCAGACAACTTGCATTTGAAAATAATAACATAGAAAGTGTTTGGTGCACCATACTGCGATCCAATCACCCCAACATTAATTTATGCTCTTTCTACAGACCCCCAGACTCAGATTTTTAAACACTTAATACCCTCAATGAACAAATAAATAGATTTACACGCAAAAATAATAAATGCATCAATATAATTGGTGGTGACTTAAACCTCCCTGGTATCGACTGGGATAGCCATAGCGTTAAATCTCGGACCCGTGATCGCGAATCTTGCAATTCCTTACTAAAATTGGTTCAAAGGAACTCGCTTCATCAAGCAGTACGCACTCCTACCCGTGGAAAGAACATATTGGACTTATTTCTTACGAATACACCGGAACGCATTAATAGTGTATCAACCGACGAGGGTATAAGTGACCATAAATCTGTTATTATCAACTTGAACGTAGAAATAAAAAAGAATGTCAAGCCAAAAAGAAAAATTTATAATTATCACAAAGCAGATTTTGAAACTTTTGCCAGCCATTTAAACTCTTCACTACACTTATTAAAACCACAGGTATTGCAATTTTCCACTAGATATTTTATTTCGACACTACCGGTTTCGATGTTTTCACATCATCATCAGGTGTGAGTACAAGTGCGTATCTTCTTCACACATATAGTTGCAACAAGGGGTGGGGGGGTTGAAGGAGGGAGAAAAAAAAAGGGAAGGGGGGGGAGAAAGGGGGGAAAAGGAGACAGGGGAATTCCATGAGGGGAAGGTTGAAAGGAGGAGTCAAAGAAGCGGGGTGGAACAGCGGGAAATCCAAGGGGTGGGGGTGGAGGTTTTTTGGGGGGGGGCAATACTGAGAATTAACAATATGATCATTATCTGTGCTAATCCGGTTGTCATATTGTTAATTCTCAGTATTGCCCCCCCCCAAAAAACCTCCACCCCCACCCCTTGGATTTCCCACTGTTCCACCCCGCTTCTTTGACTCCTCCTTTCAACCTTCCCCTCATGGAATTCCCCTGTCTCCTTTTCCCCCCTTTCTCCCCCCCCTTCCCTTTTTTTTCTCCCTCCTTCAACCCCCCCACCCCTTGTTGCAACTATATATGTGAAGAAGATACGCACTTGTGCTCACACCTGATGATGATGTGAAAACATCGAAACCGGTAGTGTCGAAATAAAATATCTAGTGGTAAATTGCAATACCTGTGGTTTAATATGTTACGCTTCCACCACATCACGCCTGAGACCTCATCATTCTTCACTACACGATTTCAAAACGCGCTTAAGTCTTGCCACCGTGGAAGAAACTTGGACAAAATTTGTCCAAATTATGCAAAAAGGAATAACAGATTTCATCCCTGTAAAATACGTTAAAGCAAATCGCGACCCAAGGTGGTACAACAATGGCGTTAAAAAAGCCCTTCGAAAACAAAGAATGTTACACTCTAGGGTAAAGAAAGCAGGTCTGAACTCATCACCCTTGGACAATAAACAGCTTTTGGACAGGTATAGATCCTCTAAAGTTGAAACTAAAACACAATTACGTAGCGCTTTGCAAGATTTTAAACGTAAAGTACTCTGCGAGTATTTGAACACTGACCCCAAAGCTTTCTGGTCATATGTTAGGGAAATAAATGGGGGTCAACAAACCGTGGCTTGCTTAAGGGACTGCAACAATATCATTCATACTGACAGTGAGGGTAAAGCCAACATTCTAAACGAATTCTTCCAGAGCGTCTTTACAAACGATGTAGCCACCGCGTATCTCCAAGAAACAATATATACTGAACCCATGACAAAAATAACAGTGGACGAGCAAGGTATTGCCAAATTGCTCAAAGACATCAAACCAAACAAATCCCCGGGTCCCGAAAATATACCAGCTCGGGTGCTAAAACACTTAGCTCCTAACATCGCCCCGTATCTCGAATTTATATTTAACAAATCACTCACTGAGTGCAAAGTCCCTAAGAATTGGAAGACCGCGCAAATAACGCCTATTTTTAAAAGTGGTGACAGGGAGGACCCCAGCAATTACAGACCCATTTCTCTCACTTCAATAAGTTGCAAAATTTTAGAGCACATAATTGTCAGTTCCATAATGAGACATCTTGATAACAATAACTTTTTAAGTGACAATCAACACGGATTCAAAAAAACCCGCTCATGCGAGACCCAATTAGGATTGTTCACACATGACTTACTTTTATCGGGTGAAAGTGGTAGGCAAGTGGATGCGATCTTTTTAGACTTTCAAAAGGCATTTGATAAGGTTCCGCATGGTAAACTCATCCATAAATTAAAGGGCGCAGGTATACACAAGGGGGCAATAAATTGGGTTGAAGACTTCCTTTCAGACCGGGAACAGAGGGTAGTCCTTGACGGCGCTAGTTCTACCAGCGTAAGAGTCACCTCGGGGGTTCCTCAGGGAAGTGTTATCGGACCGTTACTATTCTTGATTTTTGTTAACGATCTGAACCGCAAAGTGAAAAGTAAGATAAGGATGTTCGCGGATGACACAGTGATTTATCGGGAGATATCTGGGGATGAGGATCGTTTAATTCTAGCACGTGATTTAAATAGCATTAATGAATGGTGTTCAAAATGGGGATTGCCTTTAAATCTTAATAAATGTTCGGTGGTAAATTTCTTTAAAAGATCCACGTGATTAGTTTACAAATTAGCTGGAGTTGACCTTGAAGTAGTTGATTCTGTGAAATACCTAGGTGTTACATTCACTAACGACTTAACTTGGGGGACCCATATACGTAAAGTCTGCGGGCAAGCATATAAAAAATTAGGATTTATTAGACGCATTGTCGGTAGAAGTGACTCCAAGTTCAAGGAACGTTGTTATCACGCTCTTGTAAGGCCCCATTTAGAATATGCATGTAGCGTATGGGATCCGTGTGAAAAAGGCCTCATTCGGGAAATTGAGAAGGTCCAACGCCGGGCAGCTCGTTTCGTGGAAAACTGTTGCGATAAAACGAAAAGCGTCACTGAAATGCTTATGGAGTTGGGATGGGAATCATTGGAAGAAAGACGACTCAATGCTAGGTTAAACGTACTAAATAAATTCGGATCCGCATGTTTCAGCACCGAGGTCTCGAAAATTATTCGCTCTCCAACATATATAGGTCGCTTGGATCATGTGTACAAAATTCGGGAAATAGATGCCAGGACTAGCAGACTCAAGGCCTCCTTCTTCCCACGGACAATACGGGATAACAACTCTAGGGTTACACTCGGAGATAACAAAAATGCCACTTGCCACCCTCCGCGTCTAGGTAACAATTAGTTGAACTCAATTGCATCCACTTTCACTAGCCTCCTGTGTGTTGTGTCAGAACCCTTCCCGCATGCCCGAGCGTCTTTACGAACTTCATGCTCCACCCTTCCATCCCTTGTCCCTCTCCGCGGGTGTGCCCTCCTCCCACCTGCAGCGTTGGGCCAGATTCCTCACCTTGGGTGGGAGAGAGTTTTGTGTGGAACGCTCTTGTGGTGGTGGTGTTTCGCCTGGCTACTTGCTATAAACTAGCTGGCACGTTCGTGATAGGTTTATTGCTGCATCCTAGGGTGGAATTATTTGTTGTAGGTAAGCGTATGTACTTGCATGCTTTTGGAGTGAGGATAGGTAGATGTGTGGTTGCATGCGCGTCGAATGATGGGGTGTTACAATGAATGTGTGCACTGTTGTGGATTGGGGTTTGCATCTGTGTGTTGGTTTTGAATGCGGTGTTTCTTTTTTCCTTTTTTTGGGTGGTGGCCTAACACCCCCCGCCACACGCCCTTGCGGCGGCTTGCGGGGCATTATGTAGATGTAGATGAACACTTTCTACGTTATTATTTTCAAATGCAAGTTGTCTGCTTTCAAGATTACTTTTCACAGCCACGAAAACTCCTCCTCCGGGTCTTGTACCTCTATCATGTCGGTAAACTGTAAAGTTTATTGGGAAAGTTTCTTGGTCATTGATGTCATTACACAGCCAACTCTCTGTGCCTAACATTATATCAGCCGAATGACATTGGATTATGTGCTCGAGATCCTCTATTTTATTTTTGAGGCTTCTGCAATTTAATACAAGTATATTTAGATTGTTTTTCTGTTGAGTAACGCCCTTGTTTGTGTCTGACCGTAATTTACGACGCGTTTGTGGAGAAGTGCATGTCAAATGTCTTTCTACGTCAATGCCAGGGTTGTCGGTTACTTTTACATGTCGGTTGTATGTTGTATTAAAACAAGTTTGTGTTTGTTCTGTTATTTTTGGGATCTGTGAGGCGTAACCTGATCTCAAGTGACAAAAAGCGCTGGATTCTACTTTATTTATCCCAATATATGACCTGCGCTCTTGCCTTCCAACTATGCTAAACCCTAGAAACGTGTTCGTGTAACCTACGCGCTACACACTGTGATGCCATGGCAGTATAATGGACCCCGGAGCGATTGAGGGGTACCCGACACGATGAGAGGACAGGCCTCAGATCAACGAAGTCCGCTCCGATTTCCCGACAGAATCCCAACAATCTCTCGTTTATACCCTCTATTCGGCTCCAAACGAGCCTTCCGCGGTCAGTACGTGGCACAATACTACAAATACTTAATTTAAGAGGAACCTTCAACTCTGCCTCAACCCGTTTCACCTCCGAGTGCATCTCCTTAAAGGAGCGCAGGATCTCTTCAGATCCACGTCCTGAGGCGTCGCATTTTTTCATTCTGCGTTCTGCGTTCTGAGGCATCATTTCATTACTATTCCGAAATATTCTTTTTTAGAATCCTAATTTTTTATTAGCAATTCCGCAAACAAAAAGAATGTGTTTTCCCCAGGATTTATCCGCAGTTATCATTAAATCCAAATGTTTTACCAATTCCACGTGTGTGTTGTTGGTTTACTGTATAAAATAAGTGTTTTTTGGTGGAGTACTTTTCCTACAAAAAATTGTCGAAACACACTTATTCAAATTTCACTATAGCTCCCGTGTCTCGCACCACTTTTGAATTGAATTTAGGTCGTTAGCTAATGATAGTCTATCTTCATGACTGGATATTTCCATATATGTCACAGTATTCACTTTAATTGCATAAAGTGTACTGGGAATCTGAGACCATAGACACAAAGGAACTTGGTTAATGGACACCACTTATGTTCTATGTAATTAATGTTCAGTGAAAATTATTATTTGTTTAAAGTTCCTTGCCCGAAGGGAAAAACAAATTTATTATTTCCTTTCTGATCTGATTTTGATTCGTCTCTCTTTGATAATACAGAAGGTCACTAGAAGATTTTTATTAGAAGAAAATTGAATACTCAGAACTTAAATAAAATCTCCATCTACATAATACCCCGCAAGCCGCCGCAAGGGCGTGTGGCGGGGGGTGTTAGGTCACCACCCAAAAGAGGAAAAAAGAAATACCGCATTCAAAACCAATACACACATGCAAACCCCAATCCACAGCAGAGCACACATTCATAGAAACATCCCATCATTCGACGCGCATGCAAACACACATCTACCTCCCTTTACTCCACAATCATGCAAGTATATACGCTTAACTACAACAAATAATTTTACCCCAGGATGCAGCAAGAAATTTATCACGAACGTGCAAGCCAGTTTATAACAAGTAGCCAGGCGAAACACCACCACCACAAGAACGTGCCACACAAAACTCTCTCCCACCCAAGGTGAGGAATCTGGCCCAACGCTGCAGGTGGGAGGACGGCACACCCACGGAGAGGGACAAGGGATGGAAGAGGAAATTTAGGGTACCAGAAGCAGAGAAAACAATACTGTAAACAACAATACATTACTTAATAGTATTCCAATGCGGGCATGCGGGAAGGGTTTTGACACAACACACAGGAGGCTAGTGAAAGTGGATGCAATTGAGTTCAACTAATTGTTACCTAGACGCGGAGGGTGGCAAGTGGCATTTTTGTTATCTCCGAGTGTAACCCTAGAGTTGTTATCCCGTATTGTCCGTGGGAAGAAGGAGTCCTTGAGTCTGCTAGTCCTGGCATCTATTTCCCGAATTTTGTACACATGATCCAAGCGACCTATATATGTTGGAGAGCGAATAATTTTCGAGACCTCGGTGCTGAAACATGCGGATCCGAATTTATTTAGTACGTTTAACCTAGCATTGAGTCGTCTTTCTTCCAATGATTCCCATCCCAACTCCATAAGCATTTCAGTGACGCTTTTCGTTTTATCGTAACAGTTTTCCACGAAACGAGCTGCCCGGCGTTGGACCTTCTCAATTTCCCGAATGAGGCCTTTTTCACACGGATCCCATACGCTACATGCATATTCTAAATGGGGCCTTACAAGAGCGTGATAACAACGTTCCTTGACCTTGGAGTCACTTCTGCCGACAATGTGTCTAATAAATCCTAATTTTTTTATGCTTGCCCGCAGACTTTACGTATATGGGTCCCCCAAGTTAAGTCGTTAGTGAATGTAACACCTAGGTATTTCACCGTATCAACTACTTCAAGGTCAACTCCAGCTAATTTGTAAACTAATGCCGTGGATCTTTTAAAGAAATTTACCACCGAACATTTATTAAGATTTAAAGGCAATCCCCATTTTGAACACCATTCATTAATGCTATTTAAATCACGTGATAGAATTAAACGATCATCATCCCCAGATATCTCCCGATAAATCACTGTGTCATCCGCCAGGCGAAACACCACCACCACAAGAACGTGCCACACAAAACTCTCTCCCACCCAAGGTGAGGAATCTGGCCCAACGCTGCAGGTGGGAGGACGGCACACCCACGGAGAGGGACAAGGGATGGAAGAGGAAATTTAGGGTACCAGAAGCAGAGAAAACAATACTGTAAACAACAATACATTACTTAATGGTATTCCAATGCGGGCATGCGGCAAGGGTTCTGACGCAACACACAGGAGGCTAGTGAAAGTGCATGCAATTGAGTTCAACTAATTGTTACCTAGACGCGGAGGGTGGCAAGTGGCATTTTTGTTATCTCCGAGTGTGACCCTACAGTTGTTATCCCGTATTGTCCGTGGGAAGAAGGAGTCCTTGAGTCTGCTAGTCCTGGCATGTATTTCCCGTATTTTGTACACATGATCCAAGCGACCTATGTATGTTGGAGCGCGAATAATTTTCGAGACCTCGGAAACTCTTGCGTCAATATTAATCCGAATAATACATCGCGTTTTCTTTTCACTTGTCCATTTACTTCTCATACTTATGATGTCACTTTCATATCTATTCAAACTAAAAATTAATCTAATTGACGCTCGAACTAGTCCAATCAACGATTGCATACTTTCAATGAAAGGACTCATCAAACCGACTATAACCGAATATTTACCGACTCCAATTTCAACTTCCAAGTTTCATAATTCTCAACTTCAATGCAACTCTGAAGCAAATTTTCGTAAAAGTTACGATAGCAGTAGCATACCTATTCGTCTTCCTCAATTGTCCTTTCCGTCCTCGCAGATATGCAAGCAAGCGAAATTCCACGCCATCAGAAATTTGCGTTGCATTCCACGTCGGAGGGAAGGTCACTAAGCCAAAGAATTGACGATCGTGACCCGTACCTCGCCGCGATTTGGCGTGAATCAACAGTTGATCCAATAGTATTTCTAAGCAATCGAATCTTAGCCGACGCGTGTTTCTGGGCGACTCTGATTTTCCTCAAGTTTTTTGTTTTGAGTTAATCTACATCTACATAATACCCCGCAGGCCGCCGCAAGATGTGTGTGGCGGTTAGTGTTAGGTCACCAACCGTAAAAGAGAGCAACACCACATGCAAAATTAACACATCCATGCAAACCTACACCCACAGTAGCGTATATATTTATCCAAAAACTCTTTCAACTTACACGCAAGCAAATACATAGACTATCAACTAGCACACAAATGCACCTTAGAATGTAGTAAAGTTTTATCCAATGTCGTGTATGAAGGACTAAAGCATTAATAGAGTGACTTAAATGTAATCTACCTCTACATAATATCCCACAAGCCGCCGCAAGAGCGTGTGGTGGGGAGGGGGTTATTACAATAAATTGTAGCCAATATATATTTTTCCATTGCTATTATTTGAATACTCGACTATGGCTTTGTTCCAATGGGAAATTCTAAGAGTGAGGAAGGTATATTTATAACTGTCAGTGATAGAGACATATGTCTACGTATGTGTCATTTTTTGAGTCAGTTACTGTCAATTAAATTCCTCAATTGATGTAAGCGACAGCTTAAATATCCGCGGCGGAGCTGAAAATAATACAAATTGATAATTTACATCTCTTCTATATAATACCCCGCAAGCTGCCGCAAGGCCATATGGCAGGGGGTGTTAGGTCACCACCCGTAAACTAGAATAAATCCACATGCAAAACCCACAAATTCATGACTATCTAAACACTCAAAGAATCATATATCTTCATTAAAAACCTTAACAACTGCCACAGATGCAGTTGCATAATCTGTGAACTTGTTAGTTGATAGATTATGCATCTATATACATCAATGTATACTCGTAGATGCACCTACGAATATACATTGTGTCTACGCTGTGTCTTGTCCTGAGATGTAAATTAAATTTCAATAATATTTTTATATTGACTTCGGTTTCTTAGTATTATTTGCTATGCAACAATTTCAGACTGTAAAAATCATTCGTCTTGACCGGGATCCGCAAATGATTTCTACACTCTGAAATCGTCGCATTGAAATGCATATTAGCGGATGACTCCGTTAAAAGTTTAAAAGTATTGTTACGGCATCTCCCGCAGTTTCTTTGGAATTATGATTCCTGATTTCCCAGGGAAAGAATGAGTATTTGTATCTATCTGTATTGGAGTCTATCTCTCTTATTTTACCTTTGGGGTCTGATCTACGTGAGTAGTGTTCATCTACATCTACATGCAGACGAGCAGTAAAAGAGAATAAAACCGCATTCAAAACCAAATCATGTTGCCTCTACAAAAATGTTACTTTGTTCATGCTCTCGAAAAAGCAGAATCAAACACGAAAGGAAGTATGCAATAATATTTAACATCAACAGGGTCATGTAAACCTACACCCAAAGTGGCGTAAACATTCCTGCAGAAATCCTTTCAACTTACGCGCATGCAAAAATATATACAACTAACTTGGGAAACATTTACTCTTTGCAATGTATTAAATATTTTCAACTTTGGTATATATTAAACGATTTCAAAACGCGCTTACGTCTTGCCACCGTGGAAGAAACTTGGACACAGTTTTTCCAAATTATGCAAAAAGGAATAACAGATTTCATCCCTGTAAAATACGTTAAAGCAAATCGCGACCCCAGGTGGTACAACAAAGGCGTTAAAAAAGCCCTTCGAAAGCAGAGAATGTTACACTGTTTACAATGTTTCGCCTGGCTACTTGCTATAAACTAGCTTGCACGTTCGTGATAAATTTCTTGCTGCATCCTAGGGTAACATTATGTGTTGTAGTTAAGCGTATGTACTTGCATGCTTGTGGAGTGAAGGGAGGTAGATGTGTGGTTGCATACGCGTCGAATGATGGGATGTTACGATGAATGTGTTCACTGCTGTGGATTGGGGTTTGCATGTGTGTGTTGGTTTTGAATGCGGTATTTCTTTTTTCCTTTTTTGGGTAGTGACCTAACACGCCCTTGCAGCGGCTTGCGGGGTATTATGTAGATGTAGATGAAATATTTATCCAATAGCGTGCAAGCTAGAATTTGACAAATAAGAAGGTGAAATTCCACTATCACATGGACATGCAACATTCAACAGTCTCCTCCCTCAAGGACACAGGTCGGGAATTGTGTCCTGACGCTGTAAGTAGTGGGAGGGTCCCCCCACAGTGAAAGTCGAGGGATGGAAAGAGAAACTTAAAAACAGACAAAGGGGATAAATACGGTAATGTGGAAAGAAAGGGTTTTGACAACAAAACACACGATGTTAGTGAAAGCGTATGCATACAAATGAGTAGAATTATTAATTATGACCTTGACGATTGGGGTGAGAAGTGGAATTTTTGCTATCTATAACCCCACAGTTACTCCGTAACCCCGTATTGTTCGTGCATCGGTATCTAAGCGAATAATTATTATTTTACTGAATTTTATATCAAATTGGATGAAGTAAACTTTGAATAGTTTTCAGTATGAACCATCCAATATTTCCCCATTATGATCGCCAAAATTGACATACATAATCCCCCTTGTGTAACTATTTAAAAATGTGACTTGCGATTGATTCCGCCGTCAGCTGTGAGTCCAGTGGTATAAAAATGAACATTAACCTGAACCTGTTCTTAAGCATGAAAGAAGGTCAGGGTCAAACTATTGGAGAGAATTTCGAAACGAACGGTAGTTTTCACTGAATGAGGAGTCGAATATTTCAAAAACGAGATGTCTTTCCGTTGTGAAATTACATTTAATTGCCGGAAAGGCCACTTTTCGTCTAACAAGATCCACTACCAATCATCAATTCATCAATTTTTGTTTCATCAATTCGCCAAGCGACGACACCATTCATTTATAGTTAGTTTTCAGGCTTGTCATTTCCACTGACCGTTAGTAATTTTCTCGTTTTCTCGCTATCACCTCACTTGGTTAAGAGGATTTTGGTTCAGGAATTTTCGGGCGAAATCATTATCAGTATATTACTGGTATTACCACCAGATTTTCAGATTCCTGCATTGCATCGTGAACGACGTGAAACCTTCTTGGTTTTTCGTAAGATTAGGCAAAAGATAACGTTTCTCAGTGTTTAGATGCAATTTAAGAGGAGAGTTATTTTTATAAGAGGAAAAGTATTAATTTTAGACACATTTGCTCGAGATAAAGATTTCCTAATCAAGATAGCATATCATTTGCCCCTACTCCCAACAAACTTTGCAGGCGCAGAATCCATTATTTTTTGCTTTCTTCTTTTCTTCTTGCAATGCATACCACACGCGATATGTGGCGCAGAACTGCTCGACAGGAAGTGGAATTTAAGTAGCGGAAAGACCGAATCCAACAAATGTTGCAAAAGATAAAATAGACCTGTGAATTTTTCTTTAAGAGAGGAAAAATAATTTTTACGAAACGTTCCGCCCATTACCCCGCAAGGGTGTGTGGTGGTGGGTGTAAGGTCACCACCCGTAACAGAGAATAAAACCACATGCCAAATAAACACATCAATGCAAACCTATACATCTACATCTACATAATACCCCGCAAGCCGCCGCAAGGGAGTGTGGCGGGGGGTGTTAGGTCACCTATAGGTACAGTGTCGCATACAGTGATGAAATAACTCGTCCAACTTACCTGCATCCGAATTCATATTTTCTCAACTAACATATACAATTGCACCATTGGATGTAGTAAAAATGTATCCATTAACGTGCAAGCTAGAATTTGGAAAGTAGGTAGGCTAAACCCCACTCCCACATGGACATGTAACATACGACTCATTCCTCCCCAAGGATTCAGGTAGGGAACTGTTCTGGTAATTCGTCTGAAAAAAATAATAAAATAGCGTGCGGTGTAAATATTAGAAGCAGTATTTTGTGATAAATGTGCTATTTTAAATATTTATTAAAATATTTTTCAAATCGTAAAAAAAAATGTTTTCAGTAAATTTGAACCATATTTTTGATAATGCGGCCGCGAAAAACCGTCAAAAATCAATTCAAAAGCGTTTGATTACTTTTTTTCCCTATAATATTTATGGTGCTAATAAACAATATCTATTTCAAATTTTTAAGTCCTTCATTTAGGGATAATAGAATTTATTATCTCTTCTCATAGAAGCTTCATATGCCTAAATAAAAAATTTTTTTTCATAGCCATTAGGTTCTTCAACTAGTTTGAGTAAGCGTTCAACTTCAGGATTTGGGGAAAATATTGGGGTATCTATTACAAACAACAAATATAGGTTTGCATCAATAATTGAAATGTGTTTTTAACCACAGTAAAATGTCAGCTGCGCAAGGCTATTAAGAACTTCATCATTACAAGCAACTTATTAATAGCATTTACGGATTTGTGACCAAATGGGATTTTATGTAATTTAATACTGAAGGGAAATATATATGAGATAATGCCAAATCTATAACACCGGACAAGGAAATGTAGAGAAAGGTAACGCGATTTAATATGCCACGCTATCAAAGCAATGGGTCTGGAATCAGGTAGGATCGGTGAGGATAAAACTTGCATAACTCTAAGCCTAATTAATAGCAAAACTTAAAGAAACTCGGCTTCACTAAACGGTTGGTGGGCAAATGAAATAAAAAAGTTAAAGAGAGGTGTTATTTTGCTCTGGTTCGACCACATTTGGAATATACCGCGAGTATTTGGGATCCTCGGGAGAAAATCTGTCAAAAATAATTAGATGAAGTCCAAAGGAAATCCGCCGGAGTCGATAAAATATGTTATAATAAGAACACAAGTGTGACAGGTTTCTTGGGGTATTTAGGCTGGGAGACCCTTGAGATACGAAGAGAACAAGCGAGACTTTTAGAAAGATTCGGGACAAACCAGTTTAGCGACGACACTAAAGAAATTATAATGGCCCCAAACTACTTATGTGGATCAGACTATAAATAATACCAAGATAAAATAAGGGAGATTGATTTCAGTGCAGATAGATACAAATACGCATTCTTTCCCAGAACAATCAGAAATCATAATAGTGAGAAACCAAAGACACTATCGAAATACTAATGACATTTAATTTACAAGTCAGGCAAAGAGTAAACGTTGCGTAAACATAGGGGTTTATTCGAAAGTGCATTAGTGCTAGCTAATAGTTCTAATGGTGCATAATCATTGATTCTATTAACATGATCAAGGTTATTCTGGAGGAAGTGAGGACTACCAAAATTGAAATTAGAGAATGGTGAATCGATCCATTTATATGTTGTATTTGTGAATTGCCCGTCCGGAATGCGTAGAATACTAACAGGTAATAAGTTCCTGAATGGCATGTGTGCCTGCCCTTATTCAATTTGTCCTCTTCGTGTATAGGCATAGAAAAAGCTGCTGACCATGTAGTACTGGGTACATACGTATGCATATTGTATGATTGGTGTTCATTTGCCCCCTTTCCACTTTGGTTTTTGGTGGATCGCGGGATGCTTGAGGAAATAAAGGGAATTTATATAGAATGGTTGTTGTCCTACCACTCCCTGCCACACGTCCTTGCGACGGCTTGCGAGTTATTATGTAGATGAAGATGTGGGGATTTAATGGCGGACACAATTCGTCCCACGGGGAATCATTTTTATAGATGCATTTTCTTAGGCGTTTGCTTAGGGAAGAAATATTTCATGGAATAATTCTTAAAAAAAGGCCGCAAGAAGGTCAACGTCACCATTTCGTTGTGCTATCTCAAAAATGGAGCGGTATCATGGTAGTTACCTTGGCAAACCTGGAGGTTATTAATGATCGCATGACTTCATCACGTTCCAGTGCGTTCGGCTGTCGATTGATTCCCTGAAAGGACAGTGATTTAAAACCCGTTGCATGTGAATTTCTCTTCTCGGAAAATTCAATCCATGGAAAAAGTACCATCGAAGGAAACTACTTCCGACGTGGGCGAAAAGTCCTTTGGGAACCAAATCGGTGCGGGGATATGAAAAATTCCGTGTTAACCGAGTTCGCGCTTTCGTGAGAAAATAATAAATGATTTTCCACTCTTTTCCTTCAGCCTTTTAATGCTCCCAGTCATCCGTGGCGCTCTCCGCGTTCCAAAGTGTATTCTCAGCCCATCCACTCCCCTTTTAAGTAAACCTCAGTCGCTCCAAGAACTTAATTCAGTTCTATTCACGGCATTATGTGCCATTGGTAAATGTATTCACAACTGCAAGTGCTCCCTTTCTTTTTAAACAAAAGAAATCTTACGAATAAATGCATTGGTAATACTTAAAAAAACAAGCCACGACTCTCTGAGACAGCACGATTCGCATACTGAATACCTAATCGCACGGGAGTAGGAAAATGCCGGAATTTCCTTTTTACGCTCTCTAACAAAGACTCTTAGGCTGAATGGAGCGAGCCCGATGTTAACGGAAACACTAAAATGTTAGTTCCACCTGAAAATAAACAAATTAAAAAAAGAAAAACATTGATGTTTAAATTTATTAGAGACCTGTAATGAAATCTTTTGTGATCTCATTATGTTATGTCGTCTTTCCCTCGAACATTTAGAGATCATATTAGGGACGACAACAATCGCTTAGGAGATGATCAGAATTGGTAGTGCACATATTTTGTTGATAACTTGCATTTTCTTCTTTTTATTTAAAAGACCCCTCTTTGTAACAGTTCTTACAGCATGATTTGAATGTACGTTTCCTGTGATTAAATAATGTTGAATGGATGAATGAAACGACATTAATCTTGCGAATCCATATTGAAGGGGAATGTTACTTCCATATGCCTCCAGAAGTGCTTCTGAATGTCATTTTGTTTGTGTTTACAAGCACGTGTTCATTAGTTATCCGCCTACCCTCGTAGGCATGATGAGGACGGCGGTAGAGAGATGGAAATGGAAGAATAAAATGTCAAATGTAAAATATAAAATATACAAATGATCGAATGATAAAATGAGAAGGGAAACTCATAGAGCAAAGGAAGAGTTCTTTTAAAGGCAGGGTATTGCAGGGTATTGCAGGGTATTGTAAGTTTCTCCCGCCGGCACAGCTCTAGCGATCATTAGAATGCAGAACGAATGGCACCAGGTCAAGGATGTATTACACGGAGAGGCGCAGGAGAAGAGAGGACGAAGAATGCCTTTTATATTGGACTCCCCACTTGTATCGCATGCCCTTTCTCGTGTACTCTCATTTTTTTTTCTTTTTGCCTTTTGACTGAAAAAAATTAATTTTGTTTAGACTTATTGAAAAACTTCTTTTTTGATTAAACTGCATGGTCCATTATGAAAGTAATGCATGCATACACACCTTTGGAATCAAAGGGGCTGTATCGCATGGGTCAAAAGACTTAGGCGCGCTCCGTTAAAAAACGCAAATACCTAAAAAGAGTGTTAAAATAAATTATTTAGTGTGGATATCAAAGTAGGTCCATGGCTTATTTCAGATCAATAGATGCGCTACCAAAAAAAGTTCCCCACACAATTGCGTGAAATTGTAAAGGTCGTTATTCGGCGTACAGATGGAATAAATCATTAAGAGGGAGGAAGAGGACAAATGGGAACCAGTTGGTGGGCAAATATTTGATAGATGCCGAGTATTGAAGGAATAAAAGGTAACGTAAATCGCTTTGTAATTATGAAAGTAATGCGCACGATTTTATTGTGGCACGACCATGCACAGCAGCGCGGTACAACTGGTCGGAAAATGTGGCGGGGCGTCGGTACCTTAAAGTACAAATAGGAATAAGCAGAGGATGAACACATGGGCTGCGAAATATGTACGTGTCCAGGGGTGGCAGGCAAACAACAGCACGACGAGGCGAATGATCCATCGGTCGCAGTCGCAAAGGGCGCCTTACCTTTCGCCGGTGGAGGGGAAAGTGGTGTAGGCACCCAGTTCCATGAGGAAGTGGTGCCCTCTCTTGCTGATTTCAACATCACAAACGGCTGAATGCCTACACGCGACGCCGGCGGATATTGAATCGGGAATTACCCATAATTCCACGCGACCACGTGCCATCACAAAGAGAGAGAGCCGCTAACCAGCCGAGCTTGGGGCAATACTTCTTTTCGCGTTCCGTTTCGATACCCCGAAGCCACTCTTGTTGATATATCGTTTCCGAACACCGATGAACATCGATCAGTTGGAGTGGGGGAGATTGGAAAAAAGCGACAGATAAAATAAATCGGGAATTATCGCGGGGAGGATAGGAGGAGCTGGTCGTTTTCGGGGGAATCGCGTGCGTGGGCATAGATATTTAAAATTCCGCTCTCAATTATAATTGATAAGGTCCCATGATAGGGCTTTGTGAATATCTTCCACGCGACGATCGGCCGCACGTTCCGATGGCAATTTTAATGAAGGATTATCCTTCAATCATTCCAATTGTATTTTAATTGATCATGAATTAACCATCTGTCGGCAGTTAGACGAACCCAATTAAATGAGCTTGCGACAAAGATGTTTTGTTTGCGAGTCGACTACAGGTTCTTACCTCCCCTCTCCTCGCCAACTCGCCGCGCCAGCTACGAGTCAGCCGCGTTGGTATACCGAACGATTACCGGAAATAACTTCACTCGCCCATCACCCTTCCTTTCTGATAACTTTTATACCTTTAAGATATTGGTATGATATATATATATATATACAAACTTGAAAATCCCACCATACGGCGCACAAATATTCATTCAAAAGAGCATCCGCCCGGAAAGTGGAAGGTCCGTGGTTCAATTCCCGGATAAGGAAATATTTTTACTTTCGTGATCTGCTCAAAAACCGCCTTCCCCACATGTCCTGTGTTCGCCTTTTATGTGTTTTCCTATCCCCTTTCCTTATACCTATTTCCAATTTTGAATGAATATTTGTGCGCCGAATGGCGGGATTTTCAAGTTTGAATATGTGTTTGGCCAATGTGGCTCGTCTCTTCTTCTGGCTATGCGTGCCATGAATTCTTTAATCACTTCCTACATATATACGTAGAACGGCACCAGTGATAATGGTCAACCCTGCCTTACCCCTCTCCCTAACACTACCCATCCGCACTCTCCGTTCCCCACTCGCACCTGAGCAGTCTGAGACATGTACAGGTTGCGGGCCAGCCTCCTGTCCTTCCAATCAATTCCTATTTTCTGCCATACACGCGTTAATTTTTCCCAATTCACTCTATCAAACGCTTTTTCAAAATATACAAAACAGGCAAAAACGTCCTGACTGTATTCTATATTCGTCTCGATTAGTGATCTCATTACTGCAATGGCATCACGCGTACCTCTTCCTTTCCTAAACCCAATCTGATCATCCCCTAAGTAATCATTTACCCTGCTTTATCCTTTCGTTCATACTCCAGAGAACAACTTTCGCTGCGTGCGATATCAAACTTATATTTTACGTAATATTGGTCTGTTATTACTTAAGTCTTCCTTCGACGCCTATATCGAGTTGATGGATCTGGAAAAATGTAATTGTTTTCCGGCACTTACCCCTCTGAAGTGTTTACTTCATTGATTTTGTTATAGGACAATAGTTATGTTTAAAGACAGACATTCAAATGAAATCCATGGCATGGTTATTCCACCACTGTCAGCTGCTGGGATTAAATCAAATAATTTATAATGGAAAAACTTTCAATCTGGTAATAAAACAAGGACTTAAACAAATTCAAGAATTAAGAGGATTCATCCTTCCACGTTGCATACAATACTGGGTCGCCCCATACAAATCAACAACAGAATTTAAATTGGCAAGATTACTTCCTCCCTCCAACCTGGCTTTCTCTTTTTCATCTATGTACACTCATTAACCCATTTAACGAATGAGCTCGAGGAAGGGGATCATGATTTGACAGCCCAAGGAAATGGATAGGACGAACTCCCTACAGAGGCCATGCGTGTCAATTCTTAAACGTTTCCATGGCTTTTGTCAATCTGCCATTTGGTTTCATGCAAAGTCCAGGTTTTCAGCCAATTTCATCCTTTAAATGCCATTTTTTGAATTTCATAGAGTTAAATAGAAAGTACACAGGCAGTGAAATTACTAATAGAGTTATACTATGCAATGCGGTAGATGTTACTCAGGAGATGATGCATATTTGTTTGTTTATTACTGCGTCGCATTGATTTTCGTGAGTGCGGGCAAATGATTTGCACAGATGTCGTACGCACATCGAGTCCAACGAAGACCAGCGAGGTTTGTGAAAAGTCGGAAGAATTAGGATGGGAGCCCCTAGGTGATAGTAAGCTTAAATTCAGGTTAAATTCACTGCGTACTATTTGAGATAGGATACTTATCTGAGGACAGTAAGGGCATATTACAGGCTCCCACTTACTATGGTAGATCAGACCACCATAGTAAAACTAGGGAGATTTACTGTGGAACGGATAGATTTAAAATGTTTTAAATGTTTTTTCCTCGAACCATTGGATATCACAACAAACATGACAGCAATCGCGATGGACATAATTAGAATTGGTAGTGAATTTATATTTGCCGATATCTCGCCTTTTTCTTACTGCATTTTCCCATTCTTATTATTTAATCGACCCACCTTTTTAACAGTTTTACAACATGATTTAAATGTACGCATCGTGTTATTGAATATTGTTTCATGTAAGTTCTTTTTTTCGTGTGATTAACTTTTTCGAGTTCATGATCAAACAAATGTTTGTGTAGAGGTAACATAATTGCAATTGGGAATGAATGGCTGGTGACCAAACCCACAGGCCCTTCCGGCAACTTGCGGGGTAGCGTGTAGATGAGGATGTTTTCAGAAACCGGATGAGTAAAAATATAGATAGAAGGGGGAGAAAGAAAATAAGTATAATACATGATTTGAAATGAACCTAGGCCAAGGAGAGAATAATTTGAAATTACCGCGTTTCGAATGAGGTAGTACATGTACATAATATCCCGCAAACCGCCTCAAGGGTGTATTGCGGGGGTGTTAGGCCATCACTCGTAAAGATAAATGTAACCGCATGGAAAACCAAAATTCACTGGTGCAGGTACATTCTAAGGTGTCCATGTATGTGTTTTGATAACACATGAGCTTGCATGCGTGCAAATCAAAAAGATTTTTTCCTAAATGTCAAAACATTGTCTTCTTTAGTCAAAATCTGTTGACTTTTAATAATCAAACCACTTTACTTCTCCACATAAACTTTTTAATTTTTACAACCCAGGTTTCGTTATAGCATAACATCATAAGGTAAAAATGACTGACTGGCTGACTGATGCTTAAGTACTGCGCCGTTTGGCGCATTTTATACCGATACCCAGCTATGCTGATAAACGGTTGTGGGATATAAGGGGCTTAAGGGCGAAATTAAGCTAACGAGTATATTATTTGGTGATTATTAGGATTCATTTAGACTTGCTTTTGTATGTTTGTATTTAAAATGGGGATTATCAGAATAGTCCCATAAAGGTTCTATGAGAGGGGTACCAGTATTTCCTATTGCTTGCTAAAATGACAGGGCTATTTCTCTTAGATAGGTTGGTAAGTTTGGTATTTTGAGGTCCTTGAGAATGTCTGAGTTTCGGACGAACCAAGGGGCGTTAGTAAGAGTTTGCAAGATTTTATTTTGAACGCGTGTCCGTTTGTTCAGGTTTTTTGCAGCTACTGATCCCCAGGCTGGATAACCGTAGGTTAAGATAGGTCGTATCATGGATTTGAACAGAAGTACCTTAGTAAGAAGACGGAGGGGACTCGTGCGCTTTATGAGGGGATAGATTGAGAAAAAGGCCGCGTTGGCCTTGTTAAGTGCATATTGGGTGTGTGCTTGCCAAGTGAGTTTCTTGTCCAGTTGTACACCAAGAAATTTGGCAGATGATGCCTGGGGGATCTTTTCCTTACCGTGGTAAATGGGGGTGTTATTAGGTTTCTTCTATTTTATGGCGTAATTGACGTTGATGCATTTTGTTGGGTTTAAGGTAAGTTTCCACTCGCTCATCCAGTTTTATATGCTGTCTAAGTGTTTTTGGATATTTCTGTAGCATGACTTGGGTCGAAGGAAGTTGATGCTATAGCAGTGTCATCCGCATAGAGGTAGCTTTCGGTTTTTGGGTGTGAGGGGAGATCGTTAATGAAAAAGTTAAAAAGAACGGGTGATAGAATGGCTCCTTGAGGGATGCCTGCTGTGATGGATCGGGTAGTTGATCTGGAATTGTTAACAGCTACAAAGAACGTGCGGTTAGTAAGAAAAAAGAGTGGATGATCTTATTTAGATATATTGATATATCAGTTTTGAGCAGTTTATGTATCAGGCCAGCGTGCCAGACCTTGTCAAAGGCTCTTTGGAGATCAAGGAAGGCTACTTGGGTGTGCTTGTGAATGTTGAAACCGAAAGTGATCTGTTCAACCAATCTTGTAATTTGCTGGGTCGTGGAATGGTGACGACGGAAACCAGTTTGCTCACGTCTGATCAGGTCTAAGGCCGAGATTTCTTCTTGCAGCCTGTTTAAAATACATTTTTCTAGGAGTTTTCCCATGCAGAGGAGCAGGCTAATGGGTCTGTAGTTACGGATATCAGAAGGGTTTTTTCAGGTTTTGGAAAGAGGATAATTTTGGCCGTTTTCCACGCCTTTGGGAAGTACGATTGGGTAAGGCAGGCATTAAGGATGGAAAGTAGGTGTTGGATGAAAGATTTAGGAAGCTTTTTGAGGTGATTGTAGGAGATTTGATCGGGGCCGTGTTATGACTTGGTATTGGAGTGGGAGATTATGGAAAAAAGTTCTTGAGGTGTGATTTCCGGGAATGGGGGAAGGGGGCAAAGGGAAAGGTTAGAATCGCTGTTCGAGGCTTCTGAGTCCAACAATGACGTTTTATCATATTTAAAAATGCATTCAAGGGAGTCGGCAAAGGCATTCGTTTTGTCGCTGTCATCGTATAGTGCTCTCCCATTATGTAGTATTGGCGGGGTGGGTAGCTTTCTCCTGCGTAAGCTGTGGGCTAGGATCCATACCGAGGGGTCCTCATGTGAGAGTGAGCTTATTTTGTCATGCCAAGTTTTTTCTCTATGTGTTCTAATTTGGGATGTTACCAGGTTTCGGAGTGCACAGAAGCGGTTTTTATCTTGGCGGAGATGAGTGCGTTGCCATAGGGTTCTGGCCTTGTTTCTGAGCGAAATTAGGTGCAGAATATTCTGAGGTAGCGTGGGACCTGCGATGGAGACCGGAGAAGGAGGGTAGCAGGAACGATGGATGACGTTGGTTAGGGTACTTGTGAAATCTTGAGATGCTTTTTCTATGTTGTCTGGAGTATTAGTGATAGGAGCAACGAGATTGATGGCCAAGCAGTTTTCTTTTAAAATGTTTCCAAGTTATTCTTCTTATGGGTTCTGGTTGTAGTTAGGAAAGGGTAGGAACACAGTAAAATATGGGGCAGTGGTCGGAGGCAGAGTTGTCAAGGTTAATGATTTGAAATGATATATTTGAGGATGAAAGAACTACATCCAGGATATCGGAGGAATGGGGGTGGTGATGAAAGTGGGTGGGGAAAGGTGGTGAGTGAATAGCAATATTTTTGGTGAATAGAAGCTTACGAAGGGCACGCCCTCGTGTGGTGGTGGTTTTGCAACCCCAGGCAGCATGCTTGGCATTCAAGTCGCCACCTATTATAAGCTTTTGGTGCAGTAGGGATGAGAGTGCTGATAAGTCGGGAGAGTCTGACTTTGGGGTTGAAGGTGCGAAGTAGGCTGACCAGATATGTAGGGTCCCAGTAGCTCCTTTTATTGCTATTCCAGCAAGTTCCAGTTTTTGTGTGGATGGGGGGTGTAGTTCTGTGGAGAGCAGGCTAGTTTTGGATAGGACCATAACCCCTCCTCCAGCACCATTTGCCCTATCTTTTCTGATTACACGGTAATTTGGACAGTTGAAAGTTTGGCTGTTCTTGAGTCTGGTTTCTTGAAAGAGGATGATGTCTGAATTATGATTGGTTATTAGGAGGTATAGCCCATGTTTTTTATTATTAATGCCGTTTATGTTCCATTGTAGAAATTTAAGCACATGGGTGGTTATTTGTGAATTAGGCGCCATTAATGAGCTGCAGAAGGGCTGGTATAAGGTCATTGGTGATGATGCTAATAAGGGTTTTATTGTCGGAAGGAGAGAGAAGCTTCGTGATTATGCTCAATAGAGCAGTTATTATATTTGTGGTTGATGATTGGTCGTTTATTGGCAGAAGATGTAGCTCGGAGGCTGGCGGATGGTGTTGATCGGAGGCTGGGGGAAGGTTGAACGATGACTGAGGGGCCTCAACGGTTTCGGTTTGATGGTTGTGCCAAGGGTTTTGGATAGGGGGAAACGATTGCGAATTAATATTTAAGTTCGGTTGCTGCGAGGGTTTGCGAGTGGACTGTAGCTGCAAGGCTTCTCTTTTGTTGCGTAATTTGAGGAGAAGTTCACGGTGGACAATACATCCTCGATAGTTTGCGGTGTGTGGTCCACCACAGTTGAGGCATTTGGCTCGAGAGGTTTTGAGTTTCTGGCATTCTCTGTAATGGTGGTTGCCAGCGCATTTAACGCACCGAGGAGGGAGGCCGCACGTTTTGTAGGAGTGTCCATAGCGTTGGCAACTGTTGGCACTGTGGGGGTCCAGGTGGAGGTCTGTACGGTTCTACGGAGGTCTTGAGGTGAAGTACAGATTTTAGTTCTAAAAAGTCTTTAGAACGGGAGGAGTCCTGGAGTCGGACTTGGTAGAGCGGTAGTGGGTGGGGATCAATACGTGGGAGCTCCGCATTAGGGTTGGCACTCCGGCACTCTTTCTGCTCTCTGATAATTGTTTGGCCTGGTGGAGCGCAGCTGAGAGACATTCTCCGCAGGAAAACCGATGTCCGCCAGAGCTTCTTCTATGGCTTCTTTAGGTGTGTTTGCAGGTATTCTTCGTAGAACAAAATGAGGCTTTTTATCGAATTGGAGTTGGTACGTGTAATAGGCGTAGTTTTTGGACGTGAGCCTTTTCGTGACAGCTCTAAAGTCAGCAATGGTTTGGCATTGAACTCGAATCTCATTACGGATGAGGTTGGCCACAGGAGGGATCGTGCAGACTTGCCAGATTTCATTGTATTTAATTTGCCAGTTGGTGATGTCGCGGAAAAAAATAGGAGGGATACGGGTTTTAGGAGGTGGAGTGGGCTGAGCTTCAACATCTGCATCTTGGCCAGGGGTTTCCTTCCTTTGGTCATCCATGAGGGTAGGGGAGAGGCAAGTAAAGCGGTTAGTTGTAGGAATTGGAGAGGTCTGTTGGGCTGGTTGGTTTTTGGCCTTTCGTTTGGTAGAGACAGTATGGTAGGGCTCCTCAGCAGGAGCAGAGCGCTTGTTTGTAGGAGTTTAGGTTAGGTAGGTAGCAGGCGGGTTAAGGTCTTGAGTGGTAATTGGAGGAGTGTTATTCACAGCGCTTTTTGACGAGTGGGCTGGCGAACTGGAGTAACGGGAAGGGTTTAGAGGTACGCATTCAGGTCTTAATTCATAAGATGAAGGTTCTGTCGAAGTAGTTACCTTTGCTCCCTTAACTGTTGCTAAAAGGGATTGAATTCGTGGGTCGTTAAGTTGCCATTCATCCAATGTTATGATAGTTTTTTTGGCACATGGCAGTGGTTTAGGTATGATGTTCATCAGCAATTTTAGATTTGATGAACCAGCGGTGTTTTCAGAGGACTTCTCCGTGGAATCAGTGGGCATGTCTTTCGTTACTGTAGGGGCAGGATCTGGATTGGAGGCTTGGGGATCCATGGTAAGGATTCCCCTGCCTAAGGGGAATACGGCGGCTATAACGGCAGTCTATAACAGCATAGCCATCTGAATAAGAAGAGACGTCTTATTGGTAGCGTTTGTGTGTGAGTTTAATGTTAAGAGTGAGTGTGTTTGGGCTATCTGAGTCTGACCTAAGGGAAGGGGGGGTTATGGGGAAAACCGAGGACACCCCTGCCGATCCGCAAGCGGGCACAGCAGGTCCGAGCCTCGGTATCTTCCCGCCCTAGCGCCCTAAGAAGTGGACCCGCCCGGGTCCCAATGCAGTGCAAGGGGAAACTAGCTTCCTTCCAGAGGTAACCGGACGAGACGACCTATGAGGACACAGAACGATCGCCTCTGGCAAGTGAGAAGGAGGTACTCAGTTATCCTCCCCCCACCAGAGCTACGGCTGAGAATGACTCAGTTGCCCAAGTGTGAGTATAGTGTGTGTGGTCCTAAAAGGGCCGTCCACTACCCAATAGATCCGTTCCGCAATTCAGGTCATCAGGATCAGGTGTCAGGTAAAAATCTCCTCAGAACCGATATCCGCCATGTCAGGTCATACAAGTCAAGCACCGTATATATACATATCTCTGGGCGGAGGGGAAGAGGAGTGAGGAAAGAAAGGATTGGTTGAGCTATGAAAAGGGGGGCTAAAAGTCTATGGTTTGAGGTGGAGAAGGAGGGTTGGTAATATTGACAAATTAGCAATAATTGGATAATTAGATTAGATAAAAACCAATTAGATAATTAGCAGGCTGGAAGGATATGGTCAATGCAATGTTGCACAAAGCCCATCTGACATCAGATTAGTGGGCAGAGGATTAGGGAAATGATTATTATGAACTGGGAGAACGGCACTTAGTAATTAGTTAGGTAACTCAGTAGCTCAGTAGTAGTCATTTGTTATCAACATGCCATCATTGAATAAAATTCTAAAAAATTCAAAAGACTACAAAGCCTTGTTGTCAATCAAAGGCACGGTTTCGGAAAAAGACCTTATTGTATCCAAAGCAGACAAAGGTAACGCAGTAGTTGTGCTGGAGAGAAGTGACTACATGAAGAAGTGTGAAGATTTCATCTCGGATAACAAAGCAATAATTTTAGCTAAGGACCCCACACCTGAATATCAGTAAGAGTGTAAAGCTTCCATTAACTCATTTGAGGGGATAATAAGCCCCAGGGAGAAACGCAACCTAATACAAAGGAATCCATCAGTGCCCAGATTTTTTGGTTTGCCAAAAATCCACAAAATCAGTGTCAGCAATCTGTGTAGCAGTGTTCCTATTCGGCCTGTGGTTTCTAATGCTTTGGTCTCTAACCGCGTATGGGCTAATAAGTTAAAAGTCTTATCCAAAATATTTTCCAAAATTTTCCCTAAAATGCGGTATAAAAAAGACGGGTTCTGAAAGACAGTTGGACATTTTTTTGAATTTCCTCAATTCCAGAGACAAACATATAAATTTTACCAAGGAATTAGAAGTGGATGGATCCCTCAACTTTCTGGACTTGAATATTACCATTAAAAACAATATTTTTGATTTTTCTATTTTCAGAAAACAGTGTTATACAGACCATGTCATACACTATAATTCTAGGCACTATTCCGCTAAAAAATTATCGGCCTTTCACGCCATTATGCACACAGTATGTTCTATCCCCTTGTCCAAAGAAAACACTCTTAAAGAACTAAAGATCATTAAACAAATTGCAGTGAAAAATGGGTATAGAGAAGATTTAATTGATATCCTTTACCGAAAGAAACTATCCTGTTTAGCAAAGTTATCCATATATAGTTCACCCATATATATAGAAAACCAGCCAAAGTGGCGGAGATTCCCTTTTCTTGGTCACTTATCGTTAAAAGTACAAAGAATTCTTCCAAAGGAAAAAGTGAGACCGGCCTTTTGCAATAAAACTAATTTAAGCAACATGTTATGCCACACGAAAGACCACGTTGAACCACTACACAAAAGTGGAGTATACAAACTCCTCTGCAAAGACTGCAACCGGATGTACATAGGCCAGACGGGGAGGAGATTTGAAACAAGAATAAAGGAACACCGAGCTTGTTTTAAAAATAACATCTCCGCATCACTATTCGCCAAGCACTTGAGAGATTGTGGCCACACCAGCGATTTCACTCCCGAATTTTTACACTTTGAGAAGAAAGGGTACCATTTTGATGCGCTGGAGCAGTTGGAAATCCTTCAACACACGAATTACGGGGAAGATATTTTGACCAACGATTTTCTTTACCCTTCACCTTCCCCGTTATTGTTTTTTCCCTCACCCCCTGCCAACTCACCTGAAACCAAGTGAGACTTTTTCAAAAATGTAGCGACTCCTCCCAGCCCGCTACTGAGTCACCTAACTAATTACTAAGTGCCGTTCTCCCAGTTCATAATAATCATTTCCCTAATCCTCTGCCAACTAATCTGATGTCAGGTGGGCTTTGTGCAACATTGCATTGACCATATCCTTCCAGCCTGCTAATTATCTAATTGGTTTTTATCTAATCTAATTATCCAATTATTGCTAATTTGCCAATATTACCAACCCTCCTTCTCCGCCTCAAACCATAGACTTTTAGCCCCCCTCTTCATAGCTCAACCAATCCTTTCTTTCCTCACTCCTCTTCCCCTCCGCCCAGAGATATGTATATATATGCGGTGCTTGACTTTGACTTTATACCATTCTCATTCTTAACGATTCTACGAATTTGAACAAAATGGCAGTTACAAGAAGAAAAATGACATCTGGCACTTAAACATAACTTTTTAGTTCTATATCTGCACAATGACCCGCAAGCTCGCACAAGGAAGTGTGGCAGGGGGTGATAGGTCACTAGCCTTTCTACATATACCTGTATTCCTTCTATTTCCTCTAGCACCTGGCACCTAATCATGGTAATCGAGGGTGATGAAAGGATTGAGGAAACTCGAAAAGTATAAGGAAAGGGACTGAGGGAGGGACTTATGCAAAACATCATGACGAAAGGAGTGATTGAAGGGCAGAGTGAAAGTAGAATAATGGCGGCATTCTGATGTGGCGGATGTGAAGAAAGTGAGGAGGGAGTGAAATTCTATTCAAAGGGAAGCACAGCTCGTGAGGAAGCAATTGCATTGAAATGTACAGGGCACCAGGAGAGAAAAAACATGATAATTTTCACTATTTTTTTAAGCGGAAGATAGATTCAAGATATTATTAGTCTAATAATAATGCAGGTAAAAATTAACGTCATAGAAAAATCTGACATCGAGTTTAATTTAGCAACGAAAGCAGAGCTTTCCTTCCCTCTTAAAAAAATTGTGTAATTAAAATAGTAGCTATGTAAAAGACTCCTTGCTTTATGAAGACACTGAATCACAGGAAATGTTGCATTTAGTTTCTGAAGTTCATATATTAGGAAAATTGTGTGGACTTGGAATTGCTGACTGAGGGTACTTAACAATTTGGAGAGCTACCAACCTACTATGATGAGTTAATGATTATAATTACAAATGTAATTATTATAACGATGAGGATTTCTATTTGGTAATACCTAATACAACTAAATTAGATGATGTACGTAATGGATACATCTCGTGCTCATAAGAGGGTCATTGTAATCAACAGATTCTATCATGGAGGTACCCCTCAGAGCTGGATTTACTAAGCCCGATGGAAGAAAATTTCATGTGCATTATTTTTACACGTATCAAAAATGATATTCACCTTCAAAATTGAACATTAACCTCGTTCATTGTATTCAAAATATAAAGGGAATATTAATTCTATAAAATTTGATAAAAACGAATATTAAATTTCTGTTGCTACTCCAGCATGTAGTCTTGAAGTGAGCTTAAAAAATTAAGAAGCAATATTCATCATAGTGTTATTCAAATATTAAATATATAATGTGTAATAAAAATGATTTGGGGTAAATAACTTCATCATAAATCACTATTCATTGCCATTATTATTTTCAACTTTATGCTTCTGAATGAAATAATGCACAAATAGATAAAATCAAATATGGACCGCCGAAAAATAAAAGTAATTGACGGAAGACGGGTTTCTGGCGAAGAAACAGAGCAAGGAGAAGCCTGGAAAAGAAAAACCTACGACCTATGCTACCATCCCGTATGTCTCTGGAACCACTGAAAAGATAACTAAGCTCCTACGGAAGCATAATATAGTATAACAACTAGGTTCTCCACCACAAGGAAAAACAGCGACAAATTCCCTAAGCCGAAGGACTGAATCCCTGATCTCATGCAGGAGGGCGTATATGAGATAAAGTGCACGTGTGGAAAGTCCTATATTGGCCAAGCAGGAAGGTCCATCAGATGCTGGAAAGCAAAGGGCCACAGGTAATCGTTCCCACTCTCGAAAATTCCGAACATGCGTGGTCGGAACCCGGACACATGATTAAGTTCGACCAAACTAGAGTGCTGGCAAGAGAGATTTTCCGAGACTCATTGGAGAATCAGTAGAACTCAAACAATTTCAACCATGAGGACGGCTACGAGTTGCCGAGAAAGAGCCAATCAGAGAGCTCCCGGCCAGTCAGCGTCTTCTGTATATAGCGGCCAAATGGGGACGTAGATCACCCCGAAAAGGAGTCAATCCTAAAACTGGGATTCCGTGTTGTTATTTTTTAAGTTTTCTATTAGTTTTTATACATCTCTTTTATCCTGTGTCTTTAAGGAAATAAAACCATTTTAAACTGAACAACGCAGATCGCTTCAACGTGAAGACGCCTCCAGGACTGAGGGTGAAACATTTGTCCCCCAAATCACCTACACCACGGTAATTCCCGGAAGCAGCATGGATTCATCAGAGACGTCGCGGAAGCCTAAGGGTTAATTTCAATGTATTGTGTTGCTGTATGTTAGTCATAAGATATTATATATTTTTATGTGTCAATTTGATTTCTATTTATGTACAATTTGTCTAATTATTTATAAGTTTAATATTGTAAATGTGTGACGAGGGGTTAGGTGGTAGAAGCGACTCCATAGTTTCAATCTTGCCCCAAAATAAAGATGACTATCTATCCATCCACCTTAAGGACCTTCTAGAATCCGCATGGAAAAGCCTCGATGGCAAAAGTACGGTATGCAAAAGTATGGTAAACGCTCTCAGAGGATTTACTCTGAAGAATTTTGAGAGGCATTGTAGCAATATCTGAAATAATTCGATATTTTTAACGCAAAACTACTTAAGTCCTCTGGGTCCTTTAAACCTCCTTGTGCCGGCGCCGCCCCCACCCCCGGAGGAAAGTGTAGGGGGTCGCTGGGAACTTACCTTTCCCACCCCATGGTCACCAATCAGGCCACACACGCACCCCCAGTCGACCCGCCCGGGTTCAAGCCCTCTTACGGCGCGCGGTTAGCACACTTTCACCGGGGTTCCAGCAAAGAGAGTGTTATTAATACGACCGACCTCTTCGGGACAGTCCAACCCGTAGAGAGAGGTTCCTTGCGGCAATTATTACAGCGTGATGTACCCGTTGGGGGCTGAGTTTTGCTCCATTTAAGTCGGAAGGGGGAATTAGAAAACTCTTTCCCGGGGGAATATTCGAGGCAAAATTTGAGCGAATTAAACTTCTGACTTCTTTTTTAAGCGACGGATGATGCCATCTAAAACTACTGCTGCTCGCATTCATTCCTCGGGGGCCGGCGACGAGTGGAGCTCATCAACTTGAACCTCCGAAATGAACCAGTTATCAGTGTTTTGATATATACTCACGGAGGGAATAAAGTTTCGCGTCACAAAGAGTGAGGAAGAGACGGAGTGAGGAGGAGAAAGAAGGAAAAAATGAATCGAGGAAAATCTCATTCTCTCTAATAAGACGGGGACCATTTTCCGGAGTCGGAGATATAAATAATCAGATGGAGAACTTGAGCAGGAAGAAAAGGGAATATTACGCGTAAATCTTGCATCTGCATCTTGAAATGCGAGAATGGGAGGGGGTAAACGACAGTTCCACGCATCAATCTGAAAAGTATACTTTTTGCTCAAAGGTTTTTGCAGGTCCATCCTTCCTTGCGTAACTTCTTACGCATTCTTGTTTTGCATGAAGATGTTTGCATGACATGATGCGTCGTCAAAATTAGACATTCATGTGTCAAATTTTCATCTAAATATACGACTACTCAATACCCCACAAGCCATCGCAAGGGCGTGTGGCGGGGGGTGTTAGGTCACCACCCGTGAACTACAATAAAATGAACGAACGATGTTGCCACCGCGAAACTCCATGAAACACAACATACTTAACCCATGGCAAAAATAACAGCGAACAAACGAAGAATTGTCAAAATGCTCAATGACATTGAACCAAACAAATCCCCGGGGCTCGAACATGTAGCAACTAGGGTAATAAAACAATAATTAATTAATTATTTGGGTCCTCCCTGTCACCACCTTTAAAAATAGGCGTAATTTACGCAGTTTTCCAATTCTTGGCGGCTTTGCACTGCAGGGTATTTGTTAAATTTAAATTCCAGGTACGGCGGGATGTAAGAAACTAAATATTTTATCACCCTAGCTAGTATATTTTCGGAACCGACGGATTTTATTTGTATAATTCCTTTAAGTAATTTGTCTATTCCTTGTCCGTCTGCTATTATTTTTACCATGGGTTCAGTGTTCAATGTTTCTTGGAGATACGCGGTGGCAGCATCGTTCGTGAAAACGCTTTGAAAGAATTTATTTAGAATGATAGCTTTACCCTCACTGTCAGTATGAATGATATTATTACAATTAATTAAGCAAGCCACCGTTTATTTACCCTCTTTTACTTCCCTAACATAACTAGGAAGCTTCAAGGTAAGTGTCTAAATACTCGCAGAATACATTACATTTAAAGTTATGTAACTTGCTACGTAATTGTGTTTGGATTTCATTTTAGAGGATCTATACTTTTCCAGTAACTGTTTATTCTCCGAGGATGGTGTGTTCACGCCTCATTTCTTTACCCTCGAATATAACATTCTCTGCTTTCTAAGGGTTTTTTTAACGCCATCATTAGACCACCTGGGGTCACGATTGGCTTCAATATACTTTATAGGGATGAACTCTTTGATGCCTTTTTGCATAATATTGACAAATTGTGTCCAAGTTTCTTCCACGTTGGCATAGCTTGGCGTGTTTGAAACTCTTAGAACTTGAACTCTTTGAACTCTGAAGAATTTGAGTGGCAAAATTTTCAGTCTACTTTGCGGAAATTATAAATTTTTCTTTTTGGTTTGACAAACTATTTTAATTCTTCGTTGAAGTTGATATTGACTGATTTATGGTCACTCAAGCCCTCGTCAGTTGATACACTAATAATTCGCTCCGGTGTGTTCATTAGAAATAGGTCCAATATGTCCTTTCCACGGTTGTGCTTGCATACTGCTTGATGGAAGGATTTTCTTTGCACCAATGCTGATTAAGAATTACAAGATTCCCTATCGCAGGTCCAGGAATAAAGGCTATTATGGTCCAAATCGATACCAGGGAGATTTAAATCACCACCATTTATGTTGATGTTGTTATTATTTTTACGTGTAAGATGGTATATTCGTTCATTGAGAGTATGGAGTATTTAGATTTGGATATAGATATCTGCATTCAAAAATACGTTTCACTGCCACGAAAACTCCTTCTCCATGTCTTTTAACTCTCGGTAAACTGTGAAATCTATTGGGCAAATTTCTTGATAGTTTTATCATTACACAGCCAACTCTCTGGATCTAATATTATTTTAGCAGAATAACTTTGGATTGCTACTAAATTGTGTTCAAAATGGGGATTGTCATGTCAACCTTAATAAATATTCGGTGGTCAATTTCTTTAAAAGATCCACGGGATTCGTTTACAAATTAGCTGGAGTTCCCCTAGAAGTAGTGGATATGGTAAAATACTTAGTTTTTACAATTACTAAATACTTATTGTGGGGGATCCACATACGTAAAGTCTGCGGGCACACATAAAAAATTGGGTTTTTTTAGATTGTCGGACGGATTGTCGGCAGAAATGACTCCAAGGTTTTGGAACGTTTTTACTATGGTCTTGTAAGGCCTCAATTAGAATATGCATGTAGCCTATTGGATACTAGTAAAGAATACTTCACTAGAGAAATTAAGAAGGTTCAACGCCGGGCAGCTTGTTTCGTGAAAGAAGCTGCCCGGCGTTTCTTACGATATAACCGAAAAGGGTCACTGAAGTGCTTGTGGAGTTGGGGTAGGAATCATTAGAAGAGAGACGATTCAATGCTAGGTTGAATTTACTAAATAAATTCAGATCCGTATGTTTCAAGATGGAGGTCTCACAAATTATTCGCACTTCAAAATAGATGTGGATAAGGTGCACGTAGAAACGCGAGAAATGTTTAAGGAAATGCTCATTTTAATTTACAATTTTTCTCCGCCAAGTCTACCTATCTTGTATTAATGTCAGTGTTATAAATGCAAGAGGGTGAAAATAGCTGTGCGCACGAAGCGCAACACTTAGGGATTGTTCTGGACCGTCAGCTCAACATTCTCGAAGATAACTAACAGGAAACCCTGTCGCTTTAGTTCGGATACGGGACAGTCTCCTTTCAGAGGGCTGACTCATGATATTGGTCGTAAAAATTTTGAACAATTAAGCCGAAAGCTACCAAGAGAGGGCGGATTTCGCATTATTTTTTGTGGAGAGAGAGAGAGAGAGAGAGAGAGAGAGAGAGAGAGAGAGAGAGAGAGAGAGAGAGAGAGAGAGAGAGAGAGAGAGAGAGAGAGAGAGATGGAGAAGGGAAGAGAGAATGGCCCGGGGGAGAGACGGGATGGAAAAGATTCCAATGCGTCTACGGACGGGGGTTGCGAGAGAGGGGAGAGCCATAGATAAACCTAACCCAAGTGTTATCTCCTCCTCCCAAGGCGTCCCCGGGCTCCTGGAGGGGGAGCCGTGCCTCATGGGGGCGAGAACATTTTGCAATATCTCCCCGCTAAGATTAACGGGGGGAAATTTCTCACGTTTGCGAAGAGTCAGGGATATGCGTGGAGGGTGGATTGGGGGGCGTGGGAGGCAAGCGAAAGAGGAGAGGTCGGAGAATAGGGAAACATTCTTCTCGTAGCGCGAATGCGAGCGAACTCGGGTTGAAAGGGGAGCAGGTGTTGGATGATTGGGAGCAAAAAAAGCGCATAGCTCACGGGATACGCATGATTTTTTTCAGGATTGATATCTGGTAGAGGATCGGAACCACGAGGGGTTAAACAACGTGAGGAGGGGAGAGAGGTTTTTTTTAAATATAAAAGCGAAATAGGTAGTCATTATATTAGCATTATTTTATAAATCTGGTTGCAACTAGGCAATTGTCCTGGTGGCAATGGTCAAGTCTGATCAACGGTCACTCTTACAATACACATACATACATACACAAGAAGAACAGATATGAAAAAAATGCTCTCTTATATAAAATAGTCTGTTTAAAAAAGAGTATTTTTTCTTATTTGGTTTTTGTGCTCTCATTTCTATTTGAATCTATGGTCATTTTTTCCCTTAAAGTATGGTTTTTCTATCCCTTTCTATAAATCTTCCCACGCTTCGTCATTTTTAACAATTTTATGCATCACTCCAAGCACTCATTTTTCTTTTCGTATACTTTTAACTCTCCAATTTCAATGTATCCAAGCTTTCCGTAACACTATCAGTATCCGGGTTCATGTCTTGCTGCCATTCTTTGAACTTTTTCTATGTTTTTTAATATGCCCCACATCATATGGATCTCTTTCTATGGACAAGTATTCCAGTATAGAGCTAACCAGTACTTTGTATTCTATTTCTTTTGTAGCTACGCTACTTTCTTTTACATTTCTCATTACCACCGGGTCCGGTGGCCAAAGGCATACGCGACTATCCCCTTCGTATCGGGAACATCCGAGAAGATAGCCAGAATCCTTAAAAAGCACGACGTGGTGACAAGGTTCAACTGCACCAAGAAAATAGCGGACGCGCTCCCCGGACCGAAGGACAAAATCTCGAAAGACCTATACGAAGGGGTCTATCAAGTACCGTGTTCATGTGGGAAAGCCTACATCGGGGAAACATGCCGAGCTATGAAAGTTCAGATGAAAGAACACCTCCGGGCTACTACGAACAAACAGTTTCACCTCTCGGCCATCTCCGAGCATAAATAGAGTGAACCCGGCCATGATATTCTATTCCATGACGCTACAATCATAAGTAAAGAAAGTAGATATTACCCACGCCTAATCAGAGAAGCTATTGAGATAGCCAAAAACCCGGCGAATTTCAATAGAGATGAAGGCTACCATCTCCACAACGCGTGGAAGAGAGTCCTCTGAAAAAGGACCAATCAGAGAGCAGCACCTGGACGGGACCACCTATATAAGGACGGCCAAAATCTGAATCCTCATCTTCGACCTGAAGACGCCGGATGAAACTTCGGCGAAACTGTTGTCGGCTTCAAACAACAACGCGGTGAAAACCCGGACATGTAGAATTCTTCAAGCCACCGCCGCGAAAATCTACGCAGCCATATCATATCTACATCTTCATAATACCCCGTAAGCCGCCACAAGGGCGTGTGGCAGGGGGTGGTAGGGCACCAGCCATTCTACTTATATTCCCTCTATTTCTTCATGCACCTTCTATTCTTAATATACAATAATGACTTAAGCTCAAACGTGAGTCGCAATCTCAGGTTGTTTACTGCCGTCATAGTGGTGTGCATGTAAATAAGGAGCCAACTAGATCGCGAGCTATTATCTTAGAGACTTAGGCACAATCTAGGATAGGTGCAAGGAATGGGGATTAATGATTAATACAGACAAATGCGCTGTTTAGAAATTTTGGAACAAATGGAGTGTCGAACAGGACATAAATTATGAAAGAAGAGTTTTAAGGGCTAACTATGGCCTATCAAGGTAAATATCTGGGGATAGTTCTAACACCACGCCTATTATAGGGAACACGTATCGGGGCAATAAGAGAATCCTCTTTAAAGAAACTGGGCTTCATTAAACGGGTGGTGGGGAATGTAATGAGAAAGTAGTAAGATAGGTGTTATTTTAGTCTAGTTAGAACTCATTTTTAATATGCCGCAAGTATTTAGGATCCTAGGGAGATACTTTGGCAAAAAGAATTAGATAAAGTCCATAGAAAATCCGCCAGATTCGTTAAAAATTGCTATGATAAGAACACAAGTGTAACAGGTCCCTTAAAGGATTTAGGCTGGGAGCCACTTGAAATACGAAGAGAACAAGCGAGATGCATGCTTTTAGAAAGATTTACATCCAACGAGTTAAAAGATAGCACTAAAGGAATTGTAATAGACCCACACTACTTATATCTAACCACACAGATAAAATAAGGGAGATAGATTCCAAAGCAGAGAGATACAATACTCATTCTTCCTCCGAACAATCAGGAAATATAATAGAGTAGGAAACCGAAATAACTTTAGAAATATTTCAAAGTTTTAATTTAGGAGTCTGAAAAAATTAAACGTAGCAAAGACATCAGGTATATTTTTAGGTGGATGTGTATGTTAGTTGGTAATTTGTGTGTTTGCATGTGTGTGGGGTTGTAAGGGTGATGCATGACTATACACCATGTTTTGTTTGTGGATTTTATGAATTGGTGGCTTTTGCATGCGATTTTTTCCCTAATATGGGAAGGGGCCCTAACACTCCCAGTTTATGAACAGCATTGAAGACATCGGCGAGAGCAAACTTGAGCATTCCTATCAGCCAAGAGTTTTTTGAAATTGAAAGAGTAGGAAATTAATAATTCGAAAACGAGTTTTATATTTATATAAAAAAAATATGTTTGCATATTTCAATCAAAAAAACTTCCTAACTCTTAGTCGCGTCCAATGCATTTATCAGTCTCTTCTTCAGTAATTATTATTTCATCATTAAAACTGCCCAAAGCAAATTCGTTTTCAATAAATGTTGAAATATAACACGATCGTGCACACTTTTAAGGCCACAGTGATTCTCTCAACCGTTTCCATCTTCATAAATGTTTAAACTTTATAAATAATCTCCCGCCCCTCATTATACGATCCCTTCTCATACCAATTTTTGAATTGATATACTCCATGGTAAACAATCCATCAACAATCGTTCCTTGGTAAAATCTGTGATTAAATTAAATCTGCTATAAATCATAATAACTAAATACTTTTAAGCGAAATACCAATAAGTTAAATAAATGAATCCATATGATATTTAAACCTAACCTGCAAAAATACCCTACCTAAAATTTTAACCAATCTCATAAAATAAACTAACGACTAATACTAAGTAGTATTACATTTTGCTGTATACCAAATTGAAGTTATCTACCAGTAACCTCTGGGAAATGAATAATTATTATTTCCCGCCATTCGTCGTTCCCTATTTCGTCATCACGCAAGATCCATTATTTAACCATGATGAGATTTCGAGGTTCGCTTCATGAAACAAACTTATGTTGGATATTAGTGAAACTCGTGTGCCTGAAGAAACATATGTCTCTTGTCAGAAATGAATACACTTGTACGGGTATGAATGCACATAATTGTCAGAAAAATTGCTCAACGTAATTGAGTCTCTACTCTATAACTCCCGTTCGATAATTGAGAGCTATTATTTCTTATGTAGTGTCTCCAAGGATAATTAACGTCAAATGAACCTACAAATGCATTAAATGTTCGCCTTTGAATATTGATTTGGTGAATAAAATGTGCTAGTTGATGACTTCTGTTTTGTGGGTGAATCCTAAGTATGCTACTAAAGGCACACTCTATCAATTACAAATAATTATATTTGCACGGTCGAAAAAGCCAAAATATGAACCTTTAAATTCACATCTTCTTCACCATATGTTAAGAAATGCATTTTTTAATTGGTATCAAATTAAATCGCTATAAGTATTCCCCAAGTTAAATTTTATGATTTTTAAACCGTAAAAAATGCGTAATATGCGTAAAAAGCACCTGGTGAAATGGTGACAAACATTTCCTTCCTGGCAAAACTTTATTGTAAAAGGAACATCGTTAACATTCATGTGATTCTCAAGAAATTTCGGCAGAGAGCCGTAAAAAAAGTTTTAACCACTGGAAATGTTTTCAAGCATTCAAGTTTTTATGGGGATATTTATAGACCTGCAAAAAATGAATTTTAGTTTGAAATTGATAGATTTCCCTGCTTAACATTTCTTGTCTCTATTTATTTTTATTGTGAATTACATGAAATATCAAGTAAATTTCTCCCGATTTCCCCACCTATATCTCCGCCGTCACCTCGTTTCCCCTCCCATTTTGGTGAGCAGTAGTTTCCCTGAATCATCGCTGTGAAAACTCTCCTTTGTCGCAAGACATAACGACAGAAAACGAGATTGAAAAAAGTGAAATGTAGCAAGCGCATGGGCGTGTGATGTAAAGGTCCACGAGAAGAGGACCCGTTAACTATTGAGTAAGTTTTGCCATTAAGCAGGTATAGGTCGATGGAAAACACTGAAAATTAAGAGAAAGTTTCGACCTCAAACCAGATTGAATAGAACTTAGAACTTGCAGAATGCAGTGATGATGGCAAGGAATAGTGATGATAGATTTTTCTGGAGCGATATTCATTAGCAATTGCACATTTTACTGAAATTTTGCCCTTTGCAAAAAAAGTGCCCTTAACCACTTTAGTTTTTTAGAGCTAATGATGTGGGACTGATAAATGTATAGAGAGGATGAGGTAATTTTATTATTAACATTCTTATTTATTAACTTAATTTATTAAATATTCCGTTTTCATTTACTTTGGGGAGGAGACCGTTGTATGTTGCATGTCCAAGTGGAAGTATTAATTCGCTTATTATTTGTCAAATTCTAGATTGCACGTTATTGAATAAATTTTTTACTGCATTCTAAGGTGAAATTGTTTGTCAGTTGATCGATCTGTCAGCGATCTGATCTATCTGTTAGTAAGTGCGGGGAAGGCGAAAGAAAGAAACTTCACTGAGGACAACAAACGGGTTCATGATTGAGCGGACTATTACATTGTGACGGGTGAGCGTTGCCAATCAAGGAAAAGGTCAAAGAGTCAACTCGTTCACCACGTAACTCGAAACTATGCCGTGTTAAACTCTGCGTTGGTAAACATCTATCTACATCTTCCCAACACCCCGCAAGCTGTCGCAAAGACGTATGGCAGGGGGAGGTAAATCGCCCCCCAATCTCCATGTATTCCCTCAATTTCCTCATGCACCTGGCTCCCCGTGATCCACCAATCACCACGTAGAAAAGAAGCGACCCAAGACCAATCATGCAACATGCCTACAAATATTACGAGTATTGCATAGCGAACAGCTACTTCTCTGCGTACATAAAGAGGACAAGAAAATACATTAAAAAAGGGCAGGCAGGCATGTAATTCAGACACTTATTACCGGTGAGTATTTTACGCATTCTGGACGGAAAATTTACAAATACAACAATATGCTTAATACACCTAATTGGCCTTAACCCCACCTGGCACAAGAGCGTACGGCGAGGGGTGATGGGACGCCAGACTTACAGAGTGTTTTTTGGCAATTTAATCTCGTGTACACCTATTTTCGATAGGGCGTCCCTATTTTTTTCTTAGGTGTTCCACATTTTATTTTTATCGCGAATAGTGCCCGGGAAAAACGAATACTGGGATCTATCAGTCCGATGATCTGACTCTCTAATTTAGTGAAAATTATCTGTCATGTCGATGTAATTAGGAGGCCTATTACACCTCCAATGTTGAACGCAAAACGACACGCTTTATACATTAGAAATAAATTTAATTTAGCTCTGATTATTCGCATATCTAAAGATTTCCATCCCATAATGATGTCATATTATGAATGCTGGATCTGGTAACTGTTTTACATACAAAAAGGTAAATATCTTATTATTTTATGCTGCTACCTTGTTCCTGAATACTCTTCACAAACCTATCCGTTAATATCCTCATATGCCTGCCTACAAAAATGCAATAAACTAACTTATATTTAACGATACGGTCAACTAGTGGTTCCCATTCCAATTCTTTCAATAGTGTCGTGACACTGCTACCTTGTTTATTACACAAGTTTTAACAAACCTAGCTGCTCTTCGTTGCAAACGATCTAGTTCCAAAATTAAGCCATCCTAATGAGGATCCCATGCAATTGCAGCATACTCGAGGTGCGGCCTCACTATCGTGAAATATCATGAAGTGCTATCGGGACCACCACTATCAAAATCAGGCGTTATTAGCACGGTTTCCCAATTCTCAGAGACTTTACACTCTGTGAGGGATTTGTTGAATATAGCTTCGAGATACGAGTCGATGTTAGGAGCTACATGTTCTATCACCCAAGCTGATATATTTTCGGGACCCGAGGATTTGTCGGGTTTAATCCCATTGAGTGATTGGAAAATTCCTTATTCTTCCACTGTTACATTTGCCATGGGTAGAGTATGTTCGGGTATTGACCTAACTACCCCCGCCACGAGCCTTTGCGGCGTCTTGTGGGGTATTATGTATGTGTAACCAATTTGTATTGCCCAATTAAGGAGAGGTTATATGTTTCTCAAAATTACGACAAAGATTCACGATCATCAGTCGTGTATGTTCAATGAACAATATGAACAGAAAAGGAGAGAGAGGGAAAGGGTTGAAGGCATTCTTTGCAAATTAATGTGTTTTTGACTAGGGCTATTAATTCCAAGGCTGGAAATTCAGCTTTTTGACTTCTGAAGACTTCCTACTTACTGGTCAGTTTTCGAGTGTATTGGCATCCATTGTTTTCACCTTTCTCTGTAGGCATCAAAGTACTCCTTGAATCGCAAGCAACAAGGGGTTTGAAATTGAAAACTACGATAGCCTTTTCGCAACGAATGTCCAGGTCGATGGAGTTCCGCAATGTAGTCCATCGCCCCTTAGAGAGCTTCGCCCCTTCCCCCTGGGTCCGCTGCATCACGGCTGGGAGAAAGTAGGAAGGGAAAATGGAGATGGAGGCGAGAGAAAGGGTCACCCTCCTTCCCCCCCCCGGGGTTACTCGATATCCACACACGCACTACCTGCTTATCGCTCGCAACTCTCCGCCTCGGTTGTCGCCGTCGATTGCCCCGGGCCACTCCTCCTCGGAGAGCCCACGTCTCTCCCTCGGCAATCATTGCACATCTCTTGAGGAACCCAATCAATTAATGCCGTCCCTTCAGAAATACTCTCCGGAAGGATAACACTTCGGGTTGACAATGAAAAGGCCTTTAACAGCTTTGGGGCCTCATCCATTTAACTATTGTTGTTACCAATACATAAACACTCTCGTGAATGGCAGGTTTGGAGTCAAAGGGAAGGGAAACTTGAAGTTTCGAAGGAAGTCAATCAAGATATAAAAGCTGTGGGTGTAATGGTGGAAAGGAGAGTATACATTTTTGAGATATGATATGGGGTGAAGCGAATTGATTGGAGAAATTTTAAAGAACGTACTAAGATGGAGATCACAGGGACATGGGAAGAACTGAAGGAAAGAATAAAAGTTGGAGGGGAATTAGTAAAATCAGTTAAATTTCCTAATGACGAAACTCTAGCTTGTCAGTCACCCAAAGGGTTCCAGCCATTACTGAATGATTTCGATATTCAATGCGATAGATATGGGATGAAATATATTATAAATAAGCAAATAGTCATGCGATTTTCCAAAATGAAAAAGGCAAAGCTATGTATTAAAACAGGAGAGACAAAACTAGAGCAGGTACAACAATTTACGTATCTCGGAAGTGTTCTCGACCAAAATGGTCAAAATAGTAGAGACATCGGAAAAAGAATTACACTAGGGTATGAAGCTTTCACAATGAGGAGGGAGTCGATGACATAGGCATTAAGTGCCAATTAAAACGTTTACTAGTATCCAAGCGAGTTTATGTTTCTAAATGTTTATGAGAATCGTTTGTGTTGGGTTTACAATTGAATATGAATTGAATGCGTGTCATCTGGTTTTGCGAATGAAGCAGCGTGAATGCGTTTACAACCGAGAGAGATTAGAGACATATGTTGAATTCACAGAAACGTAATTCTCTCATCAATGCCAGTGGAATATCATACACCGCACAAAACTCTCCAAGTGGACATCCTGTATGTGCTGAAAAGCTAGTTGGGGGGGGGGGGGTTGGTGTGTAGTGGAAAATGGAGGATAGAGGGAGGGGAGGTGGAAGGACGCGTGAGTGACGAGGTGCGGGGGAGGAGAAAGGGGTGGGGAACACAAACAAGTCCGGAGAAAAACTCGTGGCTGGGTGGAGTGGGTGTTTCGTTGTTTCCTCAGAGCGGCGCCATAGTTCTAGGGCCGTGGAGAAAGGGGATGAGATCTGGGTATTCCCCGGTCGTTGACTGGGCCCAAAATATCGAAGCACAAAGAGGTGTGAAAAGGGGTAAAGATTTGGGATCACTGTCTATTATGGTTCCAAGGGGGGAACGGTGGGAAAGCCCTAGGGAGGGTTTAGGGAGGGGTGGAGTATGGATACACTTGCAATGTCACGAGAGGGTGGTGGGCATTGTAGGGTGGGATTTGCCCCGCAGCGTTGAGCCTTCCCACATCGTCCGTGAAGAAAGACGTTGGGGGAAAACAAGGCTCCCCGCCATCTTCGGGAAAACGTGATCAGCGGTTGCACAGGGGGATGGTGGGAAATGCCGAAAGTAAAGACAAACGATCACTGGTAACAAATACGTCGAGGAAAGCTATGGAGAGGATGGGGGAGAGTGAAGATAAAATTTGGACTTCGTTGATGAGGTCCAAGTCCTTGCGATGTAAGATTTCCAGCTGTTCCATTGCATCCAGTTTCTTTCCTTTGGTCAGGTTGTGAAGCACGTTGAAGTTGAAATTGCAGAAATGATTGGAGATAAGAAGATGTTGGGCAAATAAAGAATTCGTATGACCTGTGATATAATTTTTCCTGTGCTCACTGATGCGTGTTGAAAAGCTCCTGCCAGTCTGGCCAATGTAAGTAGCTCCACACTCACACCGGATTTCATATACAACACTTAAGTTATTGCAATGTATAGGGTCTTTGTTAGAGCATAAGGCTTTTCGTAAGAAATAAGTCTAATATGTTTTTTCCACGGGTAGGAGTGCGTACTGATTGATGAAGCTAGTTTCTTTGAACCATTTGTAATAAGAAATTGCAAGATTCGCGATCACGGGTCCTAGATTTAGCGCTATTCTGCCCAATCGATACCAGGAAGGTCAAATTCACCACCATATATGTTGATGCATTTATTATTTTTGCGTGTAAATTTATTTATTTGTTCATTGAGGGTATGAAGTGTTTGAAAATTTGAGTCTGTAGGTCTATAGAAGGAGCATAAATTAATGTTGGGTTGATTGGATCGCAGTGTGGTGCACCTAACACTTTCAATGTTATTATTTTCAAATGCAAGTTGTCTGCTTTCAAGATTACCTTTCATAGCCACGAAAACTCCTCCTCCGGGTCTTGTATCTCTATCTTGTCGGTAAGCTGTAAAATATTTTGGGAAATTTTCTTGGTCATTCATGTCATAACATAGCCAACTCTCTGTGCCTAATACTATATCAGCCGAATGACATTGGATTATGTGCTCGAGATCCGCTATTTTATTTTTGAGGCATCTGCAATTTAATACAAGTATATTTAAACTATTTTTCTCTTGAATAACGCCGTTATTTTTGTCTGACCGTAATTTAGGGCGCGTTTGTGGGGAAGTGCATGTCAAAGGTCTTTCTACGTCAATTCCAGTGTTGTCGGTTACTTTTACATGTTTAATAATTATATTAACTTCGCTAGACCCAGAAGTTACCGACCCACTAACTGACCTACCCTCTATCCTAAAAAAGGCGTACAGTGGTCGAGTATCTTATCCCCTACTTTACTCGCCGACTCCGCCGTGTAATAAACCCCTGATCGGTTCAGGGGAGTCCTGCACGATTGAAGGGTTGGCCTTAGGTCAAAGAAGGAGGCTCGTATGCGCGAGTAGAAACGCCGAAGTCTCTGATTTATGCCTTCCACCCGGCTCCAAACCAGAGACCTGCGATCCTCGCTCGGAACAATACTGCAGATCGTCAAACCCATCCGCACACCCTCAACGCCCTGAACTCGCTTTACCTCGGAGCTCAGTTCCTTAAGGGAATGGAAGACCTCTTCGGAACCACGGTCCGTGACGTCGTTGGTGCTCACATGGGCCACGACCTGCAGCCGAGATCACTTCGTGCCCTTTACCGCCGCCTCGATCGCCTTCGTCATCTGAGGAACCCCTCCGCCTGGTATACACCAGGCGGTCACCCGTTGATCAACGCATATACAGCGCGCCCTTTCCCTCAATGGAATCATTACACGGCGGACATTCGAGCTACCTATCACTAACATTCCCTCCCTTCCCGCCCGCTGACGCCTTACCGTAGGCGGAACTCTCGATGCAGGGGTAGGGGCTACAGATACGGTAGTACTCTCTTCCGAAAGCACCTGGTACCTATTAGAGACGGGGATTGGAACTGCCAATGCAGTGTCCAATTCCCGCCGCAGCGTTACCTTACCCTTACTCCGAGAGGCAACCCTCCAATCCTCAGATCTACGGAAGGGCGAAACCCCTTCATTGGGAGGTGGGGCACAATGTAAGTCCTTGATCGTCCAGCCACTTTTAGCAATCGGACGAATCCGTGCGGCCCTATCGGCGTGGCGGACTTCCTACCTCTAGCACCATCACCCTCGAGAGAGACCATCCGGCCGTCAATCTTTGATTGGAGCTCCCGAATCATATTCTCCAACGTGGCGATACGAGCCTTTAGAGACGCATATTCACCAGCGTTTTTAAGCATTGCAACAGGAGACCTAGTTGAAGCCATCCTAGTTTGATTAACGAGTTCCGCAAAAAACAATAAAAATAAAAGCTAACCTAAACCTCCTATGCTAAAGATATGTTTTTTATTTAGGGCGGTAGTATAAATTAATATGTACAAAACTGTTAACTTAATGTAGTGGACTCTGTACTTAGAGTGGCTACTCAGTTGAAAATAAGAGAAAAAGAGAGAGAGAGTACTTACCAATAACCAGTCAGAGGAGCGGGAAACGAATAACTACAAGCCACTAAGAATACCCACTAAAATTACCACCAAACTATTCAAAACAAATAACAAAAAGCACTAATACTAAATAAACTACACCATTTCACAAAATTAAAGCTAACGCCACACTACACTTCACCAGGGAAGAATATGCACAGAGGCACACAAGTAACAGCAGGCACGCAGATAAGCTCGGCTACGGTCAAACCGGTTCCAGCAAGCGAGGTCAGGCATGTCTGTTCTCGGCAGAATCCAGGTAAATAATATAGTGTGTAGATGTAGATGTCCCAATTTTTCCCCTCCTGTTCTTGCCACACACTGTGAAATGAAGATAAAATGAACTTAGGCTTATATTTAGAATGAAAATCACATTTTTGGTGATGCCCTTGACCTAAATGTTTCTGGTTCTTGAGGACCTATCACAGACAGACTAGCCGACGTGGCTTCCTTTCGCCGAAATTTCCCCCCACCCGGTGGGCTTTCGCGTATCTCAGGTATACGAGAATGATTATGACCTTGGGATTTGCCAAGTGTAAACGAATGAGTTGACGGTGTAACACGCTGGAATGCCTCGATTCAGGCCCTATCGCGGCAAAGTGGCCTTCCGACGCCTTCGAATATGCGGGCCAACGAATGGATGATACATATTCCATCTCCACGACAACGTCTGCGGTCCAAAAAAAGGAAGCACAACATGACTTGACTCTAGGTCCACTGCCAAGAAGGCCTTCCGGAAGGCGATAGCGGAATTCAAAAGGAAAAAATTAGGCGAACATATGAACGATAACCCAAAGATGTTTTGGTCCTACGTCAGGGAAGTGCAGGGAAAAAAGTCCACCGTAAACTCATTGAATACCGTAAAGGGGGATAAAGTAACGAGTAGTTTAGATAAAGCCAACAAATTAAACTCATTCTTCCGAAGTGCTTTCAACATATCCTCATAAAATACACCCGAGAACTTTCCGAAAACATTTCAGTAATATTAATAATTTAAATCAATATTTCCACCCGCGGAATAGAATTACTCCTTAAAAACATAGACCCCAACAAATCTCCGGGACCTAATGAGATGCCGGCGCGCATGTATAAAGAACTGTCGGCTGAAATTGCCCCATATCTAGATATAATATATAAGAAATCATTAGCAGAAGAAAGCGTGGCAAACGGCTGGAAGGTAACTTCGGTAACAAACATATTTGAAAACGGAGACAGGGAGGACCCCAGTAATTATAGGCCAATATCGCTGACTTCCATTTCCTGTAAGATTCCTGAACACATCATTGTTAGTTCCATGATGAAGCACCTCGATAGCCAAGATTTATTAATTAATAACCAACACGGCTTCCATAAGGGTAGATCCTGCGAAACTCAACTCACACTTTTTGTACATGATATATTGAGCTCCGGTGAAAGTAATAATCCAGTTGATGCGATATTCCTAGATTTTAAGAAAGCTTTCGATAAAGTCCCTCATTGCAAATTACTCGCAAAATTGGAAATTTATGGAATACACGAGAGTATTATTAACTGGATTAAACAATTCTTAAGTGATCGTTTCCAAACAGTCGTCCTGGACGGTGTATCATCCGATTCTGTCAAGGTCACGTCGGGTGTACCACAAGTGTCATAGGTCCCCTCCTATTCCTTATTTACATAAATGAAAAAAAGATAAACCGCATTCAAAACTAACTCATACATGCAAACACAAATCCACAGTAGTGCATATATTCGTAGAAACATCCTATCATTTTACACGCGTGCAAATACACATCTACCTCCCTTCACTCCACAAGCATGCAAGTACATATGCTTAATTATAACAAATAATTGCACCTTAGTATGCAGCAAGAAATTTATCCAAGATTAGGCCGAAGACAAGAAGTTAGTTAGGCCCCACCTTGAGTATGCTGTAAGTGTATGGGTCTTTCAAGAAGTAGGCTTAATTTCAGTACTACATCGAGTGCAAAAAAGAGCAGCTAGCCTTGTGAAAAGTTATCATTAACAAGATCGCAGTGTAACGACATCAGTTGAATCATTAGGATGGGAGTCACTAGTCGGCCGTACGCTTAAATACAGGTTTAATTGATTGCGTGAATTTGAGGCAGGTTACTTATCAGACGATGTGAAGGACAAATTAGTCGCTTTCAATCACTATGGTAGGGCATATCACTAAAGTAAAATCAGGGAGATTAATTGTAAACCGGAGAAATATTTTAAATGCTGTTTTTTCCTCGAACCATTTCAGATCAGAGTAGACATGACTGGAATCGGGTGGGAGATAATTAGAATTGGTAGTGTATATATTTGTCGATAGCCTGCTTGTTTCTTGCTGCATGTTATTCTTTTTATTTAATAGAGCCATATTTTTAATAATTCTACAGCAGGATTTGAACGTACGCATCCCGTTATTAAATTTTGTTGCATGTAATTACTTTCTTTCGTGTGATTAATATTTGTCCGTGTATTATCAAACTACTTTTTGTGTAGAAGTGAAATGATTTATGTTTTTATGCGGTTTTATTCCAGTTTACAGTTAGTGAACTAATATCCCTTGTCATACGCCCTTTCGGCGGCTCACGGAGTATCACCTGGATATAGATTTAGACTTGAATAACATTTCATTTTCAATTCTAACATCTATAAATCCTACAGTGATGCAATAGCTTTTCTTTCCCGAGAATCAAAAACAGCCTTCTTTCCCGAAGAATTCTGCATATTCGGGTTTCAACCGCGTTGTTGTTTGAAGCCGACAACAGTTTCGCCGAAGTTGCATCCGGCGTCTTCAGGTCTAAGATGACATCTTCGACCTGAAGACGCCGGATGCAACTTCGGTGAAATTGTTGTCGGCTTCAAACAACAACGCGGTTGAAACCCGAATATGCAGAATTCTTCAAGCCACCTCCGCGAAAATCTACGCAGCTATAGCTCTCTTTCCCATCTAAAGTCATTCTCATTTTTGTACATATTTCTCTCCAGCATATGAATTCATCTTTATCGCTACGCGTACATATTTCCTGATGTAATCTAAGTAAGGAAAATCCAATCCACTTCCTCCCCAGAAATAACACCGGTTGGCGTTGCCTGAAGTCATCGTAAAATGGAATATTTAAAAAATATAAAATATCAAAACCACGCGTACTAAAAACGAAAAGTACGAAGACTAAGCAGAAGTGGGAGGGATGGAAGTGTTCCCAAGATCCAATGGGGCCGCGCCCCCATCTCGCCTCTCCCCATCGCCTGTTGCCACGGTGACTCCGGTGCAATGCCCACAGTGTAGTGGCTCTTGCCGGGAGTTGATTCGCTGTCTGGGGGAGAGACACCCAAAGGCCACCCTCTTGATTCGAGAGAGCACTTTCCTGAGAAAGTGGACGTCGCGCGAAGCCGAAGGTGGCTCAAGTAACTGGAGCATAATGAGAATTGACGCGTACATCTGCGGACGAAGGTTTTAAGAGTAGCTGTTTGTCGGCTTCCAGGACTTCCCCCGGATTCTCTTTCACTCCAAATAGGACTCCGAAAAAGTGTAATGCAAACAGCGTCAACCCACACTCCTTTCTAATAAAAAAGAAAATATTCTGTTTCACTCGTTTATTTCAATGGGAATTTCAAACTTTTTCCTCTTAAACGCCTATGTGTATTTAGACAATGTGGTTTGTCTACTTCTTCTAGTTATGTGTCCCACGAAACGCAATGTCCTTATGTTTTTGATGACATATTGCATGATTTCTAACCTATTCTCCCTTCCTTTTTTGTGTTACCTATTTCTTCTTTGGTGGGTGAAAAAGCATCCAAACGCCATCCCTTGGGCAACGTTTCAAGGCACTTGGTTGCGTTAATCCCCTATGGAGATTTCAGTGTCAATTACGGTTCCTCGAAAACTCAAATGGCCACACCAATGGCCCGGCAAGTCGAAAGATCCGGCGTTAAGTCCAGGTCAAGGAAATAATTTTGCACTTTTGAACTACTGGATTCCGCCTTCCCCACCTCTTCTGTGTTTGTCTTTTATATGTGTTCCTATCCGTTTTCATTATAGCTATTTCATTGTGAATAAATGAATAAATGAATTGATATGCAATCAAATAGGAAATCCCGCTATACGGCAAACAAATATTCTATCACATATAAATATAGATATAAGGAAAGGGGAAAGGAAAACACATAAAAGACGAACACAGGACAGGCGTGGAAGGCGGATTTGAGCAGATGACAAATATAAAAATATTTCCTTAACCGGGACGTGAACACCCGGGCGGATGAACTACCGATTACGCTATTAAGGAACCTCATTTACACTGAGATCTGCGATGTTTTTAAAGCGCCCAGGTGCTCCGACTCCTTGCCCAAGAGATGGCTTTAGGGAGCTGTTTCACGAATTTCACTAAAATTTCTTTCATTATTTATTAATTTCCTTAGGAATGAATAGTCACCGCTACTCCAGTGATTCTGCCGCACTCTCTTCTCTTCTTATCCGCATCAGTGCGGAAAGTGGAAGGTCCGTGGTTCAAATCACGGATAGGGAAATATTTTTACATTTGTGATCTGCTCAAAACCGCCTTCCCCACCTTTCCTTGGTTGGTCTTTTATGTGTTTTCCTATTCCCTTTCCTTATATGTCCATTTCTATGTGCGAAAATAATATTTTTTCGCCGTATGGCGGGATTTTCAAGTTTGAATATGTGTTTGGCCAATGTGGCTCGTCTCTTCTTCTGGCTCTGCGTGCCATGAAACGCACCGTTCCTATCCTTTATAATAATCATATGAATGCTTTTCTACTATCCTTTCCCCTTCTTGTGTGCCGTCTATTTCTCCTTTGATGGGTGAAACAGCTCATAACGCTGGGGAACGAAGAGTCCGAATGGGCATTGTTATGAAGAGGTGTAAGGCAGGGTTGCCCATGGTCACCGGGACTGTTCAACTTATATGTGGAGGAAATGATTAAAGATGCATGGGAAGAACTGGAGGTAGGAATGAAAGTCGGAGGGGAATTCGTAAAATCGGTTAGGTTCGCTAATGACCAAGCATTAGTTGCTCAGTCAGTCAAGGGGTTGCAAGCATTGCTGAGTGAATCGGAGGTTCAGTGTGATAGATATGATATGAGAATCAATATTAATAAAACAAAGGTTATGCGATTTTTCAGAAAGAAAAAGGCTAAGCTAAATATTAAAATAGGCGGGGAAAAAATAGAGCAGGTAGAGCAGTTTACTTATCTCGGAAGTGTTTTGGACCAATACGGTCAAAGTGGTTGGGACGTAAGGAGAAGAATTGCGCTAGGCAAGGAGGCTTTCTCAAGGAGGAGGGAGTTGATGACGGGGACGTTGAGTAGAGATGTTAAGACAAGACTCGTATAAACTCTGATATGGAGCGTAGCTATGTACGGTGCGGAAACGTGGTCGCTGAAGCAGGAGGATAGACGTAGATTGGAGGCTTTTGAAATGTGGGTGTGGAGAAGAATGGAGAAGGTGAAATGGACCGAAAGGAAAACAATTGAAGAAGTACTGGAGATGGTGGGTGAGGAGAGGAGTTTGTTGAGAGAAATCCTATGGAGGCAGGAAAAATTAATGAAGGGCGCATTGAGCGGTAGTGAAATGTTGAAGAAGGTAATAGAAAGGAGAATATTAGGCAAACGAGGAAAGGGCAGGAACAGGATAGGAACGTTGGACGGGATGAAGGGAGGAAAGAAGTACACAGAGATTAAGAGGGACCTGATGTAGGTTAGGTTGCTAAATTGGGTTTTGTTTGGAGTTTCAAAATGTATATTTGATAGTCGTGCCCATCCAAAAACCTACATTAACCGGTAGATTGCCTAAATATATATATATATATATATATATATATATATATATATATATATATATATATATATATATATATATGTATATATATATATATATATATATATATATATATATATAAAACCATAAACACAGTAAGTAATCAACCCGGAGCCCCCAAAATTTCAGAGTGTAAGAGGACGTCTCGGTAGCTTAAATGGTTAAAGCACTCGGCCGGATATCGAGGGATCCGGGTTCGAATCCTGGTCAAGGCGAATGATTTTTACTCTCTGAAATTGTTGCATTATAATACACACATAGCGGATGACTCTGTTAATAGTTACTGTTGCGGCATCTCCCGCAGTTTCTTGAAATGGACACATAAATTCCGTTTATTAACGGATCTGAAAACTCTGCACCTTTTATGTTATCCCCGTTATTCAAAGGAGGATATAATTTTCTGTAACGACAACAAGAATTAAAAAGTAGTAATTAGCCAGTGGCGCAAATTTGATAGATGATTCTTTCACCTCGGACTTGGGATATAGTTTTTTTTATTTCCTGATGCGTGGAGAGAGCAAAAATCACACCTTTTAATTCCTTTTCATTTGTTATTTATCAAGTTGCATTCAAGTCATCCTCGAAAATGTTGAACTTATGTAGAAAATTCGCAAATGGTCATAACCAATCTCAGTTTACTATCCCATAACAGATATACTCAAGACAACTTATTACAGAAAGAATATTTATTACACAGCTCAAATCCAATCAATTTTATTATATTACGGCTGATATTTAAAAAAATTACCGCTGACCCATTTCGCATGATTGCAAATAAAATTACATCCAATTAATACCCAGTAAGGCGCCACAGAGACTTTTTGCCCTAAAACCCTCCGCAAAAAGCCTCTGCGGCGCCTTGCGGGGGGGTGTTAGGGCAACATTCGTGTATAATGAAAAAACGGTATGCAAAAGTAACACATTTATAAGATCCACAAACAAAACATGATGTACATTCATGCAAAACCCTTAAAATCCACACATATGTGAAAAAAACTGTAATGTACACATACAGCCACTAATGTACCTGATGCTGTTGTAATGCTTAGTTGTGGTCCGACTTGTAAATCTCTTGTCATTAATATTTCTAAAATGGCATTGGTTTCTTACTATTATGATTTCTGATTGTACTGGGAAAGAATGAGTATTTGAATCTATCTTTATTGGAATCTAAATCCCTAATCTTATCATGGTGGTCTGATCTATCTAAGTAGTGCTGGGCAGTTATAATTCCTTTAGTGCCGTCGTTAAATTGGCTTGTTCTAAATATTTCTAACAGTCTTAGTCTTGCTTGTTCTCTTCGTATTTCAAGTGGCTCCTAGCCTAAGTCCTTTAACAGACTGTCAAACTTGTGTCCTTATTATAACAACTTTTAGCGAATCTGGCGGATATTCTCTGGACTCTAATTCTTTTTGAAAAATTTTCTTCCAAAGATTCCAAATACTTGCGGCACATTCCAAATGTGGTCTAACTAAAGAAAAATAGGACCTCTCTTAAACTTTCTTATTCTATTTCCTCACCATCCGTTCATTAAGAGAGTTTCTTTAAAGCGGATCCGCATATTATCCTGAAATGTACTCCCAATGAAAAGGGTGGTGTTAGAACTACCCCCAAAGACTTAACTTGATTAGTCGCCAATAGCACTGAACATTCTATTTCGTAGTTATAATCTGTTCGCCACTTCCTTTTCGGTCCAAAATTTCCATTGTCTATCTTAAACATTAATCCCAATTCCTTGCAGCAATTCGAAATTGTGTAATAATGTCTAGAGAGTTGATCGCGATCTAGTTGGTTCCTTATTTCCCTGTATACCATAGTGTGTGTCAGCAAATTTTATGATGTTGGTAATTAAGTTTGCGCTTAAGTCATTAATGTACATTAAGAACAGAATAGGCCCTATTATACCTCCCTGGGGGACGCCCGAAGTTACATCTCTATCCGTTGAGCACAACCCATTGATGACTACCATTTGTTTTGCGATTTGAATAGAAGGCTCTAATCCAATTAATAATTTTCTCATTGATTCCATAGCATCTAAGTTTGTGTAACAATTTATTTTGTGGGACTTTATCGAAGGCTTTTTTGAAATCTAGGAATTTGCGTCGACTTCTGTGAGGTTTTCTCCCGATCTAAGCATATCGTGAATGAAAAGCCTAATTGTGTTTTTCAAGATCTGTTCTTCCCAATTGCGTGCTGATAGTGGCTTATAAGTTTCCTAGTAAAAAGAAATCTCATAATATTCCTGACAATAATGCGTTCTAATATTGTACAAGAGATCGATGTTAAGGAAATAGGTTGGTAATTGGTTGGTTTATCCCCATCCACGCCTGTATAAATGGGGGTTATGGGCTAGCTTCCAGACGCGAGGAACTGAGTCTTCTTCTATAGATTTAAAAAAAAAGAATTTCTGAAAACGGGGCAATGTCTTCAGCTAACTCCTTAAATATTCTAACTGGCATTTATTCTGAACCAGGTACTTTGTTTGCTTTTTTCCTACGAAGCAGATGCCCTATTCCCTTCTTGGTCGTTGTTATATCGCTCATCTGATTAAAAACTCATCCATTTCACCCGAAATTTGACTATTGACTACCCTGAACTGCTCTCTCTCTTCAACTTCAGGATACCAACTCGATCCATCCGCACCCACTTCCTACTCCATCTACCGATTACTAGGATATCTTTCACCAAGCGCTCATCTTAATTTCGCCTCTCCTCCCTTCTAAATTCACTCCCTTACACTGTCCATCCTTTCAATTTAACATACAACAATTTCGCCACCCTACCACTTTATCCCACCTTCCAACAAATTAAATTTTTCCCCGGTCCATGCTCGGTTCTCATTGTTATTGTTATGATGTTATTGTCTTTTTGTCCTCTTTCGTGTTTGTTATATTTTTTACCGTAAAATGGCGTTACTGCCGTATGTGAATAATGTTTTATAAACAATTAAATAAATGTGTTCTTATTGTGGGAAGATCGTTTGATGCGATTGTGTCTTATTTGTAGACATTTGGAAAAATATGTGTACAATAATTACCTTTGTGAAACTGTCTGCAATAATTTCCCCGTTTTCCGTCTTCAAAATATGTTCATTTGAACTTTTATCCTGTGTTTCCCTAACATAGGGCCTGATTGACATCGGATTTTCCTCAAGATTTAAAGAACTAAAATTTTAGATTTAAAAGAGATTAAAGATGTGTGAATGATACTTTTCGTTTTACTGCGACATTCTTTTTTTTCCTCTTTGGATGTATTCACATAAACTACATGGTAACTTATTAAACAATTTTTCAAATTTGACTGAAGGCATCTTTGCCTTCTTAATGCCCATGTTACCTCCCGGTAGTACCATCTAGGTTCTTTACTGCCGCATTTAAGATTTTATGGAATGTAGTTCTTCATTCTTTCGCGTAAAAATTTTAGAAATTATTTTCAAGTGTTTTCTGTATCGGTTTTCAGTGTTTTGGTCTTGTATTCTGCCAATTCTTTTTTCAAATATTCCCGTAGTCCGTTAAAATTCGCCTCGTTGAATAGGTATATTTTACGCTTTTCTTTGTTTATTTTACCGAACCTAGATTTTAACTCTGCAGAAATAGACTTATCATCGCAGAATCCGTCTATTACTTCAATGTTTGTTACGATTTCGGGCGTAGAAGTCGCGTAGATATCAAGTATGCTGTGGCCCCCTGTTGGTGATTTAACAATTTGTTCTAAAGAGTGGTCTTTTTTAATATATGAAGAGGTTTTTGGCATGAACCTCTGTTTTTGGCAGATTTTCCTACGCCGTACTTCTCCTATCAAATTGACGGTAGATTTTCTTCATCAGCGATTATAAAAATACTCTTCTTATATTTCTTGCTGAGAGTGGATATTTGGTTATCGAGCTTGTTTAGAACATCTGTATTAGAATTTGGGGTTCTGTAAACTAAGCACGCGAATAGACTTCCGTCGTTCTAGTCCTTTATGTTGCACCAAGCGCATTTATGCCACTTTCGTCGAATTCGCACCGTTAACTCCTAAGTTATGGTTTTATAGCAAATAATACCCCCCACCTAATCTATTAGGTCTTACCCTTCTTTAAATTGCGAAACCGATCTGAAAAATTTAATTGTTTGCAATATCTCCCGTGAGCCGACTCTTCGTTCCAACAACTATGTCTGCCTTTGTACTAACTATGTTCAATATTCGATGTTTTGTTTCTGATACTACTAAATATTAATGTTATAATTTTTACATGAGCAATCACTTTTTATTTTCAGTTTTAATGTATGTTCACAAAACTATTTCGAGACGATTCATGTTTAACAGAGGCACATGTACTACCTTCAATGACATTGCTGTCTTTTATCTATTTCGGAGCACCAATTTCATTGATTCATGGGTCATATGCTGTTTTAACATAAGCTTATGTTTTTTCTATTATTTTTGGGATCTGAGAGGCGTAATCTGATTTGAAGTGCCCAAAAGCGCTGGATTCGACTTTATTTATCCCAGTGCATGCGGTAACACTTGCGGTGTGCTTAACAACTATGCTAAACCTTCGAAACGTGTTCGTGTAGCCTACGCGCTACAAACCGTGACGTCTCGGCGTTATAATGGACCCCGGATGGATTAAGGGGAACTCGACACGATGTGAGGACAGGCCTCATATCAACAAAGTCCGCTCCAATTTCACGACAAAATCCCACAATATTTAGTTTAAACCGTCTACTCGGCTGCAAAAGAGCCTTCCTTGATCAATCCGTGGCACAATTCTACAAATACTTAAGTATATTGGGACCTTCACCTCCGCCTCGACTCGTTTCACCTCCGAGTGCATCTCCTTAAACGAGCGCAGGATCTCTTCATATCCACGTTCTGAGGCGTCGTTTGTCCCCACATGAGGCACAATGCGTAGCTTTGAGCAACCCGTGTTACTGACGGCCGCCTTCACCGCCTGCGTTTATTGGGATACCCCGTCGCCTGGTATACACCAAGACGACAAGAATCCGGTAGCGGATACATTATACGCCGGACGTAAGAACTGCCTAATGCAAGGGTTCCCGATCGCTGAATATTGCCCTAGGCAGATAGTACTAGGAGTGTGGGTAGGAGCCGCAGGTACGGCGTAGCCGCCATAACCTGGCACCTTTTTGAGACTGGGATAGGATTTGCCTCCGCAGAGCTCAATCTTCGCCACAGCGTTAACTTGCCCTTTCCCCGAGAGACGACCCTAGGACCGAATCGTCCGGCCTACGGACGTGAGACACTCCTTCATTGAAAGATGGGACACGAGTTTGGGGTATAATCGCCCTACCACGTGTAACATTCGGACGAATCCGCGCATCCCTTTCGGGGGGAGGGGGGGCTGGTATTCGTATTCCCACTACGAGCACCATGTCTCCCGATGGAAGCCCTCCACCATCGAAAAAGATCGAAAGTCCCGCACCATCCTCTCCAACTGGGCTGTACGACCCCTTAGAGCTTTGCGTTTGCCAGTTCCTGCGAGTATGGCAACATGGGACCTAGGTGAAGCCATCCGAATTTAACAATACAGTTCCCAACCATAGCCAACTTGAAATTCCTGCTAAAATTCCTAACAGGAGTCATCTAAATTTAACTCGCTGAAAAAGGGACACTGAAGAATGGAATCTGAAGTTTAAGCGAAAAAAACAATTGTTGAATAAGGTCTGGTATTCAGAGAAGAAATAAAGTAAAAAAAGAGAGCACTCACCAATAACCTATGGGATTCGAAGGACAAAAACCACCACAATCCACTAAAATGCTAATTGACAAAACCATCCACAAAGGATAACTAACAAGAAAAAAACATAAACTCTTTAAACGGAGCTATATATGCGTTGACTCTAAACTACACTTAACTAAATCCAAAAGCACAAAGTAGGCAGGCTGGCAGGCAGGTAGACTGCTGGGTCAAACCAGCTCTCAGGAGAGAACGGAAAGCGTCCACTCAGGTAGATGACCCGTTACTACGAGCAAGATCAGGATATACGAGAAATCGTATGCACGCTAGAAATGCGTCATCATCACTATTTCAATTCTGGGATTGGTTTAACTGCCACCGCCACTCCACTATATTCGAATGCATGGTAGAATAATGTGGTGGGTGGTCTCCAGTACCCTTCCACATCTCAGTGCTGTGGCCTTGAACATGCCGGGCCGACCCACTCGGTCTGCTCCACCAGTACTGAATGGTGAAACTGCTGATTTTCACCATGCGTTCGTGGATCAATTTTTCCAGTTGCCTTGTTCCGAATTCATTTATTCTTTCCCAAACATTTTCTTATCTGAAAAAGTTCCGCTGGTCACGAGGATCGAAACAGTGACCTTTGACTCCACAGGCATACACGCTACTTCTGGTCTACCCCTGACCCAAGCAATACTGGAAATGTGTCTCTCTAAAAAAGAGACGCCCTTGTACTCCCCTAGCTGCACCTTGACTCTGGCGAAAAGGCGGCCTGACGCAAGGTCACGCAGATGACAAACGATATACTATATTCCAAAACGGAAAAGGGTCGGCCCACGGCAAGCCCCTCCTCCAGCGCAGGGCATTTCCCGAATGACTAAAGGGAGCATTAAGGTGTCGCGACCGTCGAGTTAGGGTTTCCGGTCGGGAAATTCTTCCCGCCGATCTAGGAAATTTTTTCACACTTTCCCGTTCTCGAATTCCCAGAAAAGTTAGGTATAGCTGGATATATATAAAGCCTATTATTGTATTTGTGAATTGTCCATTCGGAATGCTTATAATACTAACCGGCAATGCGTGTCTGAATTGCATGTGTGCCTGCCTTCTTTTAAAGTGTTTTCTTGACATCTTTGCATTGATATAGGAATAGCTGCAAACCATGTTAATATACGTTACCATGTTAATGCTCTTAATATATATTTGAATATATAAATAAATTTCGGTTCTAAGAATGTGAGATATTTATATTACAGATAAGACGCTTTATTCTCTGTTCTGATCTCATTATTAATCACAAAATATAATATTCGCAAATGTTCAATTTACATTCCATGAATTATTTAACATCTAATGGCTTTTAGGCATATGACTCAATTAAAATGAGTTGAGATTTTTAATAGATATTATACATTTATTTGTAAATGGTACATCGATTTTTTAAAATAAAAAAGTTTACGCTTATCGAACACCATCCAATAAATCCTCCGACGCAAAAGTCACTTCTGAAGATAAATATTTATTCGATCACACTTTATTAACGTATAGTAGCATTTTCATCCATTTGTCTTTTGATGGTGACGTGATGAACTTTGACGGGTACCCACCTGTTCTGCTCTGCCTACGTACGCACGCGCATTAGGCATTGCCTTAATTGTCCACGCGCGAAAATCCTGACGGAGCTAGTACATTCACAGACTGCAGTGAAAGCCCTCTCGAGAACGACCACTGTGTATAAATATTAATGCAGATGTATACACACAACACACATCCGCCCGGCAAGTGGAGAGATCCGGTGTTCAAGTCCCGGTCGAGGAAAATATTTTTACATTCGTGATCTGCTCACATCCGCCATCCCCACCTCTCTTGCGTTCGTCCTTTATATGTGTTCCTTTACCATTTTCCTTATCTCTATTTCAATGTGAATGAATATATATAATATATATATATATATATATATATATATATATATATATATATATATATATATATATATATATATATATTATTTATTAGGTAATCTACCGGTTAAGGTAGGTTTTTGGATGGACACAACTATCAAATAAACATTTTGTGACTCCCCACCTAGCAAACTAATCTATATCAGGTCCCTCTTCATCTCGGTGTACTTCTTTCCTCCCTTCATCCCGTCCAACATCCCTATCCTGTTCCTACCCTTACCTCGCTTGCCCAACATTCTCCCCTCTATTACCCTCTTCAACATTCCACTACCGCTCAATACGCCTTTCATCCATTTATCCTGCCTCCATAGGATTTCTCTCAACAAACCCCTCTCCTCCCCCACCATTTCTAGTACTTCCTCATTTGTTTTCCTTTCGATCCATTTCACCTTCTCCATTCTTCTCCACACCCACATTTCAAAAGCCTCCAATCTACGTCTATCCTCCTGCTTCAGCGACCACGTTTCCGCGCCGTACATAGCTACGCTCCATATCAGAGTTTTTACGAGTCTTGTCTTAACATCCCTACTCAACCTCCCCGTCATCAACTCCCTCCTCCTTGAGAAAGCCTCCTTGCCTAGCGCAATTCTTCTCCTTACTTCCCTACCACTTTGACCGTGTTGGTCCAAAACACTTCCGATATATGTAAACTGTTCTACCTGCTCTATTTTTCCCCGCCTATTTTAATATTTAGCTTAGCCTTTTTCTTTCTGGAAAATCGCATAACCTATGTTTTATTAATATTTATTCTCATCCCATATTTATCGCACTGAACCTCCAATTCACTCAACAATGCTTGCAACCCCTTGGCTGACTGAGCAACTAATGCTTGGTCATCAGCAAACCTAACCGATTTTACGAATTTCCCTCCGACTTTCATTCCTACCTCCAGTTCTTCCCATGCCTCTTTAATCATTTCCTCTACATATACGTTGAACAGTACCGGTGACAATGGGCAACCCTGCCTTACACCTCTTCCTAACACTGCCCATCCGGACTCTCCGTTCCCCACTCGCACCTGAGCAGTCTGAGACATGTACAAATTGCGGATCAGATTCCTGTCCCTCCAATCCATTCCTATTTTCTGCAATACACGCATTAATTTTTCCCAATTCACTCTATCAAACGCTTTTTAGAAATCTACAAAACAGGCAAAAACGTCCTGATTGTATTCTATATTCCTCTCGACTAGTGATCTCATTACTGCAATGGCATCACGCGTGCCTCTTCCTTTCCTGAATCCAAACTGATCATCCCCTAAGTAATCATTTGCCTTACTCTCTATCCTTTTGTTGATGATCCTGAGAATAACTTTAGCTCCGTGGGATATCAAACTTATTCTTCTGTAATCCTCACATGACGAAGCCTTTGCCTTTTTTGGAATAGGAACTAACACCGATCTCACAAAATCTTCCGGCCAGATTCCTTCCTCATAGATACTACGAATAAGTCCATATAGAGTCTTCTTCCCACCTTTCCCTAACCATTTCAACATTTATACAGGAATATTGTCCAACCCCACAGCCTTATTTGCTTTCATCTTCTTTAATGCCCTTTCTATTTCATCGTCGAGTATGCCTGGACCTAAGCTATCTTCTTCTACGTCATGTTCCTTTTCTATGTCTAACCTTGTCGGCCTAAGTTCTTTACCATACAGTGTTTCTATATATTCCTTCCATCCCTCTTGGATTATTCCTGGTTCAACTATTATCTTACCCCATTTATCTTTAACTGTTAGCACAGATCTTGCCTTCTTACTTCCCGATAATAACTTAACATAACCCATATAATAACCTTGCTGTATAGAGCACCCATTTCACCCTTCTCCTGTAAACTTTCCATATCCTCGCATTGTGTTTTCCACCATTCTTCTTTTGCTTTATTTGTGGCCCTTCTCAATTTATAGTTTAACTCTTTGTACTTCATTTTGCCTAACTCTGTGTTTACATTCTTCCATCTTCTTCTCTCATCCATCTTTGCAATCATCTCATCCGTGACCCATGGTTTCCTTATCCTTTTCCCGTTAACGGTTCCTATAGTGTCTTTAGCGGCTTCCAATATCCCTTTCTTGATACATTCCCATTTTTCTTCGATAGTACTCAGTTCTTTACCGTCCTCCATCATTTTCTCTACAGCCTCCTGATACTCCTTCCTCGTTAATTCATTTACTGTTTCTAAATTCCGTTTTTTAACCCGCCGCCCTTGCCTTATCTTATTGAAACGAACATTACATTTCATAACAACTAAATTGTGGTCAGAGTCCGTATCCGCTCCTGGGAAACTGTGCGAATTTATCATACTGTTCCTAAACCTGTGCCTAACCATAATATAATCTAACTGATACCTTTCTGAGTCACCTAGCATTTTCCATGTATACCTACGCCTTTTGTGGTGTCTAAACCATGTGTTAGTGATGACTAACCCCTGTCTCCTGCAGAATTCAATTGCTTTCTCCCCGCGTTCATTCCTCGTGCCTAACCCATAGTCCCCCACCTCACCACCATCTCTTCCTTCGCCTACCGTCGCATTCCAATCACCCATCACTATCAAATGTTTCCCTGCAGAAAAATATATATATATATATATATATATATATATATATATATATATATATATATATATATATATATATTTCTTATTTTTCTTTATGGAAAATCGCATAACCTTTGTTTTATTAATATTGATTCTCATCCCATATTTATCGCACTGAACCTCCAATTCACTCAGCAATGCTTGCAACCCCTTGGCTGACTGAGCAACTAATGCTTGGTCATGAGCAACTGATTTTACGAATTCCCCTCCGACTTTCATTCCTACCTCCAGTTCTTCCCATGCCTCTTTAATCATTTCCTGCAACGTATATGTGGAATGTGTGTTGCTGTCTAAATTTTTTATTTAACACTTCCGTGTTACTTCGAAGAAATCATCTACATACACACATAATCACCGGATCTTTCCATTTCCCGGGCGGATACTCTAACCACCTGAGCTATCCAGAAAACCCAATTTACACTGAGATCTGCGATCTTATAAAGCGCTTAAATGCTTCGATTCCTTGGGCAAGAGATGGCGTTACGGAGCTGTTACACCCAAGGAATCGGAGCACTTGGAATCGGAGGACACAAGGATTTTTATTTATTTATTTATTTATCGACTTTATTGGGCGAGGTTGAGACTTATAGTCCCTTCTTCCACCTAACCCTTTTTTTTTCGGAGGACAAGGCGAAGGATTAGGAGCACTTGGGCGCTTTATATGATCGCAGATCTCAGCGTAAATCAGGTTTTCTCGATAGCTCAGGTGGTTAGAGCATCCGCCCGGTAAGTGGAAAGGGGGATTTCATGTTTGAATTCTTTTGTGTGGCGGAGAACGGACGAATCATAGTAACGGTACGTAGAGGTTCCACCGATCTTTATTTTTTGTTTGTGTGTCGCAAACGCAGATTCCTTACTTGCATTCTTGAGAGACAGGCTGTTAAAATGTCTTCCAGGTCACCACTCCCGCTCTGCTCATTGGGATTCCCACGGTGAATTCGTTTCTTTTTATTTTAAGGCCGTGATGATTCAGATTTCTCCCGGGTCCTATTTTATGATTCTTATCTTCCTTTCGAAAAATTGCGTAACTCTCCCGCTGCGATCTCCAGATCGGCGTTCGGATTTCGTAATAGTATTCTTGAATCCTTCTGGAGTGGTGGAAATATACCGCTTGTCTTTTCTTTTTTGGCAACCTCCTAAAATATGATTTGAGAGTGAGAGTGTCGGACAATCCAAATACTGCGGGAAGCCTTAATTGAAACTTTCTCCCTGGATTATGTAAACCTCTTTGATCTCTCTCATAAATATCCGTCTTGCCTCTCTCCTTCCACGCCATTTTATAGACTAGATATATTCGCCTCCTTTTTTCCGCCACGGTTTTAATGCCACTTCCAAGCTCAAATGAAATCAAAATTTAATTTCTGCATTAATCAGAATTTTCATTTTCAGAAAAGTCAATAATCAGAATTTTTTCATCTGTTAGCCGGAGTAAAGTAAAAATAATTGATTTCCACATGTATGATACGATACATCTAATAATACTCCGCAAGCTGCCACAAGGGCGTGCGGCAGGGGATGGTAGGTCACTAGCAATTCTACAAACATAGCCCATTATGAAAGTAATGCGCATGATTTTATTGTGATGCGACTATCCGTGGCAGCGCGGTAAAACCGGTCGGGAAATTTGGCGGCGGTGTTTGCACTTCCAACGCAGCTGGTCGCCAGTTTGCTCAAAGCAGTCTGAATGGAAAGACTTGCCTCCGCGTGAAGTGCGTTTTTTGACATTTTAACAATACGTTGGAACCACACGTCCTTCAACGCTACCAAATTCCTGGCCCGGAACACCAGCCCTCTTAGGGTCCCGACTTGGCTCTTTGCAATTTTTTTCCCCGACTGAAGAGAGAGAGAACTGAAAGGAAATCATTGGAAGACCTCGATGGAAAACATCAAAAAGCATGTTAGTCACCGCTGAAAGAGACGTTCCCATCGAGAGAAGTTGGTGTCAGAGTGCTTTATTAGGCGTGACAGAAACGTCTCCGCAAGTATATTATTGATGCAGGGGGAGAATATTTTGGAGAACTTTAAACATACGTACAAGTACGATCAATTCATCTATTTTTCCCAGAGGACTTATATAGTGGACACTGCCTATGCGAGCTTACGTTTTAGACTTTTTATCACGTCCACGCTTGGCATCAGGCTTAATGGTGTGTGGTATGATAGCATTATTCTTTTGACCCATGATTTCCCAATATTAAAAAAGCAGAGCGGCCAAGTGCCCAAGTGAGGAGGGTCAGAGATAGAGAGGATTTCTCCGAAATAATAAAATGCGGCATCGGGACGAGAGTCAGCTTTCTTCGAAAGTAAGAACGAAAACGCGCAACATTACTTAAGTGCGCCGTCGGAAAAACGAACGGCTACTTTCGTAGAGCCCTCAATTATTCCAAGTATAGCCATAAATACTCCTCTTTCGTCGTACAGGAGCAGGGTAAATCAAGATGCCCGACATTTGAAAATGTGGAATATAGTCTTCCCACCGACATGAACAAACCTTATCCTTTTGGTGCACAAACTGATTCAATGTGCCAATTTAAAAGATGCTAATAGCATTGAGGAAAATATGAATTATTTATAAAAATTTCGGCAGCCACAGTACCGTATGCATTCATGCGAAAACCCTTTCCACTTACACGCATTCAAATACATAGACTTTCAACTAAGAAACCATTATCACTTAGAATGCAGTAAGAAATGCATCCAATAACGTGCAAGGTAGAATTTTTAAGTAAGAAGCCGAAATTTCACTACCACCCGGACATGCAACATTCTTCGCATTTAGCGGAAAATTACCAAACCCTAAAGAAATAATGCTAAAATATTTCCTCGCTTCCCGTAATCAAGAATGTAAAAATCGTTCTGTGAGAAGACTGGGAGCTAGAATGAAATACAAAAAATATACCATGATGCTTTTCCTAAACAATAAAAAACACAACCAAACTTTACCAACTTACGTAGTCGGAGGTGTTTGGAATAGCGTCGTGGATAAAGTAAAATGCTTGGAGGTCACCATTGCATCGGAGCTTTCTTCGGGAAAACATGTAAGAACGAAATTGATAAATAAACAACTTGGGTTTTCTACATAGAACATTTTTTATTCACTACCTAGGTTGTTATACCAAAACGAAACCTGGGTAGTGAATAAAAGAATTTCAAATGTTGTAAAGGCAAGTTGTTTATTTTTCAATTTCAATATGAAGATTTTCCACCATGTCACGCCAGAAACTGTTTTATTTATATAAGCACGAAATGTGGAGGAGCGCTAAGAACTCTGACATTTGTGAAACGTATAGTTGGAAGGTGTAGTGACGAAAAAGTGAAGGAAACGTGCTATTTATTTTAAGTAGAACCTCACATTGAGTATGCGGCAGGCGTTTGGGATTCATTTCAGAAAACAATAATATACCTGAATAGGGTACAGAGAAAGGCGCTAGATATGTACCAAAGAACACAAAGCGTTACACATTTAATACAGAATCTGGGGTGGGAACCTTTAGTTATGCGAAGACTCAGGGCTAGATTAAACTTATTACAAAATATATAAAGCGTGAGCTTTTGCATCTGATATTACAAATATAATTATATTGTCAGAGCCGAAATTTTTCTCAAAATGAAAGAGTTAGATTTTCGAACTAATAGATTCAATTATTTGATATTCCCGTGCAGTATTCGCGACAGCAAGAAAACGGGGAACGCCTAAGAAAATATTAGGTACACGCTACGGAAAATAGGGGTATACTTAATTAAATTTTTACAAAGGACTCTCTGGCGCTCTAACACCCCTCGCCGTGCGTCCTTGTGCCAGGTGGGGTGCAGGTGAATTATTTACATTAAGTACATTATTTTATTTGTGAATTGTCCGTCCAGAGTGCGTAGAATACTAACCGGTCATAAGTGTCTGAATTGCATGTGCCTGCCCTCATTTAAGATATTTCCTTGTTCTCTTTGTGTAGGCATAGGAATAGCTGCTAACCATGTAGTACTGGTAATATAGTAGTATTTGGGTTTTTTAGGGTGCATAGACAGATATGGTCATATGTAAACCTGTAGTATGATTGCTGTTTGGTCGCCACTTTTCCACATTTGGTTTTTGGTGGAACGCGGTGTGCCAGGTGCATAACGAAATTGGGGGAATATATGTAGAATTGCGGGTGAACTTAAACCCTCTACCATACCTCCTTGCGACGGCTTGCTGAGTGTTATGTAGATCTACATGTAGTTGTAGCTGGTAATTTTTCCTTTGATAAACCGAAAAGGAATATTAACATTTGCTTATCTCTGGAAACAATAAGTATAAACTAAAATCTCTATAAGTGTTATGCCAACAAAGAACCAATCTTAAAGTGCTGACTGAAGCATTGAACATCTTACGTACAACTAACCGTTTGACACTGCCGCTTGTTTCTGAAGCGGGGACGTTGAGTGATTTAGGCAGCAGAAATGACTGTTTTTTACATCTCTTCTTACGTGGTGAAATTCTTATTCATTGAAATCGAGAATATCTCGGGAAAAAATATTGTTTTTTTGAAGATTATGGTCAGTCTATATTAATACGATCAGTACTTTCATGAATTAAATGAGTTAACTGAACGATCAAAGTTTTTCGTTTAGGGTAACGTATTAATGGTTTCGAAAATGATTTTCTAAATGTCATCGCCGTCTCAGCCAAGAGACAGAGAGTAAAAAGATGTTTTCCGCTTCATCAAAGTGAAGGGTTTCTCAGGGTCACAAAAGTTTCATTCGGACCTTGTAATTATATTCGAATACTTCAAAAGGGAATCCAGTTAAACGTGGCGGACACGTGACGAGAAACACAATGGCTGGCCACTTGGAACGAAAACTTACTGAAAAAAGTAAGAAATCGCTTTGGAAAGTGTTGAAAGTCATCGTTACCGACTGATTTGCGTTAAGGCCCACGCACTGTTGACAAAACCTTTTCAGGGAACACCTTGAAAACCCACTCATATAACATCGTAACTTTCCATTTAATGGTGGTTGATCACAATTGAAGACCATGATTTACACCTATATAAAATGCTAAGGTACTTAAGTGAAAGTCCTTGAACAGTTAACGCTTTATGATAATATCAATTCATATTTTTTTAAACACAATGTTAATTTTATAACCCCAGACCAATTAAGCCTTAATCGTGATTACGCTCTACTGAAATTTCGGCTGAATTACTATTCAAGAGGTTTAGTTAAATATGAACACTTTTTGAAAAAAGTACTTCACCAGAAAACAGTTAGACTATACAGGGAACCAAAATTACAAACGTATGATTGGTAAAATTCTTGGCTTTACCGAAAACTACAGATACGTCCTGTGAAAAGCACATAGGTGAAATTTGCGGAATAGCTAATAAAGAGTCAGCGTTCCATAAAGAATACTTGGAAATTGTAATGAGACGGTGAAGGATCTTTGTTATTTAACCTTAGTTAGGCCCCACCTTTAGTATGCTTTGCTATTGTGTATGGGATCATCTTGAATTAGGCCCATTTTCAGAGCAATACTGGCTGCAATGAAGAGCGGCGAGGTTTGTGAAAAGTTGACAATGAACAAGGTGGTAGTGTCACGGCATTATTGGAAGAATAACGATGGGAGACACAAGTTGACCGCAGGCTTAAAAACAAATTAAATTGAATGCGTAATTTTGAGACAGGTTACTTATCAGAAGATTTTAAGGATATATAGTATTACAGGCCCCCACTTACTATGTTAACTCAGATCATCGACGTAAATTCAGGGTGATTTACTGGCGAACGGATAGATTTAAAATATCGGCTTTCCTCGAACCGTTAGTGATCATAAAATATATAACAGTAATCACGTAGGAGATAATTGAAATTAGTAGTGTATATATGTATCCATATCTCGCATGTTTCTTCCTGAATACTAATCTTTTTAACAGCTCCATAGCACGATTTGAACGTACTTATCCTCTAAGTAAGTTCATGTAAGTAATTTCTTTAACGGTTGATTAAGGTTTGGTGAGTGCATGAACAAACTAATAATTGTTCAGAGATAAGATGATTTGATTTTGCATGTGGTTTCACTCTAGTTTACGGGTAGTTACCTTAAAACCCCCGCCTATTTTATCACAATAGTTTTTTTATAAAGTGTTTTGGCCTGTTTCGAACTTCTTTCGATATAACGAAGGAATCGTGCCCGTATGTCATCATAGGCTGCATAACTAAAACTGGTCCTGAAAGGATTAAGACAGAAATCCTTGTTGACCTTTATGTCACTTCGCTCATTATTAAAAGTAGTAAATAGCACATTTTCATCAGTCTGTCCATAAATATTTATTATACGGCACCTCTGGATTACTTTTTAGCAGCGGTCATCGTAAAACTTAACTAAATAATTGCTTCTGCGATATACTCACACAGTTGACTCTCCAAATCCAATAGGTGTATTATATTTCTATGGATTGTTACAACTATTTCCTTCACAATTGATTTCATAAGTAGATGTATTCCTAAAAACGTTCGTTGTCATTCGTAGGCATAATAATTTCTCTATAAACCTCATAAATATATTCAAAGAAGTTGCAGGATATGCCGCGACAGTAACTCTCGACGGAGTCATTCGCTATATGCGCATTGCAATACAACAATTTCGGAGTGTAAAAATCTGCCTTGAATGGGATTCCAATCCGGGTCTCTTGATTTCCGGTCGAGTGGTTTAGCCAGGCGAGTTTCAAGAGGAATGATTTGTACACTTGAAATTGTTGCTTTGCAATACAAATATAGCGGATTACTCCATAAGTATATTTCACTAGGTACACCAGAAAATTCTTATAAAGTTTCAGGTCAATGTGGCCAATTCAGCTGCTTCGAGTCACACCTCGAACCTGGACGATGAAATATTTGAGCAGTTCTGCATACTTTGATTAATGGATGAAAAAGGAAAGATTGAAATTAAGAAATGTAGAGAAGCTGCTCTTACAAAACAACATTTACTTTTTATTTCACAATTTCTAATCTATTTATTTCGGAACCTGTTAATTGTTTTTTTTTCTAAAATGTAAATGAGCCTTTAAAAGTAATGAGCATAATTTTATTTAATTCTCTGAGAAAAATAGATTAATTATCGTACTTGAACAAATACTTGGAATTCATCAAAATACTTTACCCCGAATAAATAAGAATGTTTATAAGTAATATCGTGTGTTTGTTGTCAAATTCCTGTCTTCCGCATAACCGCATTAGAAAGCCATTAAATAATGTAGTGCTCGTTAGAGTATTACTTGGTCTGCTTTATCTGTTTTTTTAGTTTCCCCTTCCATTCCTCATCTCTCTCTGTGGGGGAACCCTCCTGCTCCCTGTCCTGTTTGGTCCCTACCTGTGTCCTTAAGGTGGAGGAAACCATTGTGGTTTGCATGTCCATGTGGTAGTGGTGCTTCGCCTTCTTGCTTTTCAAATTCTAGCTGCATTTTATTGGATAATTTTTTTACTAAAAGACTTTCATGAAGTAATCTACACCACTGTGTGTGTAGGTTTGAATGGATGTGTTGATTTTGCATGTGTTTTTATGCCCTTTTACGGTGGGTGACCTAAAATCCCCCACCATACACTTTTAACGCGGCTTCCGGGGTATTTTGTAAATCTAGAACTAACAGAAAACACGAGTCCTGTAACCTTACCACTCCCCTCTACCTTTCTACAACTTTTATATACTGTACCTAACGGTACACATATTTACGGTATAAGGGTTGAATGCCGACTACGGGCGATCAAGTTAAATATTTGGGGTTGGTTCTAACACAACGCCTTTCATTGAGAACACAAATCTGGACAAAATGCGTATCCGCTTTAAAGAAACTGGGCTTCATTAAACGGGTGGTGGGGAAATGTAATGAGAAATTTAAAGAGAAGTGTTATTTTGGTCTGGTTAGACCTCATTTGGAATATACCGTAAGTATTTGCGACTCTTGGGTGAAATAATGGCAAAAGGAGTTAGACAAAGTCCACAGAAAATCCGCCAAATTCGTATAAAAGTTGTTATAATAAAAACACAAGTGTGACAGGTCTCTTAGGGGATTTAGGCTTGGAGTCACTTGAAATACGAAAAGAACAAGCGAGACTTAGGCTTTTAGAAAAGTTCAGAACAAAGGAGTTTAACGATGACACTAAATAATTATAATGGCCCCACACTACTTAGGTAGATCAGATCACAAAGATAAAAGAGAGGAGAAAGATTCCAGTACCAATAGATGAAAACACTCGTTTTATTCCCGGACAATCAGAAATCATTACGGTAAGAAACAACTTCCAATTTAGAATTATTAAATACCTTTGATTTACAAGTCAGGGCACGATTAAACATTACAAAGGCATCATGTACAATCGTAGGTACATATGTATGTTAGGTTATAGAATATGCATTTTCATGTGCCTAAGCTATAAAGGTATTAGAATGAATGTATACGATTTTTGTGTATGGATTTATATGAACTGATGGGTTTAGCATATTTATTTATTCTTAAAAGAGATTGGTACCTAACATCCGCCACCACACACCATTGCGGCGACTTGAGTGGTACTATGTAGATTCATATGGCATACATATTTTAGTTCGTATGAACTAGCGGCATACATATATTCTACAGCTATGCTCCTATGAGCTCAAATGTAGAATTGTAAATCTAGACCAGAGATGAATTTGACACTTGGTCTCAGAATTTACGTAAGCATGTTCAGACACCCGTCTATCAATACTTGCGGCATTTCCAAACAATCTTGATTATACGACGCGCATTCATAAAGTAAGTACCGTTTGCTTATATTTAAATATTGGCGCTTCACAGTTTTGCTCCTGCAGCGCCATCTACTGATTCATGGAGAAGCTATAGCAGCATTTGTTTTGTTTCAGAAGTCATTTCCTTGTCCGTGCATGCAAACAGCAATGTCCGCGAAAATCGTTGATCCCGCCAGCTGTGAAGTGCGTTCTGTCATACGATTCTTGTATGCAAAAGGATTGTCGGCTGCTGAAATTCATCGGGAATTATACCTAGTTTATAAACCTACAGTTATGAGTGAAGGAAAGGTTAGACAATGGTGCGGTGATTTTAAAAATGGACGAACAAATGTCCATGACGAAGAGCGAAGTGGTAGGCCCAGTATTCTGACCGATGAAATTGTTTCGCAAGTGGAACAAAAACTGCGATGTGATCGTCGATTGACAATTAATGGCCTGGCTGAACAATTTCCTCAACTTGGACGCACCACTGTCTACAATATTGTCACGGAAAACCTCGGATACCACACATTGCGTGCAAGGTGGGTACCGAAAATGCTCACCGACCACCACAGAGAGCAAAGAATGTCCAGTGGACGAGATTTTTTGGGTCGTTGGGAACTCTTTAAACCACCCACCGTACAGTCCTGACCTTACACCCAGCGACTACTTCCTCTTCTTGCACTTGAAACAGTGGTTCGGCGGACAACGTTTCGAAACCGAAGAGGAACTCAAGAATGGCGTTGTCGATTGGTTCAACCCTCAGGCGGCAAGTTTCTATGCAGAGGGGTTAAAGAAGCTGGTGCAGCGGTACGAAAGATGCTTAGAAGTGAACGGCGATTATGTAGATAAGTGAAGTACGTTTGTAGCTAACTAAAAGTGCCAATAAAATATGTTTCACATGAGAATATTTTTTCCTGTGACCAAACGGGCCTTACTTTATGAACACGCCTCGTATGTTATTTCAGGAGCAACACTTCATTTCAATAATTTCTTCCTTGATGCCATATCCATTAACGCATTCGCTTACATCGTGTTGATGTGTTGCTCTCTCCTATTCCGGGACTTGTAATATACATCATCATTTAAGAGTCTGCGACCACATCAATTCTTTCATCGACTTTCTCTGTCGACTCCTTCCGTTCAAACCAGTTTTTCTTCTCTTTCTCTGGTATATTTTAGAAGATTCGGATCTCATCCATTTTGCGATATAACCAAAGGATCACAGACTTCATCTTTCACAGGTATTTGATAATGTGATGAGAAAGTGAAAGGGAGTTGTTACTTCTCATCAACATCTACATACTTATGTAGATGTACTTCTCGCTCGTTATAAAACACCTAAAATTTGCAGTTTCTGGGTTCCTCTAGAGGTAGCTTTCATTTAAGGAGTTAGATCACGTGCAGAGTATGGCAGCTAAATTTTTGAGGGACTTTATATCACCGAGAGGAGTGTGACAAAATATTGGAATGATTTGGAGTGGAACGAAAACGAAGATTAGCTTTTAGATTGAATATCTTAAGTAAACTTGACACCGATCTGTTTTCCAAGGACGTTCATCACACATTAAAAATCCCTAATTGCAATGAAGAAGCTTTAAGATGTAAGGGATAAGCCGCAGATTGGATAAGTTTAGGAAATCGTCTCTTTGAAAAGAATTAACCGACAGTAGAAAGATAGAAGACAGCAACAGCTGCTATTTATTTAGCAAAGCAGCCAAAAACGGCACAAAGGCTTTGAAATTGGCTAACAGACAATGCATAGAATATGCATTCAGAAAAAGAACGAATAAAAGCAATAAACAATAATGATAAGTTAACAAATAATGTCAAGATGAGATATAAGATGGCAAGATGGCAAGAGAGCACATATGCAAACAGAGAGAGCTAAATTACTATCTGGGGTTTAAGGAAGGAGGTGAAAGCGGGGAGGGAGGAAGAGAGGTTCAGGGAAGGACACTGGATGCTCAGGGATTTAAATGTAGCGGGAAGTCGATGGAATAGAGAATGTTGAGGGACTTAGAGACGGAAATTTGGAATGTGCAACAGACTCAAGCTACGTGTTGGCCGAGGGGGAACACGAATTGAGAATAGAGGAAGAAGGTCGTTGGTACGGAGAGTTCCGTTAAAGATGCAGTGCAAGAATTTCATATCACATAGTAACCGAGGCCATGGAGAGGGGAAATACCAAAGGATAAGAGAGTAAAGCCCCGGGTAGTATTTTTGAGGGAAGGAATACGATTACGGCAAATAGCAATAAAGAAATCAAGAGGTCTGTTGAGTAACTCTAAAGTAGTTGGGGAGGCGGTCGACCAGATTGGTGAACAGTATTCTAAAATTGTGAGGACACACCCAAAAAACACCGTCCTAAGGGCAAGGGGATCAATAACGTCAGTGTGGCGGTAAAGTAGGCCGACTATTGCCTTCGCTCTCCCAACAATCCTTTGAACGTGCTTGCGAAAGGTGAACTTCGTGTCAAAAAGTACACCTAAATCGCAGTAAGAACTGACGGATGGGATAGATTTGTTCAAAAGAGTGTATGAAACCGAAAGTGGTTTGCGCTTTATAGAGAAGATCATAATAGCAGACTTGGAGGGATTAATGCCTAACTGCCAGTCGGAGCACCGAGCAGTAGCGGAATTAGGAGCAGATTGCAAGGAAACGGCATCCGATGTGCAATCAATCTCTTTGAAAATTTTGCAATTGTCTGCGTAAAGCAAAATATTGCATCCAAGGCGGACGGCATTGCCTATAATGTCGTCCGCCGAACAGGAAAGGGACAATGACACTGCCCTGTGGTACCCCAGCATAGGTACGTAGGACGGTACAGAAAGAAGAGTGGAGGAAACGCCATCAATAAGGACACGCTGTTTGCGAGAGCTGAGAAAGCTGCGGATTAAAAAAAAGGAAAATGTCATTTATATTGTACCGATTCAATAGGGATTCCGGATATTCCCTTAGCAATACATGGAAACCTGTACTAAACCAGGCAAGAAGAGGAAGGAACAGAGCACAACGGGTCGGCGACCAATCAGTAGATTTCCCCTCCTCGGACGAATCACAGGTCACCTGACACGTGATATAAGTATATAAGACGGCCAAATGTGGAGTGGCAACAATCAACCCTGAAGGCGATGCACAAGACGGGCATCGAAATGTCGGCAAACATGGAACCCCTGACCTGGTGGAAGACCCAAGAATCCTTCATGAATAAAAGAACACGCTGTTTGCAAGAGCTGAAAAAGCTGCGGATTAAAGAAAGGAAAATGCCGTGTATCTTGTACTGATGTTTGAGTTTATGGGCCAGTAGAGAGTGGTTAATGGAGTCCAATGCTTTCGAGAAGTCATAATAGCAAATATTCAATTGTGAGTTAAATTCAAAAGAGTTTGTGATATGGCGGCGTAGAACGGTCAAATTGAGACAAGTGAGACAATATCCACCGGGGAGGAAGCCGTGCTGATGGGGAGAGATGTATTTAACTGAGTAATAAATACAACGACCATAAATGTATATACGTAGGTATGCATGATTCTATGAATGCGTACACATATATTATATATGAAAATGCATGTTTGCATCTACATGTGTTTAAGCCTATGTATAAGTATGTATAAATTATAATACACCCATGTATATATTTTTGCCTTCGATATATATTGAACTTCACTTCTCAACTTTAGCCTGCACGTTATTGGATATATTTCATTAAATTCTAATGGGCATTTCTTTGTTAGTTGATAGTATGAACAATGCAAGAGTGTAAGTAGAAAGGGTTTTTGCATGAATATATACGCCACTTATCTCACGGAATCCTTGCAAAACAAATCCGACAGCATCAGAACAGAAGACGCAAAAGGAGAAGACCACTTTACTTAAAACAGAACCTTTGAATGCTAAGACAATTTGAGGACAGAAAAATTAGAGAATATTAAGCGCGAGATGGAGGGAGGAAATATAGATATTTTAGGTTTATGCGAGTTGAGATGGAGGGATAGTATGGATTACTGGAGTGATAGTTATAGAGTAATATACGGCAGAGGGGATGAGAGCCAAAGAAAAGTTGCCATAATATTGAGGGAAGAGGTAGGAAAAAGCGAAATCAACATAGAGAAACCAACTGATAGAATAAGGCTACCAGAGATAAAAACAGAACTGGCGAGCTTGGTTATTGTTCAAGTGTATATGCCACCGAACAACCACTAGGAGGAGGAAGTTGATAAGACATACAATCAGTTCAGAAGATATAATCGCGTGTATTCTTGCAGGTAAACATTTGATAGTGATGGGGGATTGGCATGCGATGATAGGTGAAGGAAGAGATGGTGATGAGGCGGGGGACTACGGTTTAGACACGAGGAATGACCCCGGGAAGAAAGTAATTGAGTTCGGCCGGATACAGGGGTTAGTCATCTCTGATACATGGTTTAGACACCACAAAGGTAGGTAAACATAGAAAAAGCCAGGTGACGCAGAAAGGTATTTATTCTACATCTACATCCACTTATTATCCTGCAAGGCGTCACAAGGTTGTTTGTTGCGGACGGTTTCAGGGGATAATCCGAACTTAGGAAAAAAACGGCATGCAAAAGTAACAAATTTATAAAATCCACAAATTAAACATTGTTATAAATCCATGCTAAAGCCCTTATAATCTACACATATGTAAAAACACAAACCACCAACTAACATACACATGCAGCCACTAATGTTCATGATGAGTTTTAAATGCTTAATTTTGTTCCAAATTATAAATCTCATGTTTTAATATTTCTGAAATGATAGTGGCTTCTAACTATTATGATTTTTTGATTGATCTGCGAAAGAATGAGTATTTCTATCCAATTGTATTGGAATCTATTTCCCTTATTTTATATTTGGGGTCTTATCTACCCAAGTAGCGTGGGGCTATTATAATTCCTTTAAGGTCATCGATAAACTCTTCTAAAAACACCTCTTCACCACCTTCTCGCCTATGGTATCCCGCCGCCTGGTATACGTGTACACTAGGAGGGCAAGAATTCATCACCATCCTCCTGTTTGACATTGTGACGTAGCCGATGCATCATACACACTAATCTTACTTTTCACTCTCGGTTCAAATGATTAACAAAAATCACGGAAAGCAATGGCCCGATTACACTTCCCTGAGGTACCCCCGTGGTCACTCGTACGCTGTCGGAACTAGCGCCGTCCAAGACATCCCTCTGTTCCCGCTGTGAAAGAAAGACTTCAACTCAATTTATTACGCTCTGATGTATGCCTGCAACCTTTATTTTATTAATAAGTTAACCATGGGGTACCGTATTGATTGCATTTTGAAACTTTTAAATGATCGCATCTACTAAGACTTTCACCTGATAAAAGTAAGTCATGTCTGAATAATCCTAATTGGGTCTCGCATAACCACGTTTTCCTGAATTCGTGCTAATTGTAACTTAAAAAGTTAATATTATGAAGCATGACCTTTATGTGCTCCAAAATTTTGCAACATAGTGGAATGAGAGATTTAGGTCTGTAATTACCGGGATCCTCCCTGTGACCACTGTTAAAAATAGGCGTTCTTTTGTGCGATTTTCCAATATTTAGGACTTCAAAATTTATGAGAGATTTGTTAAATATAACTTTGAGATACGGGGCGATCTTAAGAGCTAAATATTTTATCAACCTAGCTGCTATATTTTCGGAACCCGGGGATTTGTTGAGTTTGTTCTCTTTGAGCAATTTGTCAAGTCCTTGTTTGTCCGCTGTTATTTCTGCAATGGGTTCAGTATGTACTTTTTCCTGGAGATACGGAGTGGCAGCATCGTTCGTGATAATGTTTTGCAAGATTGTATTCAGAATGTTAGCTTTACTCACACTGTCAGTTTGAATTATACTGCCACAATTTCTCAAGTAAGCCACGGTATGCTTACCCCCATTTACTTCCCTAACTTATGACCAAAAAGCTTTAACGTAAGTGTCCAAATACTTACACAATACATCACGTTTAAAGTCTTGTAACGTTCTACATAATTGTGTCTTGGATTTCCTTTAGAGGATTAACACTTCTCCAATAACTGTTTATTCTCCGAGGATGATGTGTTCATGCCGGTTTTTTATCATAGAGTGTAGCATTCTCTACGTTCCACGGGCATATCTAACGCCTCTATTGTGCCACCTGGAGCCGCGATTTGTGTTAATATATAGTATTAAGATCAAAGATTGCCTTTTGAAGTTTATTTTACATTTGCATGACTGTAGCGCGTTTTCAACTCCGTTAGTAAAGAGTAGAATTTACTATCAAAAGTGTAAAAGTCTGCTTTTATGTAACTATAAATTTTTCTTTTTCGTTTAAGTCTTTTGCATTTCCATGTTGAAGTTAACATTGACTGATTTGTGGTCACTCAAGCCCTCGTCATTTGATGCACTCATAATACGTTCCTTCGTGTTCATTAGTAAGTCTACCATGTTCTTTCCACGGGTGAGCATGTGTACTGATTGGTGGAGGAAGTTTCTTTGCGCCTATTTTATTATATAATGAAAAGATTTGTGATCACAGGTCCGAGATGTAAAGGTATTGCCGTTCCAATCGATACCTTGGAGTTTAAAATCACTATTACTTATTAATACTGTCATTATTTTTACGTGAAAGTTAATATATTTGTTCCACGAGTGCATTAAGTGTTTAACATCTGAGTCTGGAGGTCTATAGAAATAACATTTGTTGATGTTCGGGCGATTAGACCGCAGTAAGGTGCGCCAAACACGTTCTATGTTATTATTTCCAAATACACATTGTCTGATGGCAAAAATACCTTCCTTGCCACAAAAACCCCTCCTCCGGCTCTTGTACCTCTACCGTGTCGGTAAACTGAGAAATGAATTGGGAAAATTACTTGATCGTATATATCATTACACAGCCAACCCTCGGGATCAAATGCTAAATCAGGGAAATAACTTTGAATTATGTGCTCCAAATCCGCTGTTTTATTTTTGATGCTTCTGCAATCTGCAACAAGGACAAATAGATAATTTTTATTTTATTTTATAATATTGATTAATGCCTGTATTTATGTCTGACTGCATACAAGAAGTAAGATAGAAATATCTCTGTTAACAATGCAATAATTTCAGAGTGTAAAAATGATTCGCCTTGACCGGGATTCGAACCCGATTCCCTTGATAATTGGTCGAGCTTTAGCCAGTTAAGCTATGATTCAATCAATTTTTATTCGGTCCAGTTCATATATTGCACCACAAGTGTTTACATTGTACATAATATCAGCATATAGATAAAACAGTTTCTGGCGTAACTTGGTGGAAAATCTTCATACTGACTTTTAATAATCAAACCACTTTACTTTTCCACATAAACTTTTTAATTTTTAATTTTTACAACCCAGGTTTTTTTATAGCATAACATCATCAGGTATAACGCTATAACGAAACCTGGGTTGTAAAAATTAAAAACTAAAAAGTTTATTTGGAAAAGTAAAGTGGTTTGATTATTAAAAGTCAGTACCAGCATATAGATTTTGGTTACAGAAAATTTTTTCCCATATAAGTATATGCATATATATATATATATATATATATATATATATATATATATATATATATATATATATATATATATATATATATATATATTCATACACACATATACACGTAAACATTAAAATAGAATATATACACATACATATATAGATATACATTCATTTATATGCATTTGAAATTGTGATCACATGCAATACTGTTGAAGGAAATAATGATGCAAGGTTCACAAGATATATAGTACATTATATATGGTGAGGGTTATCGATTAGTTTTAAACACATTCTGTGAAACAACTCTTCAACCACTGGCGAAGTGTGTCCGGCACCGTGGGCAGCCACATCCGTTCCACCAATGCTCGCATACCTTTTGCGGAATTTTTTTTCGCTGTTCTTAATTGCATGAACTCCACGATTAAAGTAGTCATAATTAGAGTTTTGAAACTCGGAAAGAGCCGAAAGTTCAGGGTGATCAGACTTATGCCTGTAATGTCACCACCGCCGAACACACACACACACACGTATATATATATATATATATATATATACATATATATATATATATATATATATATATATATATATATCCATACATACATATACACATACATACACGTACACATACATATACATACACACAAATACACATATGTATATATACATACTTTTAAGACATATATATATATATATATACATATACATATATAAGGAGGAGGAGAGGTAAGGGGCCAATAGGAAGCGGACAAGGTGGTGGAGGGGAAATGTAGGCAGCGTTGGATAAAATCAGTGGGCTTGGTTCAGCCCGGGGGGTTTGAAGGACTGGAGCACCCAGATATGTGCCATCTCGCGGGTTTTCACCTCTATGTTACTAGCGGAATTGGGAAGGGTTTCAATCACTGAAACGGAGAAGCAGTCATCAAAAAACTGGTTGTGGGAAGCAGTGTGAGTAGGGATGGGATAATTAAGGAAGGTGGGAGATTTGGTGGAATAGCGGTGGTTATTCATTCGGAGGGAAAGGGTGGTCGTGCATTCACCCACGTAAAAGGCAGGGCAGAAGTTACAGGAGAGGCGATATATAATGTTTTTAGAGGTGCAGGTGGCTATGGGTTGGGAGTTGGTAATAAGGGACGTGGAAGGTCTTAGGAGATGGCAGCATTTACAGCGTGGGCGGTTGCATGGTGCGGACAGGGGTGGGGAAGTGACAGGGGTGTTCGTAGGTGGTTTTATAGACTTGAAGATATCACGCAGGTTTGACGGGCGTTTAAATGAAACGGAGGGACAATGTGGGAATAAAGGTTATGTGGATTGACTATTGCTAACAATTGGGAAGAGTTCCAGGATTATCTGTTTAATTTTGTGGGATCCGGGGAAGAAAGTGGTGATAAGGTTAGGGCATTTTGGGCGGTTTGGTTTGGGGAGAGGAGTGTATTGGGTTGAAGGTTTGAGAATTTTCCTGATGAGCAGTGTTTTAGGGTACCCACATTCTCTGAGAGAAACGTGTAACTGGTCAATGTATTTCTGTTTGGAGGGGGTGTTGTTGCAGAGACGCAGGCCGCGGACTGAGAGTGAGAAGGGGATGGAGCGTTTTGTGTGCGATGGGTGACAGCTATTGAAATGGAGATATTTTTGGGTGTTGGTCGGTTTAATGTGGACTGAGGTGTAAAACTTATTGTTCTGGAGATGAATGTCAATGTCTAGAAAGGTGAGGTTTGGGTCTGATATGAGAAAGTGAAAGAAACCGAGGAGGAGGAGTTGAGAGAGGAAATTAAGGATGACAAGATATCGCGTCCGTGGGACCAAAGGAGGAAAATATCATCAATATAACGAGCCCAGAAGAGTGGTTTAAGGGTTTGTTGCTGGAGAAATTTTTCTTCTAGTTTACCCATAAAGAGATTGGCGTATGCAGGAGCAATACGCGTGCCAATTGCAGTACCTTTTATTTGCAAATAAATTTTTTCATTAAATTGGAAGGCATTTTTGTTTAGGACGAGTTGGCTCAGTTCGAGAAAAAAATCTGTGGATGGAGTGTGTGGTGTCGGTCGTAAAGAGAGGTAATATTTCAGGGCTTCTAAGCCTTCTTTGTGGGGAATGGAGGTGTACAGAGATGTAACGTCTATTGTGGCCATGAGAATGGCCTAGTGTTTGTGTGTTTGTGCGTCCCCGGAGTGCGTCATTTTCATGAGTATATATATATATATATATATATATATATATATATATATATATATATATATATATATATATATATATATATATATATATATTAATATATATATATATTATTAGGTAATCTACCGGTTAAGGTAGGTTTTTGGATGGACACAACTATCAAATAAACATTTTGTAACTCCCCACCTAGCAAATCCCCTTTCCTAATATCTATATCTATGTGTGAATAGAAATATACATGTATATCTATGTACATGTACATCTACATCTACATCTACATAATACCCCGCAAGCCGCCGCAAGGGCGTGTGGCGGGGGGTGTTAGGCCACCACCCAAAAAAAAAAGGAAAAAAGAAACACCGCATTCAAAACCAACACACACATGCAAACCCCAATCCACAACAGTGCACACATTCATTGCAACACCCCATCATTCGACGCGCATGCAACCACACATCTACCTATCCTCACTCCAAAAGCATGCAAGTACATACGCTTACCTACAACAAATAATTCCACCCAAGGATGCAGCAAGAAACCTATCACGAACGTGCCAGCTAGTTTATAGCAAGTAGCCAGGCGAAACACCACCACCACAAGAGCGTTCCACACAAAACTCTCTCCCACCCAAGGTGAGGAATCTGGCCCAACGCTGCAGGTGGGAGGAGGGTACACCCGCGGAGAGGGACAAGGGATGGAAGGGTGGAGCATGAAGTTCGTAAAGACGCTCGGGCATGCGGGAAGGGTTCTGACACAACACACAGGAGGCTAGTGAAAGTGCATGCAATTGAGTTCAACTAATTGTTACCTAGACGCGGAGGGTGGCAAGTGGCATTTTTGTTATCTCCGAGTGTAACCCTAGAGTTGTTATCCCGTATTGTCCGTGGGAAGAAGGAGTCCTTGAGTCTGCTAGTCCTGGCATCTATTTCCCGAATTTTGTACACATGATCCAAGCGACCTATATATGTTGGAGAGCGAATAATTTTCGAGACCTCGGTGCTGAAACATGCGGATCCGAATTTATTTAGTAAGTTTAACCTAGCATTGCATGTATATACATATATACATACATATATATATATATATATATATATATATATATATATATATATATATATAGATGTGTGTATGTGTATTTAAACTTAGAAAGCGAAACACAATATAAGAACACATAAAAGGCACACCCAAATTTTATTTCTTGATTGTTTCGAAAGAATTATGAAACGATTCCTCCGGAAAATTTGTTAAGACTGGTCCTAACCTATTAGCTAAGAACAATCCTATCTAATCTTCCGAGAAAGACGTAGAGGGAGCGAAACTTATCAAGAAATAGCGTGTGAGTGCTACTTTTAAGAGTTCTCATATTGTGTATTGCTATACGGTTTGTTTTCACACCTCCGTGATATTCCGAAGAAAACATCTTTATATATATATACATATATATATATATATATGGAAAGAGGTAATATAGATGTTTTAGGTCTCTGCAAGGTGAGATGGATGTATAGTGGGGATTACTGGAGTGACAATTATAGAGTGATATACAGCGGCGGGGACGAGAGCCAACGAGGCGTTGCCGTAATTTTAAATATAGGAGTAGGAAGAAGCGTAGTCAACATAGAGCAAGCAACTGATAGAATTTAACTCGTAGAGATTAAAGCAGAGCCGACGAACTTGGTCATTGTTTAGGTATACATGCCATCGAGCAATCAGAAGGAGGAAAAAGTCGATAGGATGTACGATGAGTTAGAGGTTATAATCGCGCGTGTTTTTGCAGGGAAATATTTGATAGTGATGGGGGATTGGAATGCGACGGTAGGCGAAGGAAGAGATGGTGGTGAGGTGGGGGACTATGGGTTAGGCACGAGGAATGAACGCGGGGAGAAAGCAATTGAATTCTGCAGGAGACAGGGGTTAGTCATCACTTACACATGGTTTAGACACCACAAAAGGCGAAGGTATACATGGAAAATGCCAGGTGACTCAGAAAGGTATCAGTTAGATTATATAATGGTTAGGCACAGGTTTAGGAACAGTGTGATATATTCGCACAGTTTCCCAGGAGCGGATGCGGACTCTGACCACAATTTAGTTGTTGTGAAATTCAACGTCCGTTTCAAGAAGATAAGGCAAGGGCGTCGGGTTAGGAAATAGAACGTAGAAGCATTAAATGGATTACCGAGGAAGGAGTATCAGCAGGCTGTAGAGAAAATAATCGATGACGGTAAAGAACTGAGTACAATCGAACAAAAATGGGAATGTATCAAGCAAGGGATATCAGAAGCAGCAAAAGACACTATAGGAACCATTAACGGGAAAAGAATAAGGAAACCATGGGTCACGGATGAGATGATTGCAAAGATGGATGAGAGAAGAAGATGGAAGAATGTAAACACAGAGTTAGGCAAAATGAAGTACAAAGAGTTAAACAATAAATTGAGAAGGGCCACAAATAAAGCAAAAGAAGAATGGTGGAAAACACAATGCGAGGATATGGAAAGTTTACAGGAGAAGGGTGAAATGGGTGCTCTATACAGCAAGGTTATTATATGGGTTATGTTAAGTTATTATCGGGAAGTAAGAAGGCAAGATCTGTGCTAACAGTGAAAGATAAGTGGGGTAAGATAATAGTTGAACCAGGAAAAATCCAAGAGGGATGGAAGGAATATATAGAAACACTCTATGGTAAAGAACTTAGGCCGATAAGGTCAGACATAGAAAAGGAACATGACGTAGAAGAAGATAGCTTAGGTCCAGGCATACTCGACGATGAAATAGAAAGGGCATTATAGGAGATGAAAGCAAATAAGGCTGTGGGGTTGGACAATATTCCTGTAGAAATGTTGAAATGGTTAGGGAAAGGTGGGAAGAAGACTCTATATGGACTTATTCGTAGTATCTATGAGGAAGGAATCTGGCCGGAAGATTTTGTGCGATCGGTGTTAGTTCCTATTCCAAAAAAGGCAAAGGCTTCGTCATGTGAGGATTCATCTACATCTACATCTACATAATACCCCGCAAGCCGCCGCAAGGGCGTGTGGCGGGGGGTGTTAGGCCACCACCCAAAAAAAGGAAAAAAGAAAAAGGAAAAAAGAAACACCGCATTCAAAACCAACACACACATGCAAACCCCAATCCACAACAGTGCACACATTCATTGCAACACCCCATCATTCGACGCGCATGCAACCACACATCTACCTATCCTCACTCCAAAAGCATGCAAGTACATACGCTTACCTACAACAAATAATTCCACCCTAGGATGCAGCAAGAAACCTATCACGAACGTGCCAGCTAGTTTATAGCAAGTAGCCAGGCGAAACACCACCACCACAAGAGCGTTCCATACAAAACTCTCTCCCACCCAAGGTGAGGAATCTGGCCCAACGCAAGGATTACAGAAGAATAAGTTTGATATCCCACGCAGCTAAAATTATTCTCAGGATCATCAACAAAAGGATAGAGAGTAAGGCAAATGATTACTTAGGGGATGATCAGTTTGGGTTCAGGAAAGGAAGAGGCACGCGTGATGCCATTGCAGTAATGAGATCACTAGTCGAGAGGAATATAGAATACAATCAGGACGTTTTTGCCTGTTTTGTAGATTTCGAAAAAGCGTTTGATAGAGTGAATTGGGAAAAATTAATGCGTGTATTGCAGAAAATAGGAATGGATTGGAGGGACAGGAGTCTGATCCGCAATTTGTACATGTCTCAGACTGCTCAGGTGCGAGTGGGGAACGGAGAGTCCGGATAGGCAGTGTTAGGAAGAGGTGTAAGGCAGGGTTGCCCATTGTCACCGGTACTCTCGGACACCGGCTCTTGTAAGGCCCCATTTAGAATATGCATGTAGCGTATGGGATCCGTGTGAAAAAGGCCTCATTCGGGAAATTGAGAAGGTCCAACGCCGGGCAGCTCGTTTCGTGGAAAACTGTTACGATAAAACGAAAAGCGTCACTGAAATGCTTATGGAGTTGGGATGGAATCATTGGAAGAAAGACGACTCAATGCTAGGTTAAACTTACTAAATAAATTCGGATCCGCATGTTTCAGCACCGAGGTCTCGAAAATTATTCGCTCTCCAACATATATAGGTCGCTTTGATCATGGGTACAAAATTCGGGAAATAGATGCCAGGACTAGCAGACTCAAGGACTCCTTCTTCCCACGGACAATACGGGATAACAACTGTAGGGTTACATTCGGAGATAACAAAAATGCCACTTGCCACCCTCCGCGTCTAGGTAACAATTAGTTGAACTCAATTGCATGCACTTTCACTAGCCTCTTGTGTGTTGTGTCAGAACCCTTCCCGCATGCCCGAGCGTCTTTACGAACTTCATGCTCCACCCTTCCATCCCTTGTCCCTCTCCGCGGGTGTGCCCTCCTCCCACCTGCAGCGTTGGGCCAGATTTCTCACCTTGGGTGGGAGAGAGTTTTGTGTGGAACGCTCTTGTGGTGGTGGTGTTTCGCCTGGCTACTTGCTATAAACTAGCTGGCACGTTCGTGATAGGTTTCTTGCTGCATCCTAGGGTGGAATTATTTGTTGTAGGTAAGCGTATGTACTTGCATGCTTTTGGAGTGAGGATAGGTAGATGTGTGGTTGCATGCGCGTCGAATGATGGGGTGTTGCAATGAATGTGTGCACTGTTGTGGATTGGGGTTTGCATGTGTGTGTTGGTTTTGAATGCGGTGTTTCTTTTTTCCTTTTTCTTTTTTCCTTTTTTTGGGTGGTGGCCTAACACCCCCCGCCACACGCCCTTGCGGCGGCTTGCGGGGTATTATGTAGATGTAGATGATGTACTGTTCAACGTATATGTAGAGGAAATGATGAAAGATGCATGGGAAGAACTGGAGGTAGGAATGAAAGACGGAGGGGAATTCGTAAAATCAGTTAGGTTTGCTGATGACCAAGCATTAGTTGCTCAGTCAGCCAAGGGGTTGCAAGCATTGTTGAGTGAATTGGAGGTTCAGTGCGATAAATATGGGATGAGAATCAATATTAATAAAACAAAGGTTATGCGATTTTCCAGAAAGAAAAAGGCTAAGCTAAATATTAAAATAGGCGGGGAAAGAATAGAGCAGGTAGAGCAGTTTACATATCTCGGAAGTGTTTTGGACCAATACGGTCAAAGTGGCAGGGACGTAAGGAGAAGAATTGCGCTAGGCAAGGAGGCTTTCTCAAGGAGGAGGGAGTTGATGACGGGGACGTTGAATAGGGATGTTAAGACAAGACTTGTAAAAACTCTGATATGGAGTTTAGCTATGTACGGCGCGGAAACGTGGTCGCTGAAGCAGGAAGATAGACGTAGATTGGAGGCTTTTGAAATGTGGGCATGGAGAAGAATGGAGAAGGTGAAATGGACCGAAAGGAAAACAAATGAGGAAGTACTAGAAATGGTGGGGGAGGAGAGGGGTTTGTTGAGAGAATTCCTATGGAGGCAGGATAAATGGATGAAAGGCGTATATAGCGGTAGTGGAATGTTGAAGAGGGTAATAGAGGGGAGAATGTTGGGCAAGCGAGGTAAGGGTAGGAACAGGATAGGGATGTTGGACGGGATGAAGGGAGGAAAGAAGTACATCGAGATGAAGAGGGACCTGATATAGATTAGTTTGCTAGGTGGGGAGTCACAAAATGTTTATTTGATGTTTGTGTCCATCCAAAAACCTACCTTAACCGGTAGATTACCTAATAATAATATATATGTGTGTGTGTGTGTGTGTGTGACACCACATATCCTTTATTGCAATGAATAGAATTCTAGTTTATGGGTGGCGACCTAACACCCCCCGCCACATTCCCTTTCGGCGGCTTGCGTGGTAGTGCGTGGATGTAGATAGCCCGTTCTCGTTTAAGCTATATGTGTTTATCTTCAAGAGCTATTTGCTGAAACTATATTATTACTGTGCTGAGTCATTTCTCTAATTGGGGATAGGATTTTCCAATCGAAGTTTTGTTAAATAAGGATAAATCAGGAGAAAGTAGAAAAAATGTAGAATCACCCTGTGAATCATCTCCAGTGATCCTTCTCAAAGCTCTCTTACACAAACTCCCTTTCCATGCCAACTTCATTTTCCACTTCACTGAGGCATCTTTCACTGGGGCAAATCAGTTTTATTTGTTGACGGCAGGTCACATACGAAACATTTTTTTTTCAATTTCCTTTCATCATTCTGAGGGACGCGGTCTCTTTCATTAATTTAAACCGCTCGTCGCTTCCTTCCTTGTATGTGACCCAGGACTTGCCTTAATTCTGAGTCGTGTTTTGAAAGTTTTTAAGTTAAAAGGGTTCGATGCCCTCAATTTTGTCTCCGTGCAGCGAAGGCGTGCGGTTATAATGCAAAGCCACAAGGCCGCTGCTCCGAATAGCCGGAAGTCGAAGTCACGCCCTCTCTGGCATTCCTGTAATCTACGGAGGATGCGAGGATTTGCCTGAAATTCGCTCGCCTCTTCTAAACCTTCTCGTCCTAGTTCACTGCTTTAACCTCGTGTACATAACCCACTTCCTGCTTCCTTTCATCTCTTCTCCGAGGTGATGCTGAAAGTACTACGAGCGACGATGATTTACATTTACGTAATAACCCTCAAGCCGTCGCAAGCACGTGTGGCAGGGGTTGGTAGGTCACCAGCCATTTTAACACACACCCACCTCTTTCTTCATGCACCTGGCACCCCGTGATCCACCGAAAACCAAATTGAGAAGGGGATGACCGAACACCAATCATGCAACATGCGAACATATATTACAAATTTTAAATGGTTAGCAGCTATTCCTATTTTGGTTAATTGTATCCATAGTAACTTTGTGGAATTGCTTCATATCAAAATGAAATACACTATGTTATCCCACATAAGAGCTGTATTGTACGACCCGGGTTTCGTCGAAGATCGACATCATCAGGTACAGAATATTTCCAGTCTAGGTTTAAATACATTTTTCAAACTGAGAGAGGGGGGGCTGGAGGGGGAGAGGGAGGTTTGCAAAAATCGTTAGGAGGTGATTGGGATGAGAGGGAGAAAGGGTTTGGAAGTGGAGATGAGTGTCCAACTTGGGAAGGTACGGCGGTTGACGGTGAGGGTAGGGGAGGCACCACAGGTGGTAAAGTACCTTGGTACTTACCTAAGTTAAGGAGGGGGGAATGGGAAGAGTCTATAACATCATTAAGGAGAATATTTGGCCCGGACACATTTCTTAATATTCCGAATTTCTCTAAACAGTCGATCTTGAGTCCCTTACTTTCCAAGAGTAAAATTTTAGGCCTAAAATCACTCTGATGTTCCTCTTCAAGGAGGTGTTTCGCGAACAAGGAGGCGGGATTCTTTTTTTTTCGGGGAGCTATTCCTATGTCTACACAAAGAGGACAAGAAGGTAGGGCAGGCACAAATGCAGTTCTGTCACACATGTTTCTCTTTCACTTATCACCAGTTAGTGTTCTACGAATTCAGAACGGACAATTCACAAATACAATAGACTTTATACACGTTCGCCTACACCCCACCTGGCACAAGGGCGCACGGCAGGGGGCGTTAGGACGCCAGAGAATGTTTTGTGGGAATTTCATCTTGTATACCCCTATTTTAGATAGCGCGCCCCTATTATTATCTTAGGTGTTCCACCTTTTATTACTATCGCGAATTTTGCGCGGGAAAAACAAATAATTGAATATTTTAGTTTGAAAATCGACCTCTCTAATTCCATGACATTTGTCAGCTCTGACAATATAATTATGGGGACTATTTATATTTGCAATGTCGGATGCAAGACTACTTGTTTGATGTCTTTGTAATAAGTTTAATCTGGCCCTGAGTCTTCGCATTTCTAATAGTCCCCACTCCAAAGTCTGTATTACATGAATATGATGCTGTGGGTCCTCTGGTACGAGTTTTGTACGAGCCTGGCGCCAATTCTCTGTACCCTATTCAGGTATTTTATTAATGTTTTCTGAAATGAACCCCAAACGCTTGCCGCATCCTCAATGTGTGGCCTTCCTAAAGATAAATAGCAAGTTTCCTTCACTTTTTCGTCACTACACCTTCCGAGTATACGTTTGCGCCCCTCCACAAATCGTGCGAATATGTTTTCCCCAAGAAAGATCCGATGCAATGGTTGACCCCCAAGTATTTTTTACTTCATCCACGACGCTCATTCGAATACCTCCGATTCCGTAATTTGCTAAAGTTTGTACGTGTTCTCTACTGTTGAATTACATGACGGCACATTTTTTCGTCTTTAAATCCAGCCTCCCAGTGATGGGGGTACTATTTTAGAAATAATTATGGTAAGAAATACATTCTACAATTTACGGAAAAATTATGCGTATTTACTCGTGACATAACAGCGATTTCCTAGATAAATTCCTTCTGATTCTATTTCTGTGCTATCCTAATTTCGTCCAGGAGAATTATCTTTCGCGATTTTCCAATTATTTATTATTTACGATAGATAATCCTGATTGTATTTTAACATACTAATTTTTTATACCATGCTCTGTTCGTTTATTTTTACGAGAAAATTTAGTTGCCATATTTGTTACGCAATAGGTAACTTAAATTTAATGAAAATAATTTAGTTGAATTGGCATTATACGTTTAAACGAATAATTCGTTAAAATATTTTAACTATCCCAATATTTATTACCTATTTTATTATCTATTATATTTCCTCGACATCTCGCATGTTTCTTCATGCATATTATCCATTTTTTGAATATACTCATCTTTTTAAGAGTTCGACAGTATGATTTGAATGTACGTATCTTTTTATTAAACATTGTTGCACGTCAGTTCGTTCTTTCGTGTGATTTAGGTTTGTCGAGTGCATGAACAAACTAATATTAGTGTAATTGTTACATGATATGGTTTTGCATATGGTTTTACTTTAGTTTACAGGTGATGACCTTTTATCCCCGATTACATTTGCGCATGATTTCTTCGATGTCTGGGAAGTTACTTGTCTAGTTTTGCCGTCGCAGGGGAATGAGTTATAAGGCCACTAGAAAGTATCGATCAAGATTAATCGTTACGTCCGGTAACATTCAATCTTATTTGATATCTTCAGAGGAGGCGGAGTGGATGACGGCCGTATTACGCATAATGTGATGTGAGATTGTCTATGATTGTTTTTCTTTTTAAATATCGGATCTCTTCTCCTTCAGGTGCCCACGGGGCTAGTGGAGCGAGCGGGTGCCCACTCCCCTTCAGGGCCTCTCCACGATTGCGTCAGTCAAAGGGGGGGAGCAGAGGAAAGAGGCAAGTGGTGAGCGAGTGAAAGTCCGCCCCTCCCACACACACCTCAACCTTTCCCCGGGCCGGCAGGAGAAAGGGAGTCTTGACCGCGGGTGTTTAATGGCGACCGTGGGATGGGGTTTCTCCCTCCTCGGATCGAGTCGCCAGACATCGGGGGGGGGGGGGAGGGGGGGTAGGAAAAATGAAGGAACAAGAACGTTTCACTGGGTCATACTTCACTCATCGAGGTGAGCGAGGAGTTGCTTCCGGGAGGGCCGCCGCTCACTTGGGCTCCGGGGAGAGCCCGTCCACTTCCGGCGTGGGTCCTTTGTTGCCCTCGCAGGTGCACTCGCCCCTGAGGGGAAGGCAATTCAGGAGGGATCATGTTCGGGCTGCCATATGAGAGTGAAATATCATGAGAGTAGGGTCGGGAACCTGAATGCTTCGCGGGAGAGTTCTGAGGTAGCAGACGGAGAGGGCCTCTAAATAATATTTGGTGAGGCCTCTCGTGGAATAAAGGCCCCCCCTACTACTCCAAGAACACGCTCTCCTGAATAACTTCAGTCAGCCACGTGAAGAAAACCAGCCTCAAGACTTTTCCTACATCATAAAATATTTACGCTTATTTAACTATCAATTAGTTACCTAACATAATATATTAATCCGTCAGATTCGTGAAACAATGAGAAAGAAAATGGGCCCCCTAATATGAAGTTTGAATTTCACAAGCCGTCGGGAGTACTGGGTGAACTCTACCGTCTTCTACCAAACCGAACTTCGGGTTTATTGCTGTGAAATTAGAACGGAAACACTGGAATAGGAAAGTTATATCTATCGGATCCCGGGTCATGGCTCAACATGAATATAGTACCCCGCAAGCCACCGTAAGGGTCTGTGGCGGGGGGTGTTAGGTGTAATTAAGAGTAAATCCGCATGCAAAACCCATAAATAGATGACAATCTATACACACAAAATTGTATGTATTCATGCAAAAATCTTTACAACTCAGACACAAGCCGATATATATACACTAACGTCTACATACACCTACGAGCATACCAATTGAATACGTAAAGTTTAATCTTGTCATGACTTGTAAATTAAATGTTATCGATGTTTCTGAAGTCACTTCGGTTTCTTACTATTATGATTCCTCATTGTTCGGAGAAAGAATGAGTATTTGTATCTATTTGTACTGGAATAAATCTCCCTAATTTTATCTTTGTGGTCTAATCCACCTAAGCAGTGCAGGGCCATTATAATTCCTATAGTGTCGTCGTTAAACTCGTTTGTTCTGATCCTTTCTAAAATTCTAAGTCTCGCTTGTTCTCTTCGTATTACAAGTGGCTCCCAGCCTAAATCCCCTAAGAGACCTTTCACACTTGTGTTCTTATTGTCACAATTTTTAGCGAATCTGGCTGATTTTCTCTGGACTTTTTCAAATGCTTTTTGCCAGATTTTCTCCCAAGGATCCCATATACTTGCGGCATATTCCAAATGTGGTCCAACTAGAGCAACATGACATATCTTTTTATCTTTCTCATTACATTCCCCCACCACCCGTTTTATGAAGCTCAGTTTCTTTAAAGCGGATCCAAATATTGTCCTGATATGTGCCCCCCATGAAAGGCGTGGCAATAGAACTACCCCCAAATATTTGACTTGATTTACCGTACTTAGCACTGAAACTCTATTTCATAATTTATGTCTTGCTCCCCATTTCCTTAGTTGCAAAATTTCAAAACTGCTCATGCGTCTATATTAAGCATTAATCACCATTCCCTGCACGAATCTTGGATTATGTCTAAGTCTCTAGTCTAGACTAAGTCTAGAGTAGCATTCACTCTGATGGGCTCCATATTTCCCTGCATACCACCATGTCGTCATCAAATAATCTGAGGTTGCTACTAAGTCATTCATGTGTATTAAGAATAGAAGCGGCCCAGTTACACTTCCCTGAAAGATTTTTCTGTCAATTCGGTTGTTAAATGTAAGGAGGTTAATTGTTATTTCCTAATTTTTTATGCTAAGTAACATCACCATAGTGGGCTCTCCGTTTAGTCGGCTTGAGGAAAAAATATACACTATTGATAGAGTGTGGTTTTAAATGTACAATAGATTCTTGTATTCGAGAAAAGATGATTGTTAGACCTACCTAGTAATGTGGTCATCTGGATAGCGGAGAGTTTGCATAACGCGCTGGCCAGAACACTTGTTCTGGCCAGCTGGCGCACGGGGTTCCTTTTGACTCGTTTTCGACAAATGGTCGATCCGTCTCGGCCTTCAATCCCGTCAATCGCGTGGTTCTCGTCCCGCAGCGGTTGACCTTTGAGCGGACATGAGAAAACATAAGTCTCTGGGCACATCCAGTTCTTCCCCTTCGGAATAATTCTTTCTGAAGACACGCCCGCGAACTTAATGTGAAACCGAAGAAAGTCTCCAGTCACTCTCGCCCTACGGTCGCTCTGCGGTGGGATATCGTCCTTGGGCGCCTCCGTAATTATGGGAGCATGGCCTTCTCGCTTTTTATTTTTGACGTTACTGCTCCTCGACTGGGAAGCCCGGTTTGTGGTGGGTGTGGCTCATCTACTTTTAACCGAATAATCTGCAGAAAGAGGTAGGGCATATCGTTATTTTTCAGTAACGGGCATGAAACCGAATAAAATTCATCAAAAATATATCTACGTTAGATCATAATCTTTACGTTTACATACAGGATTTTCAATCATTGTGATTAGATTTCATAATTATTAGTTACTTATTGGAGTGTCTCTCTGGATGACATCTGACTTCGCAACATACTTTTTCACTAGTTTTACTTTAAAAATATTTTAACGCACGAGTCCGGATGGACAGTCTTGGGAGGAGGTGTAAGGCAGGGTTGCCCATTATCACCAGTGCAGTTCAGCGTATATGGAGAGAAAATGATTAAAGAGACATGGGAAGAATGAAAGCCAGAGGGAAATTCGTAAAATCAGTTAGATTTGCTGTTGACCAAGCTTTAGTTAGTCAGTCAGCCAAGAGGTTGGAAATATTGTTTAGTGAATTGGAAATACAGTGCGATATGTGGGATGAGAATCAACATTAATAAAACAAAGTTTATGCGATTTTCCAGAAATGAAAGATTAACCTTTAAGCAAGGCTAAGCCAAGGAGGAGAAAGTTGATGACAGGAACGTTGAGTAAAAATGTTAAGAAAAGACTGAAATATTTTACATGGATCGTAGTTATGTACGGCGCGGAAACGTGATCATGGGGGCTTTTGAAATGTGGGTGTGGAGAAGGATGGAGAAGGTGAAATGGACCGAAAGGAAAACAAACGAGGAAATACTAGAGATGATGGGCGAGGAGAGGGGTTTGTTGAGAGAAATTCTATGGCGGCAGGAAAAATGGATGAAAGGCGTATTGAGCGGTAGTGGAATGTTGAAGAAGGTAATAGAGGGGAGAAAGTTGGGCAAGCGAGGAAAGGGCAGGAACAGGATAGAAATACTGGACGGAATGATGAGGGGATATAAGTGTAAGGAGATAAAAAAGAACTTGATGTAGAGTACGTTGCTGGATTATTAGGAGTGGCAAAATATTTATTTGATAGTTGTGTTTACTTAAAACCTACCTAAACCGGTAGATTTTCTAATACACCGGTTCCCGGTAAAAGCGAATGATTTTTACGCTCTGAAATTGTTGCAATGGATTGCAATTTAGCGGATGACTCCGTTAAAAGTTACTGTTGCGGCATCTCCCGCAGTTTCTTGAAATTTGAAACGGATAGGCTAAAATGTCGTTTTTTCCTCGAATACGTATTTAGAGATCATCATAGACAGACAGCAATCGCACAGGAAAAAATTAGAATTGAGAGGGTATTTATTTTGTCGCTACTCTGCTTGTTTCCTCCGGCATGTTAATGTTTTTCATTAATAGACCCTTCTATCTTCTCATTAATAGATCTTACTATTAACATTTGTACACCATGGTTTGGATGTATTAAACCTATCATCAAATATCGTTGCATGTGAGTAATTTCTTTTGTGTGTGATTAAGATTTGTCGAGTCCATGAGCAAACCAATATTTGTATAAAGATCACATGATTTCGTTTTGTATGAGGTTTAATTCTAGTTAATAGGCGGTGACCCCGCCACACGCTCTTGCGGCAGCTTGCGGGACATGTAGATGTACATGTATTCTATTATTGAATAATTATGTTTGCAATAAATTTCTGTTGTGTTTGAATAAGGTTTGTCGAGTGCATGAATGGAATAAATATTTGTGTAGGATAACATGATTTGGTTTTACATGTGGTGTTATTCTTAATTGCGGTTGGTGGCCTAACGCCCCTTCCCACACGCCCATGCGGGGCATTGTGTACATGTAAATGTAGAATCGCACGTTCCTCTTTTCACTGGCGCTACCCGTTCTTTGATAATCACCCCCATCCAAAGGCGCAGGATTCGGTCTCCGTCCCAACGCCTGCACTCCCAGAACACACCTCATGGAATCCGTCATAGTCGAACATTAATTATAACATTAAAATGGATTTCATGAAAGCGCATCATTAATCAATGCACTTGGCAGTATTTTAATCATGTACTTCGGGCACCTGGCGAATGATTTACCAATCTAATTGTATCCGCCTACTTGATAATATGTTATGGATTATTTTAAATTGTATGAAACATTTGTGACCCAGATAAACTCCGTTTAACCTTTCTGTAAATCATTTCTCTTTCTAAGAGAGTTGAATTATTTTTTTTGAATTTTCAATTTTTCAAAGTCCCAAAAAACTTTTAAAACTTCATGAAAGAGTGCCTTTGGGCAATAACTCAAACATTCGTGTTGGCTACACCTGGCAAACAGTGAGTCAAAAGGTAAGCCGGCTGGTAATGCATTTTTATGCATTAAAAGCATTTTATTTCTCAAATTCCACATTCACATGTTTTTTTGCTTGAAAGGAAAAATTTTTTAAGTTAGGAGGCAGATTTTCAAAATGACTTCATTATATTTATTTATACGTTGGTTAAACAAGCAAAAAAAACAAATTACAGATAATCTTCGAATTAATCTAAGTGATTGAGATAGTAATGAGGTGAAATTTAAAAGAGTCATAAATGCTACGTGTTTCCGCTGTCAAAACAAAAATGCATTCACTCGTTCTGCACATATTTAACAAATGAACAGCGGAAGTGAACATTTCAATTATTTTCCCATTTTCTATATATATATATATATATATATATATATATATATATATATATATATATATATATATATATATATATATATATATATATATATATATATATGTATGTATGTATGTATAAACCATACACACAGTAATCAAGCCGAAGGTCGGTTTAGTAGTTGATGGTAGAGCTCACACGTGTACCAAGCCCAACGGCGTGTGAATATTCACACATCAGGGTAGGGGGCCAGTTCCTTTCCCTGTGCCGGTTATGGTTTCCCAGGAAAACCTGGTACCCGAAAAATCAACTAGCTTGGGTGGAGCTGCAGGTGCCCAAAGTGCCTTGCCCGGGAATCGAACCCGGGACCCTTCGGTCAGTAGTCCAACGCTCTACCCGCTAGACCACCGCGACCCGCATATATATATATATATATATATATATAAATTGTTTTTATCTCATACCAATTATCTTCCATAATTGCATAACTGAATAACTAAGTATATATATATATATATATATATATACATATATACATATATATATATATATATATATATATATATATATATATATATATATATATATATATATATATATATATATATATATATGCGGGTCGTGGTGGTCTAGCGGGTAGAGCGTTGGACTGCTGACCGGAGGGTCCCGGGTTCGATTCCCGGGCACTTGGGCACCTGCAGCTCCACCCAAGCTAGTTGATTTTTCGGGTACCAGGTCTTCCTGGGAAACCATAACCGGCACAGAGAAAGGAACTGGCCCCCCTACCCTGATGGGTGAATGTTCACACGCCGTCGGGCTTGGTACATGGGTAAGCTCTACCATTACCTACTAAACCGACCTTCGGGTTGATTACTGTGTTTATGGTTTTATATATATATATATATATATATATACACTTTTTTGGAAAACCCACAAACGTGTAATGTAAATTCACTGATAGTCAATTCCTCTTGAGAAAGGTGGTTGGACCACCGAAAATTCGAGAACCAGTGAGTTTTCCTCTTTTGTGTTTTGGTTTCTGTGTTTGTTATGACTATCAGTGAATTTATATATATATATATATATATATATATATATATATATATATATATATATATATATATATATATATATATATATGGGTCGTGGTGGTCCAGTGGGTAGAGCGTTGGACCCGGGCTAGGCACTCTGGGCACCTGCACCTCCACCCAAGCTAGTTGATTTTTCGGATACCAGATCTTCCTGGGAAACCATAACCGGCACAGGGAAAGGAACTGGCCCCCCTACCCTGATGTGTGATTATTCACCCGCCGTCGGGCTTGGTAAGCTCTACCATCACCTACTAAACCGACCTTCGGGTTGACTACTGTGTTTATGGTTTATATATATATTTATATATAAATAGTCTGATCTGAAGAAGGCCCTCGGAGTAGGCCGAAAGCTTCTATTACGTGTTATCTATTGTGTCGTCCAAATGTTATAAATATATATATATATATATGTTTTTCTATATGTATATATATGTACGTATATATAATGATTTCGTAGCACTCAAGAGAGAAATATAACATTTGGACGGCAAAATAGAACACAAAATATAGATAACATGTAAAAGGACACTCACATTCAAGAATGGTTAAGTTTTTTTCTTTCTCTTTAGTCTTTTCCAGGTTATATGCTGACTATAATCCTGAAAATTCAATAAATTTTTGTATCAATGTTTTGTGTTTTTGAATTATTAACTGGTTAATACAGATTTAAAAGCAATTGCCATAATAAACCCCGACAGTCAATCATTATACATAAAATAAAGCATTGACCATCCCCAGAAATAATAACGGATACGATTCTGCCAATTTGTTTATGACACAGTAAACTGAATGTGGTTACTCTTAGCGGCTAAACAAAACACACGAACAGTTCTCCAACTATTCACTTAAAACCACAACTGTTTGGGGTTTAGCTACGAAGTATAATGGGGAAAAATTTCGCCAACAATCTACTTAAAACTAAAAGTTCAAACCGAAACCTTGTGAAAAATGATAAAACAAGAAAATGCCGAAACAAAGCATTTTAGCCTCCTCTGCAACGAAAAGTCAAATTGGAGAAAAGTTGGTAAACTTGCGAAACATTTTTGGCGAACTGACGTGGGCCAGCAGATAGCCCATTTTAGCAAAGCTTAAAGGATTAGCCCTTGAATTCTCTTGATAAAACGCATGCCATATAATATTTCGGGTTACCAAGAGAATATTTTGAGAATATCATCAATTTACTGTGAAAGAGTTATTAAATATATTGATACTTATTATTACGCCGAGAGGCACCGAAATTCAAGGAGCTTTCTAGGTCAAGGAGTTTTGTTATTTCATGTTTGTTAGGCCTCGCCTTGAGTATGCTGGAAGTGTATGGATCCTCACGAAGTAGTCTTAATTTCAGAGCAACAAGGGTAGCCTGAAAGTTTCTGACCTAACAAAGATACAAGGCATTTATTCTGACATTTTCTGAGTCGGACACTCTTCAGACCGCCCACGTATACTGACTGTAATGAAGAGCAGCTAGGTTTGTGAAAAGATGTTAATGAGCAACGTAGCAGTGTCACGACATTGTTGGAAGAATTAGGATGGGAGCCACTAATTGGCCGTAGGCTTAAATTTTGGTTACATTTACTACGCAATAATGGAGGCAGGTTGCTTATCAGAAAAATTTAAGGACATATTCCAGGGTCCTTATTACCGTGTCAAATCAGATCACCCACGGAAATTTATTGCTGAACGTTTAGATTTAAAATGACGTTTCCCCTAAAATATTAGAGATGATGATAGACATGACAGCAATCGCGTAGGAGATTATTAGAATTGGTAGTGTATATATTTGCCGATATATCGCATGTCTATTCCTGGATGTTTTTCTTTTTATTTAATATCTCCATATTTTTAACTGATTTGAATGTAGGTTTCCTGTTATTCAAAATTGTGACATGTAAGTACTTTCTTTCGGGTTTGATTAAGGTTTGTCGAGTGCACTGGTGATGACCAAACACCCCCCGCCACACGACCTTGCGGCAGTTTGCGGGGTATAGTGTACATGTGGAAATAAGGTATAAAATATCATTCATATGATATTTTTTTATTCACGTAAGGAGAAATATCTAGCTGAAAATAAGATTGAAAAGTTTCCAATAACTCCAACAAGTCGAGATAATCCGATGGCGAAGTCTTTCATTTTAGTCTTCGATTTCAATCTCTCCATTCAGTCTCTTCGGAGGCGAGCGGATGAACTGGTTAACCAAAGTGAAATTAGTTTCGCTGGAGTTCATCTTGAACTTTTCACTCACGAACTACCCGTCTCTATTTGAGGAGCGCTGTTGCGAGATAAGCAGGGCAAACTGTGATCATGGGAGAAATGTTGAAGCGCCCCGAGGCTTCCAAACGGCGGCGAGTGAAACGAAGATTTACAGAGCTCCTCTCTCTCCCGTGAGGTGAATACACCTTGCATGGAATTTAATGGAGGCAAATTGAGAGTTAAGGCCTCAGCTGGATTGGTGGCCACTGAAGCGGATCGCAGTGGATTTGTGGAGGTGAGTCCATATCTTAATCTTGTGACCTGGAAGGGGCTTCTTAGCTTTGATCTAGGGATTTATGAAAATATTCAGTCGTGAAAATGAAGGTATCAATAGCTAACGTAAATGCAATTCAAAAGTGTTGCGGGACAAGAGAGCTAGAATTAAATCTGAATAAATATTATTTGATACATTTTTGGAGGACTTACATTTCGACAAAAAACACACTGTACAGGGAAGTAACATTATAACAGACGTGGTACTGCTACAAATACTTGCGTCTAACGATTACTACGGGTATGTCCTGGGGAAAATACAATCGTGAAATTTGCAGAGTAGCTAATAAAGTTGGGATTCGTAAAAAGAATACTAGGGAATTGTAATTAATGGGTCAAGGAGTTTTCTTTTTTCACTTTAGTTAAGGCCCCACCTTGAGTATGCAGCAAGTGTATATGGGATCCCCATGTATTAAGCTTAATTTCGGAACTAGATTGAGGCAACAAAGAGCAGCTAGGTTTGTGAGAGTTATTATGAACAAGATAGCAGTGTCACAACAGTATTGTAAGAATAAGGATGGGAGCCACTATTCGACCGTAGGCTTAAACACAGGTCAAATTTACTGTCAATTTAAAGCAGATTACTTACCTAAGGATGTTAAGGACATATTAAAGGCCCCCGCTCACTATGGTAGATAAAGATCAACGAAGTAAAATCTGCGAGATTTACCACAGAACGTACACATTTAAAATACCATTTATTCCTAGAAACATTAGGGATCATAATAGACATGAAGGCAATCGCGTAGGATATAATTAGGATTGGTAATGAATTAAATTCGTCGATATCTCGTATTTTTTTTCCAGCATTTTATTCTTTCTAATTAATATACAGATCTTTTTAACAGATCTACGAATGATTTGAATACACGTATTCTGTTATTAAATATTGTTTCAAGTAAATATTTCTTTCGTTTGATTAAGGTTTTTCGAGTACATGGGCAACTGATACTTTTGTATAGGTAACATGATTTGGTTTTGCATGCTGTTATATTCTAGTTCAGGTCGAAACCTAACACCCCCCGCCACACGCCCGTGTGGCAGCTTGCATACTATTGTGCCGATGTAGATCTAGGTGATAAAATCTCGGAGATGAGTTGCTTTAGACTTCTTTCAGTTTTTTTTCAATTCAGATCCCAATTCGCTTCCCCGATCGTGTTTTCACCTCATTTCACACGGTCTGAAGGGTCTATCGCCATTAACCCAGGGCCTAATGAAGTGTTTTTGTACCCGCAATCAGCCCTATCGCTTTCATCAATATTTCGTCATTCAACCAGGGAGGCCAGCGGGTGACGTGGCGTTAATTTCATGCTCAGAGGATTCTTCTCCCACTAGTTGAGTGACAAGTCATTATCAATTACTGCCATCGCTCCCGCGGAATCGTCGAGGTAAAATCGGTTCCAAGTTGAAAGACTCTGAAAGCGGTCTCGAAGTCGGCCGAAGGTTTGGTATACTTGGCCGACTAAAAAAGGGAAGTGGAAGTTGATCTTTAGTTGTTCTCCAGAGTTATTACACCCTGAACAACTAACACCTACGGATTATATGCCATTATCCCCTTTGTTATTACTATTATTTTTCTTGTTGTGTAGCGGTTAAAATCGATTGGCGAAGGAGACCATTGCTATGTTACTCTATGATTACCTCCTTACATTCAGAGAAAATGTTGTTCATATAGACCTAAAATATCAATGTTTCCTCATTCAATCTGTCGCTTAATATTCCCTAATTTTCCGTCCCTCAGCATTATCCTAACATTCCAAGTTCCTGTCCTAACTTATCTTCTTCTCCTCTTTATTCTGTCCTGCAGGTGTCGGTTTTTCCCCTGCAAAGGTTTCGTGGGATAACGACCGGGGAAGCCTCGCCTCCCCCGCTGCCTGGCATGACAAACGCCCAATTGGGCCGAATCCCCTAGTTGCCAGAAGTCAAATTCTCTAATGTATCCATCATTTACTCAAGCATAATAATTGAAGTGGTTTCCCGTTGTATTTCTCAAAAGTGTTTCTAACGTGACAACGTTAATACATGGCCATCCCACTGGGGTCAAACTCCCTTGCAGCCGCCTCACTGAGGAAGAGACGTTGCATGAACTACCTTTAGTCTGGCACCTTAACTTCGACCAATGTGGCGTAGGTGACCCTACCAGGAGCAATTATTACTACTTCCGCCTGCACAGCTCTAGGGGTCATCAGAACGCAGAAGACCTTCCACCAGGTCAAGGTTGTAGTCCATAGGAAGGTATGTATATTTTTTTTTGGTAATCTACCGGTTAAGTTGGTTTTTGGATGGACACAACTATCAAAAAAACATTTTGTAACTCAAAATAAAACCCAATTCAGCAAACTCACCTACATCAGGTCCCTGTTCATCTCTGTGTACTTCTTTCCTCTCTTCATCCCGTCCAAAATCCCTATCCTGTTCCTGCCCCTTCCTCGCTTGCCCAACATTCTCCCCTCTATTACCATCTCCAACATTCCACTACCGCTCAATACACCTTTCATCTATTTTTCCTGCCTCCATAGGATTTCTCTCAAAAAACCCCTCTCCTGACCCAATATCTCCAGTACTTCCTCATTTGTTTTCCTTTCGGTCCATTTCACCTTCTCCATTCTTCACACCCACATTTCAAAAACCTCCAATCTACGTATATCCTCCTGCTTCAGTGACCAAGTTTCCGCGCCGTAAATAGCTACGCTCCATGTAACAGTTTTTACGAGTCTTGTTTTAACATCCCTACTCAACATCCCCGTCATCAACTCTCTCCTCCTTGAGACAGCCTATCCTATTCTCTTGAGACAGCTTCCTATTCTCTGCAATACAAGCATCAATTTTTCCCAATTCACTCTATCAACGATTTTTCGAAATCTACAAAACAGGCAAAAAGGTCCTGATTGTATTCTCGTATATTCCTCTCGGTTAGTGTCTCATTACTGCAATGGCTTCACGCGTACCTCTTCCTGTCCTAAATCGAAACTGATCATCCCCTAAGTAATCATTTGCCTTACTCTCTATCCTTTTGTTGATGATCCTGAGAATAACTTTAGCTGCGTGGGATAAAAAAACTTATTGTTCTGTAATCCTCACATGATATAGCCCTTGTCTTTTTTGGAATAGGAACTAACACCGATCTCAAAAAATCTTCCAGCCAGATTCCTTCCTCATAGATACTACAAATCAGTCAATATGGAGCCTTCTTCCCGGATTTTCATAAACATTTCAACAGTTCTACAGGGATATTGTCCACCCCAACGGCCTTATTTGCTTTCATCTCCTTTAATGCCCTTTCTACTTCATCGTCGAGTATGCCTGGACCTAAGCAATGTTCTTCTACGTCATGTTCCTTTTCTATGTCTAACGTTGTCGGCCTAAGTTCTTTCCATACAATGTTTCTATATATACCTTCCATCTCTCTTGGATTTTTCTTGATTCAAATATTATCTTACCCCACTTATCTTTAACTGTTAGCACCGATCTTGCCTTCTTACTTCCCGATAATAACTTAACCCTGCTGTATAGAGCACCCATTTCACCCTTCTTCTGTAAACTTTCCATATCCTCGCATTGCGTTTCTTTTGCTTTATTTGTGGCCCTTCTTGATTAATTGTTTAACTCTTTGTACTTCATTTTGCCAGACTCTGTGTTTACATTCTTCCATCTTCTTCTCTCATCCATCTCTGCAATCATCTCATCCGTTACCCATGGTTTCCCTATCTTTTTCCCGTTAACGGTTCCTATAGTGTCTTTAGCGGCTTCCAATATCCCTTGCTTGATACATTCCCATTTTTCTTCGATACTACTCAGTTCTTTACCGTCATCCATCATTTTTCTCTACAGCCTCCTGATACCCCTTCCTCGTTAATTCATTTACTGCTTCTAAATTCCATTTGCTAACCCGCCTCCCTTGCCTTATCTTATTGAAACGAACGTTACATTTCATAACAACTAAATTGTGGTCAGAGTCTGCATCCGCTCCTGGGAAACTGTGCGAAATCATCACACTGTTCCTAAACCTGTGCCTAACCATAATATAATCTAACTGATACCTTTCTGAGTCACCTGGCATTTTCATGCATACCTACGCCTTTTGTGGTGTCTAAACCATGTGTTGGCCATGACTAACCCCTGTCTCCTGCAGAATTCAATTGCTTTCTCCCCGCGTTCATTCCTCGTGCCTAACCCATAGTCCCACACTTCTTCACCATCTCTTCCTTCGCCTACCGTCGCATTCCAATCCCCCATCACTATCAAATGTTTCCCTGCAGGAACACTCGTGATGATATCCTCTAACTCATCGTACATCCCCGCCGCTGTATATCACTCTATAATTGTCACTCCAGTAATCCCCGCTATCCTTCTATCTCACCTCGCAGAGACCTAAAACATCTGTATTACCTCTTCCCATCTCTCGCTTAATTTTTTCTAATATGCCTCTCCTCAACATTGTCCTGACGTTCCAGGTTCCTATTCTAACAACTTTCGTCTTCTTCTGAGTCTTCTGGCCTGCTGCAGTTATTTCTTCCCTGCAAGGGCTTCGTGGGATGACGACCGCGGAAGCCTTGCCTCTCCCGCTGCCGGGCTCGACACACGGCCTCCTCGGCCGAGTCCCGTAGTTGCCAGGACTCACATTATTTATAGTGCCCATCATTACTTTCTTGGGAATCATAATGTAGGTGGTTTCCCGTTGCCTTCCTTAATAGTGTTTTTAACGTGACACCATCACTTAATGGCCGCCCCAACGGGGTCAGACGCCATTGCAGCCGCCTCACTGAGGAACAGACGCTGCGTGGACTACCTTTCGTCTGGCTCCTAACCTTCGACCTATCTGGCTTGGGTGACCCTTCCAGGAGTAATTATTATTACTCCCGCCAGCACATCTCTAGGGGTCATCGGAACACACAAGCCCTCCCACCACGACAAGCATATATAAAAATATATATATATATATATATATGGGTCGCGGTGGTTTCAATTCTACTTATATCCTACTCAATTGGTGTCATGTCTATTATGATCTCTAAAGGTTTGAGGAAAAAACGACATATTAAAGCTATTGTTATACAATATATCTCCCTGATTTTAAATTGGTGGTCTGATCTACCATAGTAAGTGGGGGCCTGTAGTATGTCCTTAACGTCTGAAGGTAAGTAATTTGCCTCAAATTACTCGCAGTAAATTCAACCTGTTATTACTCAATGCTCTATTTACTCGGACATGTCGAGGTTTGTAAATAAAGTAAGCGGAAAACAATTTTACGTGTGCAACAAACATTATTATTTGTTATAAACGCCTAAGGAGACTGAAGAAAAAGTTGATAAGCATAAAGTTGAATAAATACCTTAAATCAGAATGTTTTACATAGAGTTTTTAATGGTTTGCAGCGGCAAATCATTAAAATTTGATAAGCAAGTTGATTGCAAGTTGATAAGCATAAAGTTGAATAAGAACCTTAAATCAGAATGTTTTACATAGAGTTTTTAATGGTTTGCAGCGGCTCACATGAGCTATTTAGGATTAATATAAACAAACCGTTGCCACTGGGGAGTCAGCAACAAAAAGTCGAAGACGTGTGACTTACGAGCTGAAATCGAATAAGTATAATGGACATTATATATTAATTTTTTGGTAATTTGAAAATTTTGATTTAAACTGATGCTAATTGAAAAGGTTCACCAGCCTGCACTTATTTAAATAGATTAGCCTCTACTTTAAGGATTACACCTATTTGATAACGAGGCACCATTATATATTATATTATATTAATATCTTTGTAAATATGATTATAATAAATTCTATGGTCTCAGGCTCAACTTTGTGGACGTTCATTTTCGTTTTAAATGAATACACTTATTAACTTCCACACAATTTTTATTCGTACTACCGGTTTCAACGCTTTGGTACCTGATGATGACGCCGAAACGTTGAAACCGGTAGTTCGAATAAAAATTGTGCGGAAGTTACAAAGTATATTTATTTAAAACGTTGATTATAATAAATCAGATTTCATATCGTATATCGCCTTTCAATTTCGTATTCATTCTCTCTCACCATATCAAATCACAAATTTATTTAACATAAATTTAGGAAGACTTTTATAATTTTAGTTACTCCTTAGGTTTATTTCATAATATTTTGATAATTTAGTACGCTGCAAGCCACCACTAGGGTGTATGGCATGGGGTGAATACACATCAGACTAATTTTGACTTGCACATTCTTATCCCTACCGCAGTCGGATAATGTTATTCTGATCCCTTATCGTCCGTGGAAGAAATTGCTTCTTAAATCTATCCGGTTTACGCTTCATCTCTTTAATTTTATTGAAATGAGATCTCCTACCTTAGTACGACACGTTTTAAAAATCTAGCTCCTCTACCCTGCACGTTATCCAAAAGAAAATAAATACTAATTGATCCCATTACAAAGAAATCAAAGACAAACGCGATTGAAAAAAATTGTAAAAGTGGTGAAATAGGTGCTAATTGATGATGAATACTCTTTTTTCACTTTCATAAATCTTCTTTTATTCTAGACGTATTTTAAGTTTGGTTAATTGGTTAAAAAGTTTAAACGGCTACACACGCCTCCTAGAATTGACCATGCACAAACAAGTAAATGGTCGATTGACGCATGAGTAATATTTATCTCCAAGTATTGTGGAAAAATACGTATCATCGAGAACAATAAAAGGGGCTTTCTGTGTATGCGTACAACTTATTATTGCTTTTGTTATTTTAAAATAACACTCTAGAAAGGAATACATCTTTCATGACAACATCACACGAGGTGAAGACAATCAGAGTGCTCAATGCCACAAAAAACAATTACCAGGATAGGTCGAGGAGGCTAGAATGAAGGAGAAGGAGAGAAAGGCAGCATTCTGCGGAAACAATGAAGGGGCCAGGTGGGCGTGGAAGTGAGGCCCACAGAGCGCGCGCTGTCTCAAAATGAAATCTCTCCCCGCGTCTTCCAAGCAGAAATGTCCTCAGAACAGCGGCTGGGAACTTTCATCCCAACCGCATTGCAACGCGGCTCCTCATAAGTGCTCACAACCAACTTCCGTCCAATTAATGGGATTCCTTCTTTTTGTAACCTTTTTAACCCGCTCGTTTATCCAACCCTCCAGCTCGAGAAGGTGACGTGAGGGATGGGAGCAGCTCCAAAAGCACAGTCCCGGGACAGGCTTGCCTTTCACCGAGATCAATGGCGATCATATAACTGAGACCAAATTAGGCCCATTCCCATATCTTAGTAGGTCATTTGGTACAAGATATCCTGAGAGAAAACGATGCTTCCAAAAATATGGAAAAGAGTTACGTTTATTTTCAATTACTACTCATTTTCAACCTCAGCATTAAGGATCCCTACCAAACAACTGGTTATTAGAACAAAAATTTTAAAAAACAAACATGGTTTCCGTAAATCTTGCGAGACCCAACTGACACTCTTACTTCATCATATGTTGGTCTCGGGAGAAAATAACATTTAGGTAGATGCTATACAGATAGATTATAAAGATGCATTCGACAAAGTCCCTCATAAAAATTGTCCCAAAAGCTGGGAATCCCTGGAATTGATAAGTGTGTAATAGCTGATGACCTGCCCTCACCTGTCACTCGTCCTTGCGATGACTTACGAGATATTGTGTAGATACAGATGTAATATATTGAATTAATAACTTTTTAAAAGGTAAGCGAAGGGTCGTAATACGCGGGGTATCATCAAACTCAGCAAAGATAGCATCGGGTGTCCCACAAAGAAGTGTTATTGGTCCGCTTGTACTCCTTTCATACATTATTGGCATAGGGTATCAGGCTTCCAACCTCCGTCAAATTGCTGAATAATAGAGAAATATCCACAGTATCATGGACTACAACCTTGACGTGGTGGAAGGGCTTGTGCGTTTCGATGACCCATAGAGCTGTGCCGGTGGGAATAATAATAATTGCTCCCGGTAGGGTCACCTATGCCAGGTATGTCGAGGGTTAGGAGCCAGACGAAAGGTAGTCCACACAGCGTCTGTTCCTCAGTGAGGCGGATACAAAGGCGTCTGACCCCAGTGGGGCGGCCATTAAGTGATGGTGTCACGTTAAAAACACTATTGAGGAAGACCGCGGGAAACCACCTCAATTATTATTCCCATGAAAAATGATGGACATACAGAGAATTTAAGTCCTGGTAGCTGCGGGACTCGGCCCAATCGGCCGCTTGTCGTGCCCGGCAGCAGGAGAGGCAAGGCTTCCCCGGTCGTCATCCCACTAAACACTTGCAAGGGTAAACCGACAGCAGCAGAACAGAAGACGCAGAAGAAGAAAACGAAATTAGTTAGAATAGGAGCATGGAATTTGAGGACAATGTTGAGGACAGGTATATTAGAGAACATTAAGGGAGAGATGGAAAGAGATGATATAGATGTTTTAGGTATACGAGGTAAGATGGAAGATTTGCGGGGATTGCTGGAGTGACAATTATACAGAGATATACAGCGGCGGGGACGAGAGCCAACGAGGGGTTGCCGTAATATTAAAAAAAGGGGTAGGAAGAAGCGTAATCAACATAGAGCAAGCAACTAAGTGAATTATAGCAGTTGAGATTAAAGCAGAACCACAAATTTCCAATAATTAATTTCATTGAAAGGGTAATTAACTATCATAAATTGAGAAGGGCCACAAATAAAGTAAAGAAGAATGGTGGAAAACGCAATGCGAGTATAAGGAAGGATGAAAGGAGGCAAGGTGAAATTGGAGCGCTATACAGCAAGGTTAAGTTATTATCGGGACGTAAGAAGGGAAGACCAGTGCTAACAGTTAAAGATAAGTGGGGTAAGATAATAGTTGACAAAGAAAATATCCAAGAGGGATGGAAGGATTATAGAGAAACACTGTATGATAAGGAACTTAGGCCAACAAGGTTAGACAGAAAATGAACATGATGTAGAAGCAGATAGCTTAGGTATAGCCTTATCCGACGGTGGGATAGAAAGAGCATTAAAGGAGATGAAACCAGATAAGGCCGTGGGGGTAGACAACATTCCTATGGAACTACTGAAATCTTTAGGAAAATGTGGGAAGGAGACTCTACATAGACTGATTCGTAGTATCAATGGGGATGGAATCTAGCCGGAAGATTTTTTGAGATCGGTGTTAGTTCCTATTCCAAACAAGTCAAAGGCTACATCATGTGAGGATTACAGCAGATAAATTTTGATATCCCACGCAGCTAAAGTTATTCTAAGGATCATCAACAAAAGGATAGAGAGTATGACAAATGATTACTTAGGGGATGATGAGTTTGGGTTTAGGAAAGGAAGAGGTACGCGTGATACCATTGCAGTAATGAGATCACTAATCGAGAGGAATATAGAATACAATCAGGACGTTTTTGCCTGTTTTGTTGATTTTGATAAAGCGTTTGATAGAGTGAATTGGGAAAAATTAATGCGTGTATTGCAGAGAATAGGAATGGATTGGAGGGACAGGACACTGATCCGCAACTTGTACATATCTCAGACTGCTCAGGTGCGAGTGGGGAATGGAGAGTCCGGATAGGCAGTGTAAGGAAAAGGTGTAAGGCAGGGTTTCTCATAATCACCAGTGCTGTTCAACGTGTATGTGGAGGAAAGGATGAAAGAGGAAAGAGAAGATCTGGAGGAAGGAATGAAGGTCGGAGGGGAATTTGTAAAATCGGTTAGACTTGCTGATGACCAAGCTTTAGTTTGTCAGTCGGCCAAGGGTTTACAACCGTGGCTGAGTGAATTGGAGGTTCAGTCCAAAAAATATGGGATGAGAATCAGTATTAATAAGACAAAGGTTCTGCGATTTTCCCGAAAGAAAAAGCTAAACATTAAAATAGGAGGGGAAGACCAAGATCAGTTTGAACAGTTTACGTATCTCGGAAGTGTTTTGGACGAACACGGTCAAAGTAATAGGTATGTAAGGAGAAGAATTGCGCTAGGCAAAGTGGCTTTAACAAAGAGGAGGTAGTTTATGACCGGGACTTTGAGTAGGGATGTTAAGAAAAGACTCGTCAAAACTTTGATATGAAAAGTATCTCTGTTCGGAAACGTGGTCACTGAAGCAGGAGGATAGATGTAGATTGGAGGCTTTTGAAATGTGAATGTGGAGAAGAACGGAGAAGGTGAAACTGACCGAAAAGGAAACAAGTGAGGAATACTAGGAATGGTGGGCGAGGAGAGTGGTATGTTGGGATAAATCCTATGGAGGCAGGAATACATGACGAAGTGCGTAATGATCGGCATAAATGATGGGATATTGAAGATTGTGATAGAGGGGAAAATGTTAGACAAACGAGGAAACGGTAGGAACAGGATAGGGTGCTGGACGGGATGGAGGGATGAAAGAAGTACACAAAGATGAAAAGGGACCTGATGTTGAGTTGGTTGCTGGATTGGCGTGAAGAATTTGGAAATGGAAGGAAAATATTTGGAGTGAAAATATTTATTTGGCAGTTTTGTCCATCCATAAACCTACCTTTACTATTATTTAGAAAATAATAATCTACAGTATTTAACGACATGAATACATCTGAAAAGTGTTACAAGACGTGGATGTTAGAAACAATTTTAAATAAATTTTTCGATAAAGTTTTGGAGGAAAAATACTTCACGAGAAAACACCGACACTACACAGGGAACCAACATTGCACACGTGGAATCGGTGAAATATTTTGGTTGGGTAGTGGGTGTTATGTATTAGGCTTAGTTTTGGAACTAGATCGAATGCAACGAATAGCAGCTAGGTTTGTGAGAATATCTTAATGAACAAGTTAACGGTGTCACGACTCATTTTGATGAATTGAAATGGGAGGCACTAGTTGACCTTGGGCCTAAATACAGTTTAAATTTACTGCTTAAAATTGACGTGGCTTACTTTTGTGAGGAATATAAGGAAATGTATTGCGCTAGGCAAGGAAGCTTTCTCAAGGAGGAGGGAGTTGATGACGGGGACGTTGAGTAGGGATGTTAAGACAAGACTCGTAAAAACTCTGATATGGAGCGTAGCTATGTACGGCGCGGAAACGTGGTCGCTGAAGCAGGAGGATAGACGTAGATTGGAGGCTTTTGAAATGTGGGTGTGGAGAAGAATGGAGAAGGTGAAATGGATCGAAAGGAAAACAAATGAGGAAGTACTAGAGATGGTGGGTGAGGAGAGGGGTTTGTTGAGAGAAATCCTATGGAGGCAAGAAAAATGGATGAAAGGCGTATTGAGCGGTAGTGGAATGTTGAAGAGGGTAATAGAGGGGAGAATGTTGGGCAAGTGAGGAAAGGGAAGGAACAGGATAGGGATGTTGGACGGAATGAAGGGAGGAAAGAAGTACACAGAGATGAAGAAGGACCTGATGTAGATTAGATTGCTAGATTGGATTTTGTTTGGAGTTACAAAATGTTTATTTGATAGTTGTGTCCATCCAAAAAAAACCTAGCTTATTCGATAGATCACCTAATCATAATAATAAGGAAATATTACATACCGCCACTTACTCTGGTATATTAGATCATGTGCGTAAAATCAGGGAGGTTTATTGTGGAACGAAAAATCTTTGAATGTCGTTTTTAGTGCGAACCAATGCAAATCAAAATAGAAATGACAGCAATCATGTCGGAGATAATTTAATTGTTAGGGTATATATTTGTCGATATCTCGCATGTTTCTTCCTACATTTGGCATCAGTCCAACTTTGGAGGATCCCATATATATGCAGCGTATTCTGAAGGAGGTCTAACCAACGACCGATAACATTTCTCTTTGACTTTTTCATTACATGTCATACAAGGTTTTGTTAGCTTGTCCACTTATTTCCGGTATGTGTTTCACCCAGGAGAGGTCGAGAGTGTGAGTAACGCATTCCATTTCGCTGTTCCCAATGCAGTAGGCACTCAGGTGGAATACCTCATTTTCCAAGAATTTATCACTACGCACTTTTTGATGTGTAATTCCATTTGCCAAGTGTCGTTGCAGCTTTCTCAAGTACTCGTCTGTAAACAATCCAGAAAATTATCATTATTTTGAATATAGATTTTAAATTCTGTGCGTTCATGAATTATAATTATATCAATTTTCTTAACTATTTTCCAATCGAATGTTATGATTGAAATAAAGGATAAATAAGCAGTTTTGTCTGATTTAATGTTCAAAAATGCCTTAAAAATGGCTATATATTTAATATAAGGCCATTAACCCTTAAATTCTGATCTAAATGCGTCAAAAGTAGGTCAAATTGAATGCAAAAATATCAGGTTATGTAAATAACCTTATTCTTGACCCTTGATATTTTATCGAATTCTTACGCTGACCAATTGAGTGGAACTTGGAATTTGGCCAATTTCTCAATTGAAAAACCGTGGGGTATCTAAATCAAGGTTACGGTTTGTGAAAGTTTGAACATATTAAAATAAAAATTAGCATTGATCTTGGTTTCGTATCCAATGTTTTCAATCAAGTTAAAGGAAATAAAATTATGGTAATACGATGATTCTATCTAATATATAGTAGCTCTTCATTCGACATATTGATGGGGATCGGGATGGTGCGGAGGCTTATGTACAGACTAACCACCGGAAAGAGGCGGGTTCGAATCCTGGAGACAACAAATATTTTTCAGTGGTATCCCGATCCCTACTTGAGGTGCTTTGTGGAGAGCACTTTGAGTGAGTAGGCCGTCCGTCGGATGGGACACTAAATGATGCCTTTCGACAAGAGTAAGCTAATGCCGACGCCGGGTTTCTCTCCGCCCTTCCTTTCCTACCCATCCCTAATGGCGCAACTGACCTTAGCTGTCAGTCGCCTCCCCAACAAAACAAAAAAAGATATGTCGAGTGCATCAACAAACTAATATTTGTGTTGAGGTAACATGATTGGATTTTGCATGTGATTTTATTCAAGTTTACGAGTAGTGACCCAACCCCGAACCCCCTACCACACGCCCTTCCGGCGACTTGAGGTGTATGGTGTAAATATAGATGGAAAAACACCTTTCAACTTACACGCATGCAAATACATATGCTATCCCCAACGAGATTCCCAATGACGAGATAGAATATTCAATTATCTAGGTAAATGGGATGTTAATAGAATGCCTAAGCTTTAGTGGAAGATCATATTATTCAATTTGTTCTTTTCTTAAAGTCTTCCATTAATTAATTTCAGATAAAAGGGTATCGAATCTATATAATGAAATACTAGTCTTTAACACAACATCATTATTTACGTACCATTGAAGCTCTATTCACATTTCATGCTATAGTCTCATTTGGTAGCCTACTTGGCACTACCACTGTGTATTATGTCAGGTAACCGCAATTAAATAGAACCGTGGGATAATTTAATTTCTACGCAAGTTTCAAATTTCAAAGTGCCCACGGTGTACAACAATAATTTCCCACGATTCTACATCTATATCTACTTCATAAGCCGCAAATCTGTTAGGGCACCACCCGCAACTAAGAAGAAAAAAGAAAATAAAACCGCATGTCAAAGACACAAATATATATATTCCATAAACAAAACATGGTATACATCCGCGCAAAATCTCTTACAACCCACACACATGCAGACAAACAAACTACTAACTAACATACATATGCACCTACAAATACACCTTAGCAATGCCTTGTATTCGTAATACCTTGTTCCAAATTGTAAATTAAATGTTTTTAATATTTCTAAAGTGACTTTGGTTTCTTAAAGTTATGATACCTCATTGCTCTGAGAAAGAAAATGTATTTGAATCTACCCGGACTGGAATCTATCATTAATTTTTATACCTTCGTTATCTGATCTACTAAAGTAGTGTGGGGGTGCTATAATTCCTGTAAGTGTCATCGTTAAACTGGTTGGTTCTGAACCATTCTAAAAGTCTCGCTTATTATTTTCGCTTCACAAGAGGCTCCCAGCTTAAATCCCCCAAGAGACTTGTTGATTGATATGGTATCGAATGTCCTGCTAAAACAAAACGGAGAACTAGGAAAAGTTGTTGCGTAAAACACCAGACTGAAAATTATTCTATATTTACGCTATATCCGCCATGCATATTCGAGGCAGTTGATGTCGTAATAGGCATGCATTTATTAGCACAGTTGTGTAGCACACAAAATGAGCTTTAAAAAAATGCAATTTCAATACTAATACTAATAGCATGACCGATAATTTGAATGCGTTAATTTCACAAAATAGAGATTTGTGGCCAAAGTTACCTAATTTAGTGATATATTTGTTAGTTGACGTAATAAAGAAAAGGTGGAAGCAGAAACGACCACAAATGTTCAACAATTACTTTCATTGAAAGAGTAAATAAAATATCATAAATTAAGAAGGGCCACAAGTAAAGCAAAAGAAGAATGGTGGAAAAACCAATGCGAAGATATGAAAAGTTTACAGAAGAAGGGTGAAATTGGTGCTCTATACAGCAAGGTTAAGTTATTATCGGGAAGTAAGAAGGCAAGATCTGTGCTAACAGTTAAATATGAGTGGGGTAAGATAATAGTTGAACAAGGAAAAATCCAAGATAGACGAAAGGAATATATAGAAACACTGTATGACAAAGAACTTAGGCCGACAAGGTTAGACATAGAAAAGTAATATGGTGTAGAAGAAGATAGCTTAGGTCCAGGCATACTCGAAGATGAAATAGAAAGGGCATTTAAGGAGATGAAAGCAAATAAGGCCGTGGAGGTGGACAACATACCTGTAGAACTGTTAAAATGTTTATGAAAATGTGGGAAGAAGGCCCTATATGGACTGATTCGTAGTACGAGGGTCATCCGGAAAGTAGTTCCCGTTCGTGAAATAAAGACACAAAAGTAAATATTAACAAACATAAAAAATTTTATTTGAAAGAGGATACTTTAAACTACTTCTCAACATAATCTCCAAGCAAATTAAGGCATTTGTCATAACGTGTGACAAGTTTCTGTATTCCTGCTGCATAGTCCTTCGCCGCCAGCTCATTGAGATACAGGGTCACTCCTTATTTAAGTTCTTCATCGCTGTCAAATCTTTTTCCTGCCAAAAAGTCTTTAAGCTTTGTAAAGAGATGAAAATCTGAAGGGGCCAAGTCCGGGCTATACGGTGGATGGTCGAAAGTTTCCCATTTGAATTGCTGCAAAAGTTTTTGTGTTATCCCAGCTGCATGAGGCCTGGCATTGTCATGAACGAGAATGACACCAGTAGACAATAGAGCTCGCCGCCGATTTTGTATTGCCCGCCGTAATTTCTTTAATGTTTCACAATACGCATTGGCATTAATAGTGTCTCCACGGGCCATAAAATCAATAAGCAATACACCTCGTCGATCCCAGAAAATGGTTGCCATGAGTTTCCTGGTGGACAGAACTGTCTTGAATTTTTTTGGTTTGTTTGGTGAATGAGCATGATGCCACTCCATTGACTGTCGTTTACTCTCAGGTGATGCATAACAAACCCATGTTTCGTCACCAGTAATTATGCGAGTCAAGAAAGAGTCTCCTTCATCAGAATAACGTCCCAAAAACGTCAGTGCTGCAGCCATACGCTTGGTTTTGTGCTCATCTGTAAGCATGCGAGGGACCCATCTTGCACAAATTTTTGCATAATGCAGATGGTGTTTAACAATTTCATGAACAATTGTTCGAGAAACATTGGGAAAATGCTCACAGATGTCATCAATTGTGACGCGCCGATCGTTCCTCACGAATTCGTCAACCTTGCTCACCAGTTGGTCTGTAATGACAGACGGTCTCCCCGAACGCTCATCGTCGTGTGTGTTCCCCCTCCCCATGTTGAAGTTGCGACACCACCGCCGAACAGACGACTCGTCCATTACATTGTTGGCGATGAATATCACATGGGCGAACGTTTCTTGCATTGAGGAATTTAATCACTGCCCTCACTTCACAACTGGCGGCGTTCTCAATTTTTTTAAACATTGTAAACAATCACAGAACCAACACAGGCAATGCTAGCGTCACGCAACTTGGCTCAGAGAAGGCAGACAAGCCACTGAAGCTATCTGACCTCGTCCAGCGGCTACTCGCGTCGTCAGCACTTCATGCGGCACGAACGGGTACTACTTTCCGGATGACCCTCGTATCTATGAGGAAGGAATCTGGCCGGAAGATTTTGTGAGACAAGTGTTAGTTTCTATTCCGAAAAAGGCAAAGGCTACATCATGTGAGGATTACAAAACAATAAGTTTGATATCCCATGCAGCTAAATTTATTCTCAGGATCATCAACAAAAGGATAGAGAGTAAGGCAAATGATTACTTAGGGGATGATCAGTTTGGATTTAGGAAAGGAAGAGGTACGCGTGATGCCATTGCAGTAATGAGATCACTAACCGTGAGGAATATAGAATACAATCAGAACCTTTTTACCTGTTTTGTAGATTTCGAAAAAGCTTTGATAGAGTGAATTGGAAAAATTACTGCTTGTATTGCAGAGAATAGGAATGGATTGGAGAGACAGGAGACTGATCCGAAACTTGTACGTCTCACACTGCTCAGGTGCGAGTGGGGAACGGAGAGTCCGGATGGGCAGTGTTAGGAAGAGGGGTAAGGCAGGGTTGCCCATTGTCACCAGAGCTGTTCAACTTATATGTGGAGGAAATGATTAAAGAGGCATGGGAAGAACTGGAGGTAGGAATGAAAGTCGGAGGGGAATTCGTAAGATCGGTTAGATTTGCTGATGACCAAGCATTAGTTGCTCAGTCAGCCAAGGGGCTGCAAGTATTGCTGAGTGAATTGGAGGTTCAGTGCGATAGATATGGGGTGAGAATCTATATTAATAAAACAAAAGTTATGCGATTTTCCAGAAAGAAGAGAGGCTAAGCTAAACATTATAATAGGAGGGGAAAAATTAGAGCAGGTTGAACAGTTTACATATCTCGGAATTGTTTTTGACCATTACGGTCAAAGTGGTTGGGACGTAAGGAGAAGAATTGCGCTAGGCAAGGAGACTTTCTCAAGGAGGAGGGAGTTGATGACGGGGACGTTGAGTAGGGAGGTTAGGAAAAGACTCGTAAAAACTCTGATATGGAGCGTAGCTATATACGGTGCGGAAACGTGGTCGTTGAAGCAGGAAGATAGACTTAGATTGGAGGCTTTTGAAATGTGGGTGTGGAGAAGAATGGAGAAGGTGAAATGGACCGAAAGGAAAACAAATGAGGAAGTACTGGAGATGGTGGGTGAGGAGAGGGGTTTGTGGAGAGAAATCCTATGGAGGTAGGAAAAATGGATGAATGGCATTTTGAGCGGTAGTGGAATGTTGAAGAGGGTAATAGAGGGGAGAATGTTGGGCAAGCGAGGTAAGGGCAGGAACAGGATAGGGATGTTGGACGGGATGAAGGGAGGAAAGAAGTACACAGAGATGAAGATGTAGATAGGTTGCTGTATTGGGTTTTTTTGGAGTTACAATATATTTATTTGATAGTTGTGTCCATCCAAAAACCTACCTGTACCTTAACCGGTAGATTAGCTAATAATAATCATTATAAAAATAAAATATCCCAAATTAAGAGGCCATTAATTACTTCTTTTGGAATATTAGAAAATAATATACAATACATTAATACCATTATATTATACAGTTAAAACTATGTGGCTTATGTCTCAATTGAGGATTGATTAAGAGTTGATATTATAAATCGTATGTTAAATGCAATTTAGTCAACTCGATTTTTCCATTCCTTAGAGTGCCTATTCTTGCAATTTAACTCTTAATATTGCATCGCTACGATTGTAAGTCAAAACAAGATAATAATTAATAAAAATATTGAGCTTTTCACTGCCTAATAGCTATATTTTATTGATCATTAGAAATTATATCAAAATGGAGCCTCCATTGAGATTTTCCTATTAAAATAAAAAAATAACCGCTCAAAAAAACTTCAGAAACGAATTATATCGGAATGTGCCCAATGAACACTTCCAAATATCATTTTCCTATAGAAAACCATATCTTGTGATAATGAGGTAATAAATTACTCATATTCATAATTGCAAGTAACAAGTGTCACCGTTAAACTTATATGAGACTCTTCTTAATCATATTAAACTGTCAAACTGTGGGTTTCTGAATTTAAGAAAGGTCGCTTGTGCACTTTTGACCAACCACGTCCTGCTCCATTCAGGTCAAACCTCCTGAAATGTTAAAAAAAATCATAAAATGGTGATCAAGGACTACATATTAAAAGTGAGTGAAATAGCTGAGACTAATAGAGAGTGAACTGAACGTGTACGCAATATTTTGCATGAACATTTGTGCTCGGAGTGGCTCTGTGCTAATGGGTGACGCGTTTGCTGACGCACGATCAAAGATTTACCCGGATGACTGGTTCAATCGAAAATGTGGTGCCTTACAAGAGAAACCCCAGCAAATTTTCATGCCGATTTATAACTATGGATGAAACATGGATTCCCCACTACACTTCTGAAAGTAAACAACAGCCGAAATAATGGATTGGACCAAATGAACCAACCCCACAGGAAGCAAGCACAATTTTATTGGCGAATAGGGGTAGGGCGACTGTTTTTTGAGATTAAAAGGGAATTATTTTCAATGAATACGCGGAAAAGGGAAGGATGACGGGAGGACATAATTCCGGAGAGTTATTCCATTGTTTGAAGGACGAAATAAGAAAAATATAAAGTGTGAGTGACATAAGAAATATGAAAAATAAACCACAATTAGCGCAGAAAAAAATCTCGTTTCGCCATGACAACGCACCTGCCCATTCGTCGGTCGTTGCGATGGCTAAAATCTTCGAATCGAAGATCCAATTGTTTTCCCATTCTCCATATCCACCAGAGTTGGCCCACACCGACTATCACATGTTTCCTTACCTTAAAAAAGGACTCTGAAATCAATAAAATTGGAGAGCAACGTTTAAGTCATCGATGCTGCAAAAGAGTATTTTGAGGGACTTGACGAATCGGAAAATAAAAATGGTATCACCACTGAATTTGAGCACCTTTACGAAAAATGTATTAATCTTTTTGGAGATTTTTTTAAAAAACTGAAGTGAAAAAATGACAAAATGAGTTTTACTTTATCAGACCGATTAATGTTCACCCCAAACTAGTATGTCATCTGCACATACTGAGTTCTCCGCAAGCCGCCGAAAGGACTTGTGGCGGGGGGTGTTAGGTCACCACCGGTAATTAAGAAAAAAAACACTTGCAAAACCAAATCATCTTACCTCTACACAAATATTAGTTTGTTCAAGCACTCGACAAACCTTAATCACACGAAAGAAAGTACTGATGCAGCAATATTCAATAATTGGATAAAAAACCAGAAACATAGAAACCAACCCGAAGGTCGGGTTGGTAGGTGATGACAGAGTTCACCCAGTACTAAGCCCGACGGGGTGTGAGATTCACACATCAGGATAGGGGGGGCAGTGTCTTTCCCCTAAAAATCATATAGCTTGGGTGGAGCTGCAGTTGCTCATAGAGGGTTGCCCGGGAATTGAACCTGGGCCCTCCGGTCAGTAGTCCAAGGCTTCCCTGGACTAAATTGACCCACCAATAAAAGGATCAGTACATTCAAATCATGATGTAGTACTGTTAAAAATATAGGTCTATTGAATAAAAAGAATAATATGTAGGGTGAAATTTGCGAGATATCGACAAAAATATACACTACTAAGTCTAATCATATCTTAGGCGCTTGCTGTCATGTCTAATATGATCCCTATTGGTTCGAGGAAAAACGGCATTAATATCTATCAGTTGTGCATTAAAAAACCCTGTTATCTGACTACCTGTAAGTAAGTGGGGGCCTGTAATATGTCTTTAACATCCTCAGATAAGTAATATATCACAGGTTAATGTTTGACCCCACCCCGTTGTGAACCAGAAAACAGATTTAATTCAAAGTCAGTGTGTCATTTATAATTTCGTTGTTTGCAGCATAAAGTTGTGCTTTTTTCTCCTGAATGTCTAACATTAACTATCTATGTCTAACATTAACATCTAACTTATCTTACAAGGAAAAACATGATTCCCCGATACATAGCGAAAGTTTTGTGAGGAATGGAGTCATTTGCTTGAAAGCGGGAGATCCTGAACGAAATCTCATCCATTTCACTTTCAATGAATTGCGTTAAGTTCAGATGTGCGACACCTCCTGTCCTATCTCATCGAACTGATCTCTAAATATCGCTTTCACCATCGTTCCTTACGAACGAAGCGCCTGCGTTGATTAATGGACACGTTGGTTATCAAACGAGCATCCCGGAAAAATACTTCGAGTGCCTCAACAAGGACCCGGTTCTCATTCCAAGCGGGAGTCCAGAAGAAATGTCGGTGGAGGCGGGATCAAGAGTCACAAGAGATAGTTGTGCAGTTACTATATCCTTAAAAGTGTATTGGCATCTCAGGCGTGTGCATTGCCCATAGGAACCGTCGAGAGTTGATACAGATTACACAGGCCAACAGTGGTTTTGGTGCCGGAGCTTTTAATGATGATTTAAAAAACAATTGGGGTGCTGAATCCAATTATGACACTAGTTTTTTTCTATCAGCTATAGTTTTCAAGATATAGATATGTTGTTACTTACGTAAAAAAATCTTCTACATGATGATATGGGAATATTATATTAATAATAAAACCCACTAAATATAAAGACTTGATTTATTTCTAGGGCTGTTAAATCACCCACAAACACAACAGAATTTTACAATACAATTGAACACAAATAATAAAATGTTTTACTGTAATAAAACAAATTGAAATGAAAAAATAGATAAAAACATCACTCAACCCATCGGAAGCTTCTTTTGCGCGATTTTCTTGAGTGCACTTTGTTCAAACAGTCTCGTTTTAAGCACAAGCAGTAATCTGCCATCATATGGTTATCCCATCTTCCTTGGTAGCGAGCTTCCATTGTTTTTATATCCTGGTGAAATCTTTCACCTTGTTCTTCACTTGTGTCTCCTAAATTTCCAAGAAAATTGTATAAGTGGCTGTGTAGGTAGTGAACTTTTGTGCTCATATTACATCCAAGTGATTTGAAGTTACTGAGCATAATGTTTACCAGCTCAATATAATTTTCACTTTTTGATTTCCTAGAAAATGTTTTATGACCTCAACAAATTACATCCAACTAATTTTTTCAAACTCATTCATTGACTCGGCAAAAGCAGGATCCTTTGTAAGTAGTCTGATTTGTGGCCCCTCAAAAATACCAGCTTTAAGTTTTTCAATACTAATATGGGGCATCTTTAGTCTTAAGTAGCCGAAGCATGGTCCATCCTTGTCAAGAGCCTTTACAAATTGCTTCATTAGACCTAGTTTAATATGTAGAGGCGGTAAGATGATTTTCTCTTTTTCAAATAAAGATTCAGCAATGATGTTTTCTTTCCCAACAACCAAGTTTTCTCTCTTAGGCCACTCCTTCTTAATCCAGTGGTTTTGTCTGTCCCTGCTATCCTAGAGGCACAAGAAACAAGGATATTTTGTGTAGCCACTTTGCTGCCCAAGAAGAAAGTTCACCATTTTTAAATCTACACAAATCACCCAGCGATGTTCCTGGTATTTTATCTTCTGTAAGACCAATGCTATTGTATCGTATTCTTCTTTCGTTTTATTTGAATGAGCGATTGTTATTGCGCCAAACCTGTTACCATTTTGAAAAAGTACACATTTTAAACTACGCTTGGAACTATCAATAATCAAACGCCAATCACTAGCATCATATTGTGATAGTAGTCCCATTTTTTCCAAAAGACCCTGAACGTCTAAACAAAATGTAAGATTGTCTTCTTGAGTAAAGAAGGGTAGCATATCCTTTTCCCTTGTGCGATAAAAACTTATTTTTGTACCGGGTTGCAGTAAATTCTTTTCATGCAGTCTTGATGCTAGTAGTTCGGATACCTTATGAACTAAATTCGCCATCTTTTACTGAAGTCGATACAAACGATTTTTGTTTTTTAATCTCATTGGCCTACAATATATAAATATACATAAAACTTATTGACAGTTTATTGAAACTAAAAGGAACACCGCAGAGTGGTTATAAATTAGTATACTTATAGATTTATATACCTTTGAAAATTATTTTCCGGAATATATCAAATATTAAAACAACTAATCGTAAGATGTGCCATATCTAAAAAACTAAAACTGTTAAATAAAAACAGATTTCGTATTTGGATTCAGCTCTACAAGTATAGTTAAAATCATCCCGGTACAGTTAATATAGTTAATATCCCGGTACAGTTAAAAGATTCCCGGCACCAAAAAAAAATTTTTTTTGTAGGCCTGTGTTATTAATACATGTAATTATTGACACCGTCGAAAAAGCAAGAAAATTTAAAAATTGTAACCGAAATTAACCTTCAACAAAAATCAAAGCAATCAATGGTGTTATTATCTTAAGGTAAAACGGAATAATTTTATGATAAATATCCGTTATCAATATTGACTATGTAGTCACTAGTTAGGTGCCTTTATTTACCGACGATGCAGTGGTTATCTGTGCTATGTGTGATCCTGAGGACACGTCAGATTTGTCAGATGACCTTAAGGCTACATCACGTTCGTGCAACGCTTGGCAATTAGAATAAAACCTAAAAAGGTGGTAGTGATGAATTATTGGGAAAAGAGTAATTCCCCCTAGAACCCCTCCTGCATTTTGTACACCGAAATGGAATGTGTAAACTCGATTGAATATGCTTGGGCGGTACCCTCACTCACGACCTCTCCTGGGTGAAACACATAATAGGGGGAATATGTGGACAAGCCAACAAAAAATTATGATTTATTAAAAGAGTACTTGGTAAGTATGATGAAAAGATTAAGTAGAAATGTGATATGTCGTTGGTTAGGCCTCATTTAGAATATGCTGCAAGTATATGGGATCTTCACGAAGTCGGATTAATTGCCGAATTGCATCGGGAGCAGCTTAGAGGAGCTAGATATGTAAAGCGTTTTTAAAATAAACTTAGTAGCGAATGCAAAGTATAAGAGCAGCTGGGCTGGAAATCACTCAATGGAACGAAGGTTAAATTACATATTTAAGTACTTGCTTAAATTGGAATGACGTCTCTTTAGCAGTAATGTTAAAAATATATCATTACTCCCGTCGTGCAACCGTTTGAAAGATCATGTTAGTAAAATTAGAGAATTAATAGTGTAGAACAGATAAATTTAAGATGTCGTTTTATCCACGAATGATAACGGGATCAGAAAACGTTGTCCTACAGCGGCAAGGATATATTCGGATCAAAATTAGTCTGGTGATTTTTGAACACCTGCCACACACTCTAGCGGGAGCTTCCAGAGTGCCTAAATACATAAATAAAAATAACCTATACTTTAATCGGGAGAATACAAAACGTAAGCTGATGCAGTATTTCAGAATTTCAAGAAAGCCTTTGATAGTGTCCCGCAAAGTAAATTGTTACACAAACTGAAATTCTATGGTCTTCATGATGAAATAATAATAGATATAACTTCAAGCGTCCCTCACAGAGGTTTAATAGGTCCGCTTATATTCTAAATTAACATTAATATTTGAAGCTCACACGTTAGCAGCAATCTAAGATTATTTGCGGTCACGGTGGTAAACAGGGAAATATGGGGCCCAAAAGATTGTGAGCTACTCTCTAGACACTATGACACAATTTAAGATTAGTGCAAGAAATGGGGATGAATGCTTAATATAGACAGATGCGTAGTTTTGAAATATTAGAACAAAGAAAGTGGTGAACAGGACGTGTACTATGAAGTAGAGGGTTCAGTGCTAACTACGGCCAAACAAGTTAAATTTTTGGAGATAGTTCTAACACCACACCTTTCATGGGGAGCACATATCAGGACAATATAGTATGCAGATCCGCTTTAAAGAAACTGGGCTTCATTAAACGGGTGGTGGGGAAATGTTACGAGAAAGTAAAAGAGAACTGTCATTTTGCTCTAGTTAGATCTCATTTGGGGTACTCCGCAATTATTTGGGATCCTTGGAAGATGATTTGGCAAACATGTCTACATAAAGTCCAGAGAGACTCCGCCAGAGTCATTAAAAATTGTTGTAATAAGAACACAAGTGTAAGAGGTCTCTTAGGAGATTTAGGCTGGGAGCTACTTGAAATAAAAAGAGATCTAGCGAGACTTAGACTTTAAAAAAGGCTCAGAACAAAAGCGTTTAACATTGACACTAAAGATACAATTATACTACTTGTGTGGAACAGACCACAAATATAAGATAAGAGGTAAAAAGAGACGTTTCAGGCGTGATATGGTGGAATATCATGACTAATTAAAATTGTAAATTTTCCACAAAATATTTTTTTGATTAATAAGTACCGGTTTCGATACAACTACATCATCTTCAAATCAAACGATGATATATTTACATCGAAACCGGTAGTATTAATATTAATAAAAAAATTTATTTGTGGAAATTTTCCAATTTTAATTAATAAGATAAGGGAGATAGACTCCAGTGCAGATAGATACAAATACTCATTCTTTCCCCAAACAATCAGGAATCATGGTAGTAAGAAACCAACATCACTTATAAAACATTTAATGCATTTAATTTACATGTTAGGACAAGATTAAACGTTGCGTAGACGAAAGATTTAGTCGTTGGTACATGTGTGTGTAAGTTGGTAGTATATGTATCTGCATGTGTGTGAGTGGTAAAGGTTAAGGTTTCTGCCATGAAAATATACAATTTTGTGCATGTAGAGAGCGGGTGGTGACCTGAAACCCCATGCCACACCCTTGCGGTGACTTGTAGGATAAGATATATATATATATATATATATATATATATATATATATATATATATATATATATATATATATATATATATATAAATTCACTGATAGTCATAACAAACACAGAAACCAAAACACACAAAAGAGGGACTCACTGGTTCTCGAATTTTCGGTGGTCCAACCACCTTTCTCAAGAGGAATTAGGAACAGAACTCTGAGTTCTGAATTTTGAGAATTCTGAGAACTCAGAAGTTCTGTTCCTAATTCCTCTTGAGAAAGGTGGTTGGACCACCGAAAATTCGAGAACCAGTGAGTCCCTCTTTTGTGTGTTTTGGTTTCTGTGTTTGTTATGACTATCAGTGAATTTACATTACACGTTTGTGGGTTTTCCAAAAAATTGTATACATATATATATATATATATATATATAATATATATATAATATATATATAATATATATATATATTATATAATATATATAATATATATATTCATTCACATAGAAATAGAGATAAGGAAATGGGAAAGGAACACACATTAAGGCCGAACACAAGAGAGGTGGGGAAGGCGGATTTGAGCAGATCAGAAATGTAAAAATATTTTCCTCGACCGGGATTTGAACACCGGATCCCTCCACTTGCCGGGCGGATGCTGGCAGGAAAACAGGGAACCGGAATTTGGCGAACAAATGGTGCTGCACTCCTGTCATTTGCACATGATGAACTTAATAAGAGGAAAAGAGGAGGACTTCACTGAACCCTTTGCTCACCATTAAACCGGCAAAATTAGTGCATGGAGAAGCTATAGATTATTAATCAACTCTTGATAAAAAATTTCATCATTTACGGAGAAAGGCTTCCTGCTGCTCTTCCAATAATCCGGGGCAGGAGAGTCCTTCCAGATTTTTAATGAGATGGAATGGGGCACGCAGCACTTTTGGAGCGAAGTCCCCCTTTCCCTCTGAGGGATACGAGAAGCGAGCTTCCTGGTCGAAGGACTGTAAACACGTCATAAACAAGTTCCCCAAAGAGAATCTCCCTTTCTCTCCCGTGGCTCGTCCGAATGGCGTTATCTTTCGCCGGTTACGCCTCATTTAGAATATGCTGCAAGTATATGGGATCCTCACAAAGTTGGATTGTTTGTCAAATTTGATCACGTGCAGCGGAGAGGAGCTAGATTTGCTCCAAAATGTTATAGCATACTACCGTAGAAGGGTATCCTGGTTGATCCTTATTTTTATTTATTCACACCCTGAAAACCACCGCTAGGATGTGTGGCAAAGGTTGAATACACACCACACACACATTTCTACGTCAGGCGAGGTACTTCTGGGATATCCATTGTATGTACCGTGAAAAACACTGTTAGGGTGTGAGGCAGGGGGCGAATACACAACAGACTAAATTTTACCCGAATATGACCCTTACAGCGGTCTGATAATGTTATTCTGATCCCTTACTTTTTGTGGAAAAAATGACCTCTTAAATCTACCTTTTCTACATCTCTCTAATGTTTATTAAGATTATCTTTCCTACCGTATTACGATGGGGGTAATATTAATTTTTTAACATCACTGGTAAAGACATCTCCTTACAATTTATTCAAGAGATCTAATCTGTAACTTAATCTTCGCTCAATTGAGTGATTCCAAGCCTAGCTGCTCTAATATTTTCGATACGCTACAAAGGTTATCATATCAATATTTTTTACAAATCTAGCTCATATACGCTGAACGCGATCCTATCCGACAGTCAATCAAACTTCATGATTTCTCCTAGACCTTTTCATCATATTTACATCACAGTACTTTTCTAGTAAATACTAATTATTATCTTAATTCAAACGTACAATCCCTCGTTTCATTCTGATAAAGATGTAAGGGATTTTTGAGCTTTTTATAATTGTACATAATCTGCAAATTGATTATAATTAGTATTGGGGCGGGCGCTTTTCTGTATAACCTGATCGTTCGTGAGTTTCCGAATAACTTTCGCACCCAAAATAAGCACAATTTGCCTTTAGCCATTTCTCTCTTAAGCATCCATAATTCCATCCCCCTCTCCCCACACGGAGAACCAATTCTTCTCCTCCGTCTTCCGTGTTTGCACAACATTCGCTCATCAATCACGACCCTCATCATCTCCTTAAATCTCCATTACCATTATTTTTTCTGCCGTCTTCTACTTCCTTTTCCCATGAATTCCTTTTCTTCCTTGCCATCCCTCCAACATCTTCGTTTCTCCTATCTGACCAGATCCTTATCCCCACACTCATATCTCAGAAGCTTCTAAATCTATGTCTTCCTCAAACATTAAGGTTACGGTGTCGAAGGTTCATAATTCTCAGACATTACCATTATTGACTGCCCGTATTTGGAAAATTATAAACCTAACTTAATTACTTACTCACGATATCTCCTGGGTAAATAACATACGGGGAATATGTGGACAATTTAACAATCGATTAGGATTTATTAGAAGAACACTTGGTTAATATGAGGAGAAGGTCAAAGAGAAATGTTATCTGTCGCTGTTTGGCATCATTTACAATATGCAGCAAGTGTATGGGATCCTCATGAAGTTGGATTAATTGCCGAATTGGATCGCATGCAGCGTAGAGGTGCTATATTTGAAAATCGTTTTTATGGTAAACTTATTAGCGTATCCAAAATATTAGAGCAGCTAGGCTGGGAATCATTCACGGAGCGAAGGTTAATTTTCAGTTTGAAGCTTTTGTATATAAATTGGAAGGAGGTCTCTCTAGGAATGATGTTGAAAATGTGCCTTTTCCTTCATCGCACTACGGTAAGAGAGATCATGTCATTACACTTATAGAGATAAATAGAGATAAGGGACTAATAATAATATAATCTGACCGTGGTACGGTCACACTCGGGTAAAGATTAGTCTGGTGTGTATTCACCACCTGCCACATACCCTAGCGGTGGCTTACATGGTACATAAAAAAACATAAATAAAAATTACTTAACTTTTGTTTTCCATTATCCGAATTTTAAGCTATTCCTAAAGCAACTCTTTAATATTGGACATGGATCAAGGGACACGTGATCGCTAAACTTTCGTTCCTTAAACCCACTTTGTTGGTGCTTCTCAATTACCAAAACAACCTGCGTTCCGTCCATCTGTCTTTACCGGCGTCCCACAGGGTATTGTCATAGGACTACTACAATTTCTTACATACATTAATTTTATCACAGGTAAAATAAAAATCAGCATAAGGCTGCCGACGACAGAGTAACCTACAGGGAAATGGTGAATGACGAACATCATGAATCAATACTAACTGACTTGTAGGCATAGGAATAGCTGCTAACCAGGTAATGCTCGTAATATATGTAGGTATGTTGTATGATGGGTGTTCGGTCGCCCACTTTCCACGAGGTTTTTTGGTGGATCACGGGGTGCCAAGTGAATGACGAAACAGAGGGAATGTATGCAGAATGGCTGGTGACCTATCACCCCCTGCCACACGTCCTTGCGACGGCTTGCAGGGTATTGTGTAGATATATTCCTAATAGATCCAGAATCTCTTCAAAATTCAAAAATGTGAAGCCCCTATAAGAAAGTAAATTTGCACGAAATTACTCTCAGGCAGACATTCAAAAAGTATTGTGATGATAAAATAGCTTGGCTGTAAGAATCATCGTCAGTGTCAGCTGTCCTCTGATAAAGTATAAACTAAAATGTCACTGCAATTTAAATGTCATACACTCACATTGTTTAAGGAAGTGAGTTGTGGATTATGTTTCTGAGAATTGAGGAAAAAATGTCCGCACCTTTGTTTTCTTGATTTGAAGGAGAGGGGCCCAGCCGGAATATGTTGGCCAATCTTCCGTCAAGTCGCCTACGATATCAATGACATTGCTCATCAGATGCGTTTTCTGATTCCTAACCGGGCGATTCCCTCGGCGCAGGGCTAGCCACCAAATCCATTTGACAAAGAGGTGTGGCTATTTTCTTTGTGCATGTACCATAGCTACCTTGTGGTGCTGTTAGGGCCACATTAATCTGGTCACCCGTTCAATGCAAGCCCGAAGGTCTCTTTCTGTATCATTTTTCTCTCGTCCGAGGTTCATTTTTGTCGTCCGCTCTCGGCCAATCGTCGGCGTGCTTTGCGCTTTCGCGACGCGATGACGTCAGAGTGAGTTTGAGGAGAAGCGTCCCCCCCACCTCCCACGGCCCGGAGGCTCCAAATAAATGACGACATTACCCACAATGCCTCCGATGAGCAAAGGATCGAAACCAATTTTAAATTCCACACCAAATTCTAGCGTGGTGGTCAAATGGCTATTTGGGTTTTGTAATGCAATTTGAGGAGCTAAGAAAAATGGAATGAATGGTATAAACGTTAATACCTTATTTGATAGGTATTCAATTAATACTTCCATACCGGTAATGAAGAATTCAATACATTTAAAAGTATTCCTTAGTTCATCTATATTTTGGGAGAAGCTTTTTGTTGGCATTAAGGTATGTTTTGAAGATATAGAAAGTAGGCATTTTTTAAAAAAACAATGAGCCAAGAGCCGAATAAGAATAATCAAATCTATCTTTCTATCTAATCAAATCTATCTAGTATCTAGTTTATATTATGTCATATTTCTTCTGTGGCAGATATTTTCAACATGATAAAAACTTTAGCCTCAACTCAAGGACCAAAAATTAAAAAGTTTTCATTAATATGTAGTTTACGATTTATTATTTGGTAATCTACCTCTTAAGGTAGGTTTTGGATGGACAAAGCTGCCAAACGGGACGCCGGAATAGATCCGGGCTCTTCTAAATTTGCTTGCATATCTACACCTACATGCCCCACAAGCGGCCCCAGGGTGTGTAGCGGGGGGTGTTAGGTCACCCCATCCGTACAAGAAGATAAAACCACGTGCAAAATCAAGACATTCATGCTAACCTACAAGCACAGAGACGTATACGTATAGTATATCCATGCAAAAACCTTTTTATCTTACCAGCGAGTAAACTCATATATCAACTAACATAAATATTCTTACGTTTCAGTTTCAAAAACGAAGAATTAGGATCTGACATATTTGAACTATCAGCCTTCTTCAAGACCGTAAACAAGGCTGTAATTCGGTGATATTGGTGATATTTTCAGTTGGAGATAAAAGCACAGAACCACCTCCTGTTGAAACACAAAGCCATAATTTGAATTCCCAGTTACGAAGTAGCTATACAGATATTTCGAATTTGTACCAAACCATTTTGTTTTCAAATGACTGTATAGTTGTAATAATTTTTTCTGTACCATTGCCGTATTCTTACCATATTTAATCTGCGACACAGGAAAACAACTAAATTCAAATCAATAAGTTAGGTATACTATATGAACTGGAACACCGCCATCTTCAGGAGATAAAGATAATTTTTGTGATGGAAGCAATATATTTATTGCATAGAAATAATGGAATGATACAACCAAGTGGGTACAAAATGCTAATATCAATTTACGTTTCTATTTAGACTGTAATAGAGGAGAGAATGTTAGGCAAACGAGGGAAGAGCAGGAACAGGATAGGAATGTTGGACGGGATGAAGGAAGTACACAGAGATTAAAAGGGACTTGTTGCAGAGTAGGATGCTGTATTATTTTTTCTTAGAAGTCACAAAATATTTATTTGGCAGCTTTGTCCATCCAAAACCTACCTTAAGGGGTAGATTACCTAATAATAAATCGTAAAATACATATTGATGAAAACTTTTCAATTTTTGGTCCTTAAGCTGAGGCTAATGTATTTATAATGTTGAAAATATCTGCCACAGAAGAAATATGATAAAATATAAACTAGATACTATTTGATTATTCTTATTCTCGGCTCTTGGCTCAATGTTTTAAAATTAAATTCATATTTTCTATATCTTCAAAACATACCTTAATACCAACAAAAAGCTTCTCCCAAAATGTAGATGAACTAAGGAATACTTTTAAATATATTGAATTCTCCATTACCGGTATGGAAGTATTAATTGAATGCCTATCATATAAGAGTTAAATATTAGCATTGGAAAGAATACCCACTGAGACTGCCACCAAACTATTCAAAATTCAGGACAAACAACGCAAAAAAAACCTAAACCAAACTTCAGAAGAATAAGCTAACGTCACACTACAATTTACTAGGGAAGAAGAAGAAGAAGCACAGAGGCACGAAATTTGATGCAGTCGGCGTTCGTTTGGGAATCGATGAAAGATTTGGAAAAGTTCAAAGAAAGTTCGGTGCATTATTCGAAAATTATTACAATAAGGTGGTGAATTGACACCCCCCGCCACATTCCCTTGCGACAGCTTGCGGGGTATTGTGCAGATGTAGATAAAATTAATTATACATTTTGTGAAATATTATAATCGTCCGAACTCATTGGAATGCAACAATTTCAGAGCGTAAAAATCATTCGCCTTGACCGGGATTCGATCCCGGTCAAGGCGAATGATTTTTAAACTCTTAAATTGTTGCAATGAAATGCATATTAGCGGATTACTCCGTTAAAAGTTACCGTTTCGGAACTCTCCCGCAGATTCTTGAAATTTGGAACTTATTGAAAGTTAATTAGTGAGGTTTTCTTTTCCTTTAGGTCCAATCGTTACAGTGCCAACATTTAAATGCACGTATTTAACTGATTCCAACTAGGAAAGTTGAGTGGCGTAGCAACAAGGAAATGGTCTCTCTTCAGCGGAGATGTCTTATTGATAGATTACTAAAGAAGAAACATCTCTCTTTACCACCGTCTTTCGCTATTCCTGCATTTCCGCGTGGCGTTTTATTTCTCAGGAGTTGAGTTCTCTCTCAAGCATTTTATGAAATCACGACTTTGCCTCTAATGACCTGGGCACCCCAATTTTTTTCAACTTTGGTTTAATAGGCTGTCTCATCCCAAAAATATAATGCGAAGTCTCACGCACGCTAAGAAAGTGGAACTCACCCGGATTCACTCTCAGCTAACGAGATTTTCTTAAGATGAGCCAAGTGAAATATACAGGTATAGCTAAAAAACTAGACTTTTCTGGGTAATATTAAAAAATAAGATCGTTGAGTAATGTCAAAATTCATTGAATACCAGTTAAATAAAATTCACGCTGAAATGTTCCATACAAATCAACGCTGAAATTTAATGATCCACTAATAACAAAATAACTATCTAATCTAAGATCTGTGACTCAAAATATGACTGATTAATGTAATTAAATTAATGTCTTCAGAACATTTCGTGAAGAGAAAATGTGGTTTGGCAAAATTCGGAGGAAGAAATTGTGGATACACGTGATATTGTGTGCGACTCAACGGTGACTACTGATAGAGAGAATGATGCTGGGGTGGAGGGAGGATAAGGGCCGATTGTAAAGAAGAACACTTGTTCAACTACATGTTCTACGAAACACACTTTTAATTACACCTTCTACTATCTACTTCATCTAAACTACACTCTTGCACTATCTTTTAAGTCTTACATGTTTAATTTATGAAAATAGTATTCCTTGAGCTTTATAATTAAAGTCCGTCCCGTAACTGCCTGACACTTTGGCAATGTGCAGGAACGAAGGGATCACATGTTAATTTTTTAACTGGTAAAATAAGTTAAGTACATAAATTATTTTTAAGTCAATGCCCTTCTTATAATAAAAGTTGGTAAGTCTGGAGATAGCCATTAAGTGTTTATTTGTTTTTGGGTTTATCGTGGAGTTTAATTGAACAGTGTTCTGTCATTTCTCACACATTTTAACTTAGATAAATACAGAGCTTGAAAAAATTTTAATCTGAAGTTGTTAGTTAAAAAAGAAATAATAACGCATACATTTTTACGTTTGATGTAATTATCACACATTATAAATTAAGAACATAACAACTTGGCAACCACAAAATGTTGATCTTGCACTGATTAACACGACTGGAAATTGATATGACCTAAATAAAATGGTTTTGGGCATTAATACGCAATAAAAGAGGCTTGAACTATGAAAGTTCAAAATCTGCCACAAAGCGAGCCCGCCGATACATGAGTTGCATTTTATTTGTACCATTGAGCGCTAACCAAACAGTTGAAGGTTGAACGAGCGAAACCTCCGTCCAATATGGGGATTAAGGTGAACAGCGTATTAATTGGAAACGGTGCTTGCTTTGTGCTCGCGGATTAAGTGCTGTTGAAATTCGCAGCGGGAGCCGACCACGTCACCCGTACGTGAATTCGACTTGGCTAAAGAACTTGCATGAAATGTGCGAATGGCGTTCGCAAAAAGTAATAGCCAATATAAGCTGTTTTTTCAAGTCATCTCTGGAGAGTTTTATTTCGCACCGCAACAGAGTAAGACGGTTATTGGAATCATTACGGTACGTGAGAAGTACAAACGTCTCACTTACACTTCAGCTGATGACGGAAGACCTGCGCGACCTGACTGAAATGGCAGAAAAGGCCAATGGGAGAGTCCTTCCGAAAGAACAAACAACATCTTGAGTGATTTCGATAGACAACTCTTATGGCTTACGTCCCTCCATTTTTACCATGTTGGTTAAAAATGCTTCCAAGATACGTAAACAGTTCCACCTGCTTAGTTTTTCCCTCCTATTTTAACGTTTAACTTAGACTTTCTCAATCACGGAAACCGCATAGTCAATGATTTGTTTATATTGATTCTTATCCCATGTGCATAGCATTGTAATTCCGAATATTGAAAATAAAATATTAAAACATTAGAATCAGATGGTAGGTATGCCTCGAGAAGTCGTATTATTGAATGAATTCTCTGAAAGACGACGTCGGATGAATGCAAAGAGAATCAACGGGCGTCCAGATATTTTGAAAAGAGAGTTATATAGGTTAGTGTAAAAAAACTAAAAAAAAGGGAAGTTAGTGGAAACGACATAATCCTATAAAATGTTATAGAGGCATTGAACGATAGTGCGAGCAATGTTGTACGCTATTTTGGAAAAGAGGAAAGTGGTATAGCATGGCTCGAATATCAGAGAGGCTAGAATCTCTACCTTACGTAATGAAGTAAACCTATAATATAATACAGGTCTATTATGAAAAGAATGCGCAATATTTCATTGTGATGCGACTATTCATGGCAGCGCGGTAAAACTAGGCGGGAAATGTGGTCAACGATCTGCACTCCCAGCGCAGCCGGTCGCCAATTTGCTCAGAGCAGTCTGAGCGGAAGGACACGCCTCCGCGTGAAGTGTGTTTTCGTACTTGCAACACGATGGAGCATTCGCTTTACGATATCAATATCCCCAGTAAAACGTCCTTCATAGTTACCAACTTCTTGGCCCGGAGGACCACCCCAATGGTCCCCCAACATGGTCTGTCCAAACTTGAATCAATGGGACATTATTTTGTTTCCCCACTGAAAAGACAGAGCTGAAAGAAAAGCATTGGCAAACCACATGTAAAACATTCAGAAGCATGTTACTCAACGTTCCTGAGAGACATTCCCGTGGAGAGGAGTCTAAGGGTGCTTCTTAGCCGTGGCAAACTCGTCTCCGCAAGTGTATATTGATGCAGGGGGTAAAGTATTTTGAAGAATTTTCAGCATTTGGACAAGTGCGTAAATCAATGAATCTATTTTTCCTAGACGATACGCATTACATCTACATCTACATAATACCCCGCAAGCCGCCGTAAGGGCGTGTGGCGGGGGGTGTTAGGTCACCACCCAAAAAAAGGAAAAAAGAAAAACCGCATTCAAAACTAACACATACATGCAAATCCAAATCGTTAAACGTTAACGTTACTGTCACCAGTAGTTCTTTGAATAAATGGTGACCTTAAAAACAATTTCCTTCATGATGTTAACCTATAACTGATTGACCTTAAATCGGTCAACAAATATGGATAAGCTAGTACAGCTAAGACAGCAATTCCCATTTGAAAGTTCAAGTAAAAGTAGAGAAAGAAGAAGATGACGAATGGGGACAGAAATAAAGAGAAACGAATTCGACAGAGTCGTAAAAGACATGAAGAACAACAAATCACGAGGAGTTGACGAAATATACGGAGAAAGAACGAAGGCCAAGGATAAGTCCTCTTTAGAACAATCAAAGAAAGCTCCGGGAGCAGAAAACTTTCAGAAGACTTAGAATGTGATGATTGCAATACTGAGTAAGCAAGATGAGATAAACTCGAGGAACACAAAACATTGAGCCTGATGCCTGAAGCATCGACATTTTTGTTTGTGTAATTAGCTGAAGAATTGATGGAAAGAATGAAGAAATCCTTACGGAAATCGAGGTACAAGAGTGGTAATAGTAAACTCGAGGGTATCACCAGGAGAAGCTGATGGCAATGTCACAATTCAAGGATTTATAGTGGACCCTGTAAATGAGAATACCATCATTAACTTAATAAATGAATGGTTTCCAAAATGTTCGCAAAATAAAGTAGCCATATTAAATATGTAAATTCGAAAGTTCAAACTCTGAAAGCGCGGAAATAAGGCAAAATAGGTATAATATTATTGCAGACGAAAGTATTCTACCTAACTTTTTCTTTATATTACCCATGCGTGATATGTATCTCACCTTTGAAAATACGAGGAGGAAAGATGATTTTTATTGGTTGACATATTTTTAGTTGGTTACAATGAAAAGAGAACGAATTGTAATAGTCAGCAAGAATTAAAATAACGAAGTAATGGAAAACTCTTATATCCTATAGTTACATCTACATCTACAAAATACTCCACGAGCCGCCGCAAGAGCGTATTACGGGGTGTGTTCGGTCACCACCCAAAAACACGAACTTAACAACATGCAGAATTAACACATCCATACCAACCTACACCCACAGTGGCGTGTACATTAATGCAAATAGTTACTTAAAATTTCAATTGCAACTTCCCTGAGGAGAGATACATTGTTGCCGAAATACGCGTACCCGTCGTACACTCTCGTCTTTCCTTGTTTGTTGTTTAAACCTCTTGACCTTGCTCCATTTAAGTATTATTCTGCCAGTAATGAGAGTTGTGAGCCCTTTTTGAATGCGTGTTTTACTAAGTGCTCTTGAGTTTTTCAGCTCTGTGGTGACCCCTTGCGCGGAATTTATTCCCGTAAACAGTGACATATATTTTTTGTGTGTTCATAAACCCTGGTTTCCTTAACAAATTCCCTTTAACCCTGTGAAGGATCCCAATTGGGTTGAGTGTGTGTGTACGTGTGTGTGTAGTTGGTCACTGGCGAGGAAGTAACACTCCCGCAAACTACTACAGAAGGGTTGCTGGTTGATCCTTATTTTAAATGTATTAATGGACCCTGGCATTGGGTGAATACACACCATACTAAATTTTTTCTGAACATGACCCTACCTTGGTCAGACAATGCTATTCTAATCCCTTATATTTCGTGGATATAATGACACCTGAAATCTGATGGCCACTTGATCAATCTTTTTGCAATGACAGGATCTCTCCTACCGAAGTACGATACATTTTCAAATATCACTGCTAAAGAGACCTTCCAAATCATGCAAATGATTTAATCTGTAATTTAACCTTCCCTCCATGGAGTGATTCCCAGCCTAACTGCTCTAATATTTTGGATACGCTACTAAGTTTATAATAACAGACTTTCACAAATCTAGCTCCTCTACGCTGCATGCGATCCAATTCAGCAATCAATCCAGCTTTATGAGAATACCGTTTATGCTGGCACAATATTCGAAAAGAGGCCTAACCAGTGACAGATAGCACTTCTATTCGACCTTTTCATCACAGTTACCAAGTAATCTTGTAATAAATCCTAATTTCTTGTTATCTTGCCCACATATTCCCCCTAGTATGTGTTCCACCCAGGGGAGGAGTTGTGGTTGGTCACTGTCGTGGAATTTTTTCTCTCACAAACAATAAAAACACAATCTATTCACTTTACGGAACGAGAGGTGCTAACCTATTAAGGCTATAAGGGGCTCTCCTTTATACGTTATTTAAAGACATCGTTGAGTTTCGGAGATTATAAAAAAGTAAGTAGCCGCGCTATTGAGGAAAATCTGAGGGAAAGTACAAGATTTACATTGGTTAAAAAAGTGCTAAGAATGATATTTTTAATGGGTCTTAACCGAAATTAAGAGGCAATGATAGGAGGTCCAAGGAATAAATTATAATGGAAGTGAGGTGAATAGGGAAGAAGTGTTACCTTTTGCGCATATGCCGAAACAGTCAAATGACTTCGAGGAATTTTAGCAATGGTTGAAGCCAGTATTTCAAGGAAATAAAAAAACAGGAAGGGAATTAAAGGGCCTCGACGCGGATGCAGCCAGATTTATCGATAAAAGGCAAGAATCTTAATGAATGGGAATATTTTAACTCTTCCGAGGAGGTGGCCTTACGAGGAAGGAATTACGGTGTATGCGCATCACGACCAGATGTTCATATGCAGTTTAGAATTTCTTGATGAATGACGAGAAATATTCTGACACATCAAATCGCAGTACTTTCTGTGAATGCGAAAAACAGCAGAAGTTAGAAGGAAGAAAAGGTATTTCTTCTAAAAGAAGATATAATTCAAAGCATTAGTAGTAGGAGCAATGGCAGAGCACAGATCCACGTCTTTCAGCAGCGAGGTCTCGCAAATATTTTCACTTCAACATGCATTGGTCGCTTTATCATGTATAAACAATTCGAGAAATACATGGCAGAAGTAGAAGACTCAAGGACTCCTTCTTCCAACTCACAATACGGGATAGCAGCTGTTAGGCTATAGATTGGAAAAATTCCACTTGCCACCCTCAGCGTCCAGGGAAATATTAATAGTTTTACTCAACTGCATGAACTTTCAATAACCTCGTGACTGTTGTCGTTGAAAGGAAAACAAATTAGGAAGGGCTATTATATGGTGGACGAGGAGAGATGTTTGTCGGGGAGAAATTCTAGGGAGGCAGGAAAAATGGATGAAGAGTATATTCTTCGGCAGTAGGATGTTGACGAATGTAAAAGAGGGGAGAATGTAAGGCAAACAAGGAAAGGGCAGAAACAGGCTAGGGATATTGGACGGGATGTAAGGAGGAAGGAAGTACACAGAAATTAATATGGGTTTGTTGTAGGGTAGTATGCTGGATTTTGTTTGTGGAGAGATATTTCCTTCGGCATTTGGTCCAGACAAAACCTCAACTGATAGATTACCAATTTTTTAAATTCTAAATTAAAGGCAAAGGAGGGCATCTTTTCACTCTCGTAATTGAGTTCACAATAACCGGTATGGCAGTCCCGAATTTTATTTATCCAATTTTTTTAATTGTTTACTCACAGTAGATCACAGTAGATCTTTAAACTTTACCTTAATATATAAAATAGTAAATAAAAAAACTAATTGAGGCAATAAAAAAGAAACAATGTTATTAAAATGCTAAGATCATCAACAAAAGGAAAATAGGATAGAGAAAATGGAAAATGATTACTTAGGGGATGATCAGTTTGGATTTAGGGAAGAAAGAGGTACGCGTCATGCCATTGCAGTAATGAGATCACTAATCGAGAGGAATGTAGAATACAATCAGGACATTTTTGTCTGTTTCATAGATTTCGAAAAAGTGTTTGAAAAAGTGAATTGGGTAATTCTTGTGAGCATATTGGAAAAAAAGGAATGGATTGGAGGGACAAAAGACTGATCCGCAACCTGTACATGTCTCAGACTGCTCAGGTGCGAGTGGGGAACGGAAAGTCCTGATGGGCAATGTTAGGAAGAGGTGTTAGGCAGGTGCCCATTGTCACCGGTGCTGTTCAACGTGTATGTGGAGGAAAGATAAAAGAGGGATGAGAAAAACTGGAGGTAGGGATGAAAGTCGGAGGGGAATTCGTAAAATCGGTTAGGTTTGCTGATGACCAAGCATTAGTTGCTCAGTCAGCCAAGGGGTTGCAAGCATTGCTGAGTGAATTGGAGGTTCAGTGCGATAAATATGGGATGAGAATCAATATTAATAAAACAAAGGTTATGCGATTTTCCAGAAAGAAAAAGGCTAAGCTAAATATTAAAATAGGCGGGGAAAGAATAGAGCAGGTACAGCAGTTTAAGTATCTCGGAAGTGTTTTGGACTAACACGGTCATAGTAATGGGTACGTAGAACTGTAGAATTGCTTAGGTTGTTTGCCTGTTGCTGCCAGGGATTTTTGATGGTACCCCTGCCACAAACCTTTTTAGGTGGCTCGCAGGGTATTTATGTAGATGTACATGTACGTAAGGAGAAGAATTGCGCCAGGCAAAGAGGCTTTCACAATGAGGAGATATTTGATGAAAGGGACGTATACTAAGGATATTGAGAAAAGACTTGAAAAAACTTTGATATGCTGTGTAGATATACGGCGATATATAGTACGGCGCGGAAACGTGGTCATAAAAGCATGGGAATACCAGGTATGGTGGGCGAGGAAAGGTGTTTGTAGGGAGAAATCCTATGGAGGCAGGAAAAATGGATAAAAAGCGTATTGAGCGGCAGTGGAATGTTAAAGAAGGTAATCGTGGGGAGAATGTAAGGCAAACGAGAAAAGGGCAGGAGCAGAATAGGGATGTTGGACGGGATGAAGGAAGTACACTGAGATGAAGAGCGACTTGATGTAGAGTAGGTTGTTGGATTTCGTTTTGTCAGTAGTCACAAAATATTTATTTGGTAGTTGTGGCCATCCAATAAAATGCCTTAACCGGTAAATTACCCATTAATAATAATTATAATTATTTAACTGATAGCACATCATCATGAATATCTTAATTTTATCTCAGCAACAGGTTGAAATTTTAATTTATTATATCCTCTTAGTGACGGTAGGTCAATATCAAAACAGATCGGAAAGAGATACTAAAATTTTTTTATTACTATTTGTATTTTATTTCATTATTTCACTAAGAACACAGTAATATTACTTCTCCGAATCATTTTATTACCGTTACGGAATCTAATGACGCTGTTGCACACAACTCTTTTGCCTTCTTCCACTTCTGCCTCGCTGGATGATAAACCCGACAAATTGAGCACACAAGAGAAACTTTGTTGTAATACAATATAATCTCTCGTATCACTGATTTTTCCCAATATTTTTCCTACAACTCCATTTCAGTTCAAAATTTCCCGTTTTTCTGCATCGTTCCGTAATCGGGTAATATTCCTGCGGGTCAAAATAGAAAAATTCAATTTGCATATAAATTTAGATTCACCCCATCAGCGGCGTTGTAAAATACGAGTGGTTACATGTGTACGCCATCGCTGTGTGTTTCATGGTCGATCTAGCGTATGATCGTCTCACCGGCGGAGCGAAATAAAATATTTTTTTTAATCCCCCATTGCACTGCGTAGTTCAGCCGAGCATCTGTTATTAGCATCGCTCCGGATTGGCTATTTTCGCGCGCACACTGTCTCATTTGTGGTCAATGGCCCACTCATTTATTTCCAAAACACAATGAATCTTCCCCGAGGCTTGTATTTATTTAGGTTGGATATATTATTTTATTCTTATAAATAATCCCGAATAAAATGTCGCTTTAGGATTTCCTAGAAAATATACCAGCCCACGATTTGCGCACAGCCGTTGGCTAAATGAACTCAAAAACGGTAGAAATTTATATTAATTTTCCGAAGCATTGGAGACCATTGAAAGCATTAAGGGTAAAGCGTACACACCGCAAACTCATCAGAATTCAATCGCCTTTTCGTTTGTCATTTTTTATTTGGAGCGTCTATCGTTTCAGAGCTCAGCCTTCTCGATTCAGCGTCGCTCTTAAAGGCATTACGATCACTGCAGGAATTCGATTTCGGCCATTCCAATGAAAAAGAAGATGGAAAAGGAAACGTCAATAAAAATTAGTATAAAAATAAGAATAATACACCCTCGTTTAATATCAACATATATCTAGGTGAAAATTTCTCACTTATTATTATTCATAAAATGGCATTTTAATCGCTCGTCTTAAAATATTAATTAGTAATATAAAATGGAAGCCACACTCCAACACATTAAAGGCATGGTACAAATATTGTATTCTCTAATGAAACAATTAAACTCAAAAAGTCTAAAATTAACAAAAATTGTAAGATTGAATTTCGTAGACAGCAATAATAATCAACAAAAAAATAACGAAAATAATCGTTGATACTACGACAAGTGACAAAGTAAAAATTATGTTAATTCATGTGGTAAATAAAGAACAATACATCTATACTGCAAGCCGTCGCAAGGACATGTGGCAGGGGGTGGTAGGTCACCAGCCATTCAACATACAAGTATACTATATTTCCTCTATTTTCTAATACACCTGGCACTCCGCGATCCACCAAACACAGTGTGGAAAGGGGCGGCCGGACACCAATCGTGCAACGTGCCTACATGCGACGTAATACTCGTATATTACGAGTATTACACGGTTAGCAGCTAGTCATATGGTGATAAACAGAGAGGACAAGAAAATACTTTAATATAGGGCAGGCACGTATGCAATTCAGACAAATATTACCGGTTAGCATTCTACGCATTCCGGACGGACAATTCACAAATACAATTATCTTTGAATACGTTCGCCTGCACCCCACCTGGCACAAGGGTGCACGGCGCGACCGAGAGGGAGAGAACGCCAGACTTGGAGAGTTTTTTGTGGGAATTTTGTCTTCTATGCCTCTATTTTCGAAAGAATATAAAAAAATGAAACAGCAATCATCCCTATGCTTGGTTTGGTGGGTGATGGTAGAGTTCACCCAGTGCTAAGCCCGACGGTGTGTGAAATTCACAAATCAGGGTGGGGGGTTCAGTTCCTTTCCTTGTGCAACTTATGGCTTCCGGGGAAGATATGGTACTCGAAAAATCGCATAGCTTGGGTGGAGTTGCAGGTGCCCAGAGAGGCTTGCCCGATAATCAAACCCGGGCCCTCCGGTCAGTAGTCCAACACCTCTTGGACTACCGGGACCCATTTTCGAAAGACGTGTACCTATTATTGTCTTAGGAGATTTCCCTTTTATTGGTGTCGTGAATAGTGCGTGGGAAAAACGAATACTTGAATCTATCTGTTCGACAATCTAACTCTCTTAACTTTACAATTGTAGATCCTGCAAATGCAATTAGGGGTCCTAATCATGTATCTTATAAATGCCAGATGATCATCTACCATTGAGAATATTAGGGAAAGCATATGGAGACATTAAGTTTGAATTAATAAAGAAGCATAAAACGATGTGAAACGAACAGCGGTTCTTACTATTTTTGCTTATTTCCATGAGCCGTAATAATTTTTTGGGTTATTAGGCTCTGCGTCTGCTCCCATCGTACGAAATGCCTGCATCTTGTATTTAAATGCATTTCACCGGAATCATGAAGCATTCTGCCATTCATATTAGGAGCGGGATTTAGGAGCGCGATTTTATTAATCAAAGTATGGAGAAATTTATTTACCGATATTTAAATTTTCTTACGTAAAAACACTAAATTTACGACAAATTGTAATGGTACATATAATTTTTATGCATTAACGTCAGGGGATTGGTTAAATCCTTAAACTCGCCACTTAAACTCGTCTATAAATCGGTTATTTACTGTCATCACTGAAACCTACTGTCATAAATGTACATAATGCCGCCCATCAATATCAGAGAGCTCGTGGAAAACACGATTATTAATGGTTTTGTTAAAAACAGTGACAACTTCTTATAATGTATTTATATTATCGTACGAGGTACATTAAAAAAATATTGAGTCAATACTAAATTTTTAAATAATTCACAGGTTATAATTAAAAGAGGAAACAATGACGATAAAATTTCCGACGAACTCATGAATAACAAGGAAATGTATTTGACCTCATTCATGTGTCTTCAATCTTTCAATCTAAGCAAAAATACCGGGACCGTAAACTTGGATGGCACTAAGAAAAAATAAAAAAATATAATAAAAACGCCACACATATACACGCACAAATCAAAGCAAATAATAAAATAAATAAAAAATAATAAAACAAACTTACAGCCACTCGATCACTAGGGTGTGTTACGAAATAACTTTCACTCTCGTGAATAGCATTCACACACACACTCAGAGTTTGCAAGGATCCCTCCTATGTCAGTGACCCGTCAATCACACAAATAAATGAAAATTATTAAAGGATGTAAAGAAACGAAAACAACCTACGTGAATACACAGTCACTCAATCACTCAGGTGTGCTCGAAAACAAGGATCTGTGTGATACACAAATACTCACGTTCAGGGTTTACCAGGATTCCTCCTAGGCCAGGGACCCGCCAATCACACAGAAATAACTAACCGGAAAAAAACGGACTTCAGTAAAAACAAATTTTACAAATTCCCCTTCGACTTTCATGCCTAACTCCGGTTAATTCCATTATTTTCAGTCTCTTTAATCATTTCTTTCACATATACGTTGAATAGCACCGGTGGCAATGGGCAACTCTGCTTTACACCTCTTCCTAACACTGCCCATCCGGACTCTCCGTTCCCCACTCACACCTGAGCAGTCTGAGACATGTACAGGTTGCGGATCAATCTCCTGTCCCTCCAATCCATTCCTTTTTTTCCAATATGCTCATAAGAATTTCCCAATTCACTTTTTCAAACACTTTTTCGAAATCTATGAAACAGGCAAAAATGTCCTGATTGTATTCTACATTCCTCTCGATTAGTGATCTTATTACTGCAATGGCATCACGCGTACCTCTTCCCTTCCTAAACCCAAACTGATCATCCCCTAAGTATTCATTTGCTTTACTCTCCTTATCCTCTTATTATTTATTATCTCCTTACTTATCTTTTTGTTGAAGATCTTGAGAACCATTTTAGTGGTATGGAAATCAAATTGCTTATTGCTCTGAAGTCCTCAAATGTTGTGGCCTTTAACTTTTACACAATAGGAACTAACATTGACCCCTCTTAATCTTCTGATGAGATTCTTTCCTCATAGACACTCTGAATTAGTCCATATAGACTCTTCCTTCCACATTTTCCTAAACCTTTTAGTAGTTCTGAAAATATGTATTTTTCTAAATAATTTCTGAAAGAACGGCAGTCATTGTACCATTATTAAGTCTTCTAATTTTCCGACTCGTATTCAGACAAACCTCAGCTAATATTTTGCAATAGTATGCCGTGTTTTCTTTTAAGTGATATGCTCTGGCGGAAACCATATCAATCAGAAATATTTTTCTCCTTGGATTGATTTCCGATTACATTTTCAATCTGAAAAGGTTAGGAAGACCTGTCATATAGATTGAGTTTTATTTTCATTGCAAATTGCTTGGGTTCCTTTCTAATTTATTCTTAAAATTTATTTCCTTGAATATTAGAGTTTTCTATTCACTTGAAATTTTATTAGGAAGTTATTGCCAGCTTTTAAATATTATCTAAATTAAAGCTTGAAAACTATATCACTCCGATACACCTGTCTAAACAAAAGTAGACTCGTCATGGATAACTTTAACTTTTCCCTCGTCAACCATTGTTTCTTCCCGTAGTCGTCGGAGCAAATAAAGGTGGGGACAGAACGTTGAATACATAAATACGTAAATTAAACTTTCGAAATTCTGAATTGGGTAATGAGAAACCTCAAAGGGGGTACTAGAGCAGCTAAGGAAAAGGCGTATAAGACCCTGTTAAGACCAGTGCTTATCACTTGTATGAGACCCGCACGAAGAAGGGTACATTAAAAAACTGGAGAAGGTACAAAGACAGGCTGCCAGATATGTGTACTGGGGAAGAGGCATAGAAGGATGGAGAGTGTGACCGAAATGTTAAAAACGCTGGGATGGGAACATTTACAAAGTAGAAGAAAACTAAACAGGCTTTGTGGGATGTTCCGCATTCTGAAGGGAGACCGAACCTAAGGATAGAAGCGGGACATCCAAATTTTATAAGGAGGAATGATCACAAATTCAAGATAAAATGCCGGGCACAGTACTATTCGAGACCTTTCATAACAGGATAAATATATTTAAGAAAAAATATGTTTACAATTTATTTAATAATTTTATTGATGTTTTGTGTAAATTGTATGTGGCAGCTTAGTTTTGATTTTTTTCCTGTTGATTGAAAAATTCATGTTTACGAGATGAAGATTTTCTTTTTTTGTGTTAGAAATTGGTGTTAGAATGTTTCCTTCGGGTGTATTGTTTTTTACGACTGATTTTTTCTATTATTCTTCGTGATATGGATTGCAATTGAGATATCATGTTATTTTTACAAGGCACGTTTTATTATCATATTTGGGGTTTGTGTGCCATCTGACATTGTCTATCTGAACATGTGCGTGTTAATATTAACAATAAAATGTAAGATCGCGAAAATTATGTTTGCGTGAATGCACGAAGTATTCATTTCCTCAGATAATACTGCCCGAAGAGCTAAATGGTCAAATGCGACACGTTTGATAAGGACATGATATGAATACATTTCTGGAAATGCCAGTCGTTCTATGTTCACTCCTCCACATCTATATTCCAAACTTAATGCAGCATTATGTCTTCAAGAGCTAGTTGATCAATAAGGCTATGGTGTAAGGAAATAAAAGCTGTCGATCGAACGGGAAAAAACGCGAAATAACTCTCGCCCAGCGAAAAGAATACATAAATAATGCAATTCATGGTATGAGCTTCCTCAACCACGACTTAAAGACTCCCAGGAAGACATAAGTGAATTAAAAAATACCCATTTATGTAATGAAATATTGCAACCAATTTCATTGTCTTTTTCCGGCTTCAACGTTATTAATTGGACAAAAATTGTAAATCATCAAATTTAAAAAATTAAAGCACTCCTAAAACCGGGACGATTGAAGCGGAAACAATTTTACGATCAACTCTCAAGGGGGCGATCAGCTAAAATCCGACTGGCACATATTAATTTAAAGTCTATTGATATCGTAAAAATTATCGTTATATTTAAATAAAATGATACCGTGAGACGTTAAATTCTAAAGGTATAAATATCTTTTACGTTATGATTGATTGATATTTTAGTCAACATTTCAAAGCTAATCAACTGCATATTTTAAATTTCAATTTAGGCGACGGACGTGATTCAATTATCAAATTGCGGCACGAATATCTGCTTTATCCCGCGGAACTCGGTTGAATACTAAAATTGGAATGCTTTAAACAATACGTAGTATTGAGAAATACTAGAATGTAGTTCAATTCCAAGGTTCGATTTTCTGCGCAGAGCAAGCAAATATCATACGGGCTCATTCTACTTTGCATTAATGAATTCCATTACCAAACTGAGACCAAGAACATTATACATTAGAGATCCAAATGGGAGAGAATATAAAGGGAGAAAAAAAACATTTATCAACGACTAAATTTATTTTTAGACCTATTAGTGCAAATATATATATATATATATATATATATATATATATATATATATATATATATATATACACACATTCAAATACGAAGTCCCGCCATACGGCGCACAAATATTCATTCGATCTGCGATGTTTTAAAACGCCCAAGTGCTCCGAATCATTTGCCAAAGGAAGGCTTTAGGGGGCTGTTCCACCCCCCAAAGGAGAAATACACAATACACACAAGAAGAGGGGACAGTTGGTTAGAAAGCATATAGTATCATAGAGAATAGGAACGGTACGTTGCATGGCACGCATAGCCAGGAGAAGAGATGAGCCACATTGGCCAGATACACATTCAAATACGAAGTCCCGCCTTACGGCGCACAAATATTCATTCAAACATAGAAATAGGTATAAGGAAAGGGGATAGGAAAACACATAGAATGCGAATACATGACAAGTGGGGAAGGCGGTTTTTGAGCAGATCACGAATTTAAAAATTTTCCTTAAACGGGATTTGAACACCGGTCCTTCCACTTGCCGGGCGGATGCTCTAACCACCTGAGCTATCGAGAAAAGGTGTTTAAGTCCCGGTCGAGGAAAATATTTTTACATTTGTGATCTGTTCACATCCGCCATCCCCACCTCTCTTGTGTTCGTCCTTTATGTGTGTTCCTTTACCATTTTCCTTATCTCTATCTATCACAGAATGATGTCCAGAGAGTGGACACCCTATCAGTGTCCTTCTTTGATCACTGTGCGCTGATCATGAGTGTTACGTGCCCGGAAACAACCCCCGCCGCGCGCGCCCACCGCTGCGGCGCCGTGTGGCGCATGGACCTCCGCGTGCTGGAGGACGCCACTCGCCGCGACTCCATCCGCAGCTGAGTGTGTGAACTGATCGCGGCATTACGTCCTGGTGCAGACCTCGCGGTATGGTGGGACGAAGTTTTCAAACGCCGAATTGTCACACACATCAAAAGGCAAGCTTTTAAGTGGCGTAGAGAAAAAAAATTACACCATCTCTTTCTACCGCCGGGCGCTGGAGGAGCTCCTGCGTAAGTTTGTTGCGCCGGAGGATTTCCACGCCCAAGTGTCGTCTCTTAAAAAAATTATACTTGGCCATGAACTTCTAAAATACGCTACCCAAAAATGGCAAAAAGAATTAGAGACAGATATAGGGGGGCCCCTTACGCGATCCGAGCTTCGGCGCTCGATGAAATCTAACTACGACTCCGTCACAGACAGAATCCCTGTCAGAGAATCTGACACCGGCGACACCGACCTCCTTAGGGAAGCGACCCGGCACTTTAAAAATATGTTTAACAGGTATCCTCCGTGGAAGGAGGGAGACACACCCCCTCTTCCCTCTCTCCCTATGCTGTCCTCAACCCAAAAAGCGGATCTAGGTCGAGACATAAGTTCAGACGAACTGGACTGCGTATCCTCCAAGTTCCCAAAGGGCAAAGCACCCGGCTTGGATGGCCTACCCTTTGAATTTTATTTCGCGTACTGGGATGTTCTTAAACTTATTTTAACCAAACTTTTTAATTTCATTTTAATTAGCGGCTCTCTGACTGCAAGTCAGCGGACCGCCGTGATAACCCTTATACCAAAGATTACACGGCCCAAGTCGTTCAACGACTTTCGTCCAATCGCCCTTTTAAATGCCGATTATAAGATATTGGCACACGTCTTGCACCATAGAATGACGGCTGTTGCCGACATCGTCCTCTCTCCATCCCAGTATGCCGTGTCGAAAACGCGAAACATTTTCGATGCCGCACTGCTAATTCGCGACGTCATTTTTTCCTCACCCTTGTATGGCGATAGTTTTCTAGCCGTGCTTGGAATTGACCTTGCAAAAGCATTTGATCTGGTCCGGATCGAATGGATGGTAACCGTGCTCAAGACGATGGCCTTCCCCGAGCATTTTATACGTGCCGTTTTAACGATGTACACCGGTACATCTTCTAGAATTAGAATAAAGAATGCCACCTCACCCCCCATTCCCGTCTGTAACTCCGTCCGGCAGGGCTGCCCGTTGTCAATGCTGCTTTTTGCTTTTGCCATAGACCCCCTACTCAGGCGACTTCAGAGCAGTGGAATCGGGATACGCCGTCACAGCGCTGTCTGCCCGGGCGTCGCATACGCTGACGACATAACCCTTTTCATAAACGACCCGTCCCACATGGCTCTCGCCCACGACATTTTAAAGTCATACGAGCAGGGTGGTCTCTTCCTCAATGGTCGGAAATCCAGGTTTCTCCTGCTGAGGGGAAGCCCGCCACCGACCTCCATCGGTTGGTCAGAGTCGCCCTCTCTCAAAATATTAGGGTTCTGGTGGGAGAAGGAGTTGGCTCCCACGATTAAGCGGAGCTGGGGAGCTATAGACCGCCATATAAAATGGAGTGTTGGGAAACTTTCACTACCTTCCCTTCCGATTGTGCTTGTGTCCGCCTCCTGAACCAGATTGTCTTCCCGAGGCTATGGTGTGTGGCCCATTTGTGGCCCTAACCCCTAAATACAATGCATACTTCATTAAAGCGATTAACCAAATGATCTGGAACGGCTACGTAAAGAAAGTGTCCCGCAACCAGCTCTATGGCCCTTTTGAGCTGGGTGGGCTTAATTTAACGGATACAGCTCTAAAAGCAAAGGTGGTCTACGCGAAGCTCGGTCTGCGCGTCCTTGGGGGTGACGACGCGTGGCGAAAGGCACTCCTCAGGGACGCGTGGCAGGCACTCGCGCACGACGTATGCCACCGGAGGGATTTTGAAGAAACGAAAATGGTCGCCTCACTCCTGAAAGATGGAGAAGCAATTAGGGTCAAGACCCTGTATCTTAGAGCGCTCGCCGAGCAGGGAAAAATGACATCCAAAACGACATTATCTTGGAAAAACAGGGCGACCAGCAGAGTGAACGACAAGGCGCGTAGTCAAATGTTCAACCTAATCGCGAACTTGGTCATGACGAGGGAAGTGAGGCACCACCTACGGTTAGCTGATTCGCCCCTTTAACCGTCATGCCGTCGAATAGACAACGCCGCGCATCTGATTCTAGGCTGCGGCGAAAAACTCAGAGAATGGGAAGCCCTGAAAAAGATATATAAAACCTGGGACGTGTTCGACGGTGGTACCATTACAGACATAAATCTGATCAACCTGAACTTTCGGCTCTTTCCTAGTTCCAAAACTCTAATTATGACTACTTTAATCGTGGAGTTCATGCAATTAAGAACAGCGAAAAAAATTCCGCAAAAGGTATGCAAGCATTGGTGGAACGGATGTGGCTGCCCCCAGTACCGGACACACTTCGCCAGTGGTTGAAGAGTTGTTTCACAGAATGTGTTTAAAACTAATCGATAACCTCACCATATATAATGTATATCTTGAGAACCTTGTCTCATTATTTCCTTTAACAGTATTGCATATGATCACAATTGTATGTGCACATTTCTAATGTATGTAGTGTAATAATATGTATGCTTGTATATGTTTTTTCTATGTTTATGTGTATATATGTGTATGAGTATATTTATGCATTAATTCATAAGGAAAAAGATAATTCTGTAACAAAATATATAAGCTGTTATTATGTACAATGTAAACAGTTGCTGTGTAACGTATGAACGGAACCGAGGAAACATTAATTGAATCATAGCTCAGGTGGTTAGAGCATCCGCCCGGCAAGTAAAGGGATCCGGTGTTCAAGTCCCGGTGGAGGAAAATATTTTTTTACATTTGTGCTCTGCTCACATCACCATCTCCACCTCTCTCGTCCTTTATGTGTGTTCCTTTACCATTTTCCTTATCTCTATTTCAATGGGAATGAATATTTTTTCGCCGTATGGCGGTATTTCTTGTTTGAATGTGTGTGTGTATATATATATATATATATATATATATATATATATATATATATATATATATATATATAATGTAAATTCACTAAATAGTCAACACAAACACAAATACTAAAACATAAAAGAGGGACTCATTGGTTCTCGAATTTTCGATGGTGCAACCACCTTTCTCAAGAGGAATTAGGAATAGAACCGAGGCAGAGGAGGGTTCGAAAGCAGTGGTAGGAAGGAGAATAGAGAACCCTCTCCTTCCTACCAATGCTTTCGGGCCCTTCTCTGCCTCAGTTCTGTTCCTAATTCCTCTTGAGAAAGGTGGTTGCACCACCGAAAATTCGAGAACCAGTGACTCCCTCTTTTATATGTTTTAGTTTCTGTGTTTGTGTTGACTATTTAGTGAATTTACATTATATAGAAAAAAACCATAAACACGGTAATCAACCCGAAGGTCGGTTTAGTAGGTGATGGTAGAGCTCACCCATGTACCAAGCCCGACGGCGTGTAAATAATCACACATCAGGGTAGGGGGGCCAGTTCCTTTCCCTGTGCAGGTTATGGTTTCCCAGGAAGATCTGGTACTCGAAAAATCAACTAGCTTGAGTGGAGCTGCAGGTACGCTCTACCCACTGGACCATCAAGACCCGCCTGACTATATATATATATATATATATATATATATATATATATATATATATATATATATATATATATATATATATATATATAACTTTTGGACGGCACAATAGAAGGTCCTCTCAGTCTGACCTGAAGAAGGCCTCGGAGTAGGCCGAAAGCTTAAATCATCTACAGTGTGAGTGTCCTTTTACGTGTTATGTTTTATTCTGTGTTCTATTGTGCCGTCCAAAAGTTATATTGCTCTCGTGAGTACTTCCGCATCATCTATATATATATATATATATATATATATATATATATATATATATATATATATACTATGGAGGCAGGAAAAATGAAAGATGAAAGGCGTATTGAGCGGTAGTGGAATGTTGAAGAAGGTAATAGAAGGGAGAATGTTGGGCAAGCGAGGAAAGGGAAGGAACAGGATAGGGATGTTGGATGGGATGAAGGGAGGAAAGAAGTACACAGAGATCAAGAGGGACCTGATGTAGTTTAGGTTGCTGGATTGGGTTTTGTTTGGAGTTACAAAATAAGTATTTGATAGTTGTGTCCATCCAAAAACCTACCTTAACCGGTAGATTACCTAATTATATATATATATATATATATATATATATATATATATATATATATATATATATATATATATATATATTTATATTTATATATATTTATATACACACACAAACTATAGAAAAACAACCATTAACAAACGCGATAATCACTGAGAAAATAAGTAAGAGAATTGCATCCAAAATAACTTATGTGACGGAACCAGGAAAGTTGAGAAATTATTATTAAAAAATCATAATGGAGTGTTGTTATTCGCCAGCCCTCCATTGCCTTGATTCGTCCTCCCGTTTGGGAAACTTCCCCGTCAAGAGTGGAGAGCTGTCCAATCTGTTGGATAGGCAGGAACTGGAGCGGAGAGGAGGGAGGGACCCCTCACTCCGGTCAACTCGACAGCTTTTCCAATTGGTACCCTTTTGAGCGCGGTCTCGCATCCAATCCAATGGACTTTTTGGCCGTTTCCTTTTTTGACGGCTGACAGGCTCATTGGATCGACGGACTGGAACGAGACTTAGTTCAAGCCGCAGGAACCGAGACGACGGCGAGAGGAAGCGAGCCAAGCGGAAATAAAATTTACACGCTCAACTTTTCGTCGCGTTCCAGGAGTTTCTCGCTCGTATATGCACCCTAAGGTGACATCCCCTTTAAAAGGGTTATTCCAGAATTTATATACCGAAACGATGTAACGGAGTTAAAGTCCTACTGAATGATACAGTCCTTACATTTTTTTAGCAGTGCTTACTGGAATAGGAAAACAAATATGACATCCTACCTAAAGAATGAGATGATTGAAAAATTTGAGGTTTGATGAATTACTCTGCTACTCAATCTCGAAATAATATTTAATTAGAAAATACGATTTATTTCATTTACTTATCACGCAAGAATCAGTCTATTTTGAAATTCCGACCGATTGAACCGGTAGTATTAAGATGAAGTTTATTATTTAGTAATCCACCGGTTAAGGCAGCTTTTAGGCGGTCACAAAAACCGAACAGATATTTTAGCAAAGTGTAATGCGACGAATATCAATTGCAAATCTTTTCATAAGAGAAGTAACATAGATCTGGGCCAGTCCTTCGACTTTTGCCACTTTCCATGTCTCAAAGAAAATATCTCTTAGAGTTCGGTAAATATTCATAGGTGTGATTTTGGTATTAAATATTAAAATGATTTGTACACAGAATTGTTTTCCCGTATTTTCAATGTAAATAGCTTTTGTAGGCAATTTTAAATAAATATAAGTAATAACAAAAAGAAAACCTTATGTGGAGCAATCATTTTACATGCGTTTTCCATTGAATATTGAAAAGGTTATTATTATTTGTATTCAAATATTAAATTTAACATGTAAAATGACAGGAAAAATTAATCAGAAAAGACAATTAATTACACAAATAATTAAGGCAAAAGAAATGGTACCAACACAGGACTATGAATATATGCCCACTATGGTAGATCAGATGACTTACGTAAAATCAGGGAGATTAATTGTAGTAACGGATAGATTAAAAATTTCGTTTTTTCCTCGAATCATTAGAAACCATAACTGACATGGCAGCATTCGCGTAAGAGAAGATTTTAAAATTGTTTCACGTATAAACATATGTCGATATGTGTTCGATCGAGGTGTCGATATGTCGTTGATCGATACGTTTCACAGTGTACACATATGTTGATATCTCGCATGTTATTCTGGTTATTTAAGAGACCCATCGAATAGCTCTCCAGTACGATTCAAATGTACGTATTCTGTCATTAAATATTGTTTAATGTAAGTACTTTTTTTCGTGTGTGATTAAGAATTATCGAGTACATAAACGATCTAATATTTGTGTCTAAAATCCGATGGGGTTCCATGATCGACCTTACTTCCTTATCTTCACGAGAATGCTCATGCTCAAACCCATTTATTCAAAGTGGAACACTAATACTAGGAATCTGAATTAGGTCGGGTGGAAGCGTTAGCAAGTGTTAACTCAAGATTCTGGTCGTGAATGTAATTGGAAAAGAGCCACTAGCGTTGGTAAACTGTCCCTGTTTTTATGGATTTTATTATGTACTCATTTTATCCATTAAATATTTTGTAGTCGTGATCATTTGGTATCCTAATATTGTTTTTTCGACATCAAAAGTATTCCACTTTTCATATCTCAGATGTTTTCTCGCATGAAATAGGCCGGCCCCGTTTATAATTTCTCGAGTCAAAGCAAAAAGAGAGCATAGCATCGCGATAATATTTCAATTTACTTCCATATCTCAATGATTCGTTTTTATTTTTTATTGAAAGTTTCCAGTGAAATTGTTTTTATTGAAGCATAAAAGGTAGGCATCAATCTTTTCGGAAACTGAAACCTTATAAAACGCGTATATGCAAATTCAACGAGTGAGTACATTTGGTATCGTACAAAGCTTTTTATCCCCTTTTTCATGTGTTCTACATGTACAAATAGTATTTTCTTTGTATCTTATAAAGCACCATTTTTAGGAAGGGTTTCTTAATCACCAGCAGTTTGATTTTTCTAGTAACTATGTGATTGGTGAAAAGCTATCCTGCAAAAGCATTACAACTGATTTCGAATCTTGAGATGGAGATTTAATCTGAACAAAATGCACGCAAAAAGAGATTTAAAATTTGTTCAAAATCTCAACAAACACTTATGAAAGGAATTTCAAATTATTGATTGTGAGCAATATACTCGCAAAAATAAAAAGATACCAACTTGATGAAAAAACTCTGATATGGAGCGTAGCTATGTACGGCGCGGAAACGTGGTCGCTGAAGCAGGAGGATAGACGTAGATTGGAGGCTTTTGAAATGTGGGTGTGGAGAAGAATGGAGAAGGAGAAATGGACCGAAACGAAAAAAAATGAGGAAGTACTAGAAATGGTGGGGGAGGAGAGGGGTTTGTTGAGAGAAATCCTATGGAGGCAGGAAAAATTAATGAAGGGCGCATTGAGGGCCGTTAATGGTTCCTGTAATGTCTTTTGCTGCTTCCGATATCCCTTGCTTGATACACTCCCATTTTTCTTCGATAGTACTCAGTTCTTTACCGTCAGCCATCATTTTCTCTACAGCCTGCTGATACTCCTTCCTCGTTAATCCATTTACTGCTTCTACATTCCATTTCCTAACCCGCCGCCCTTGCCTTATCTTCTTGAAACGAACATTACATTTCATAACAACTAAATTGTGGTCAGAGTCCGCATCTGCTCCTGGGAAACTGTGCGAATTTATCACACTGTTCCTAAACCTGTGCCTAACCATAATATAATCTAACTGATACCTTACCTTATACATATATATATATATATATATATATATATATATATATATATATATATATATATATATATATATATATATATATATATTTACTTTCGTGATCTGCTCAAAAACCGCCTTCCCCACATGTCCTGTCTTCGCCTATTATGTGTTTTCCTATCCCCATTCCTTATACCTATTTCTGTTTGAATATATATATATATATATATATATATATATATATATATATATATATATATATATATATACCACCTTCAACCACTGTTACAATGTTTCCGTGCTAGCATCCCTTCCCCCATCCGATAAACCTATAAAATTAAAAACAATGGAATTGGCAATTATATGGCTGTGTAAGGCCTATCAACATCAGGGTCTCAATGTCGTTCACTAAATGGGTGGTAGGGCTGGGGAGGATTGAGGTGGATTTGTTTCTTTCGAGGTTGTGGGACAATGTATTCATCCGCATACATTTTGTCATCCTTGTCCTGGGTTTTTACTTATCGAGCCCTTATGATGACTTGGTGCGTTGATGCCTTGCTCATGGGTGTTGTGGTATCTTTGGATGAAATGTTAGTTTTCTGTGTCGCTTGTTACTATTTCGTAATCCTCCTTATTCCATCTCAGCTTCCTTCTGGCCTCCCTTTCCCCTCCATAACCTCCTCCTTCACCCCTTTCCCACCACCTGTTCTCCGCTCCGCTTTCTCCCCCTTAACATACCCCTCCTTCACCCGCCCCTACTACCTGTTTTCCCCTCTCCCTCGGCCCCTACTATCTCTGCACCACGTACCCTTTTCCTCAGTCATATCTTTTCTTCCGAAGATGACGGAGTTCGAGTCCGTCGATATTATCAAGATATTATCGTGAGTGTTTTTTTATGTGTTCTCGTGCCTTGTGTTACTGTCTACGTTATATATATAATATATATATATATATATATATATATATATATATATATATATATATGTATATATATATATATATATATATATATGTATATATATATATATATATATATATATGTATATATATATATATATATATATATATAACGTATAAACACAGTAATCAACTCGAAGGTCAGTTTAGTAGGTGATGGTAGAGCTCACCCATGTACCAAGCCCGACGGCGTGTGAATATTCACACATCAGGGTAGGGGGGCCAGTTCCTTTCCCTGTGCCGGTTATGGTTTCCCAGGAAGATCTGGTACCCGAAAAATCAACTAGCTTGGGTGGAGCTGCAGGTGCCCAAAGTGCCTTGCCCGGGAATCGAACCCGGGACCCTCTGGTCAGCAGTCCAACGCTCTACCCGCTAGACCACCGCGACCCTTATATATATATATATATATATATATATATATATATAAGGAATCTGGCCGGAAGATTTTGTGAGATCGGTGTTAGTGCCTATTCCAAAAAAGACAAAGTCTATATCATGTGAGGATTACAGAACAATAAGTTTGATATCCCACGCAGCTAAAGTTATTCTCAGGATCATCAACAAAAGGATAGAGAGTAAGGCAAATGATTACTTAGGGGATGATCAGTTTGGGTTCAGGAAAGGAAGAGGCACGCGTGATGCCATTGCAGTAATGAGATCACTAGTCGAGAGGAATATAGAATACAATCAGGACGTTTTTGCCTGTTTTGTAGATTTCGAAAAAGCGTTTGATAGAGTGAATTGGGAAAAATTAATGCGTGTATTGCAGAAAATAGGAATGGATTGGAGGGACAGGAGTCTGATCCGCAATTTGTACATGTCTCAGACTGCTCAGGTGCGAGTGGGGAACAAAGAGTCCGGATGGGCAGTGTTAGGAAGAGGTGTAAGGCAGGGTTGCCCATTGTCACCGGTACTGTTCAACGTATATGTAGAGGAAATGATTAAAGAGGCATGGGAAGAACTGGAGGTAGAAATGAAAGTTGGAGGGGAATTCGTAAAATCGGTTAGGTTTGCTGATGACCAAGCATTAGTTGCTCAGTCAGCCAAGGGGTTGCAAGCATTGTTGAGTGAATTGGAGGTTCAGTGCGATAAATATGGGATGAGAATCAATATTAGTAAAACAAAGGTTATGCGATTTTCCAGAAAGAAAAAGGCTAAGCTAAATATTAAAATAGGCGGGGAAAAAATAGAGCAGGTAGAACAGTTTACATATCTCGGAAGTGTTTTGGACCAATACGGTCAAAGTGGTAGGGACGTAAGGAGAAGAATTGCGCTAGGCAAGGAGGCTTTCTCAAGGAGGAGGGAGTTGATGACGGGGACGTTGAGTAGGGATGTTAAGACAAGACTCGTAAAAACTCTGATATGGAGCGTAGCTATGTACGGCGCGGAAACGTGGTCGCTGAAGCAGGAGGATAGACGTAGATTGGAGGCTTTTGAAATGTGGGTGTGGAGAAGAATGGAGAAGGTGAAATGGACAGAAAGGAAAACAAATGAGGAAGTACTAGAAATGGTAAGGGAGGAGAGGGGTTTGTTGAGGGAAATCCTATGGAGGCAGGAAAAATGGATGAAAGGCGTATTGAGCGGTAGTGGAATGTTGAAGAGAGTAATAGAGGGGAGAATGCTGGGCAAGCGAGGTAAGGGTAGGAACAGGATAGGGATGTTGGACGGGATGAAGGGAGGAAGGAAGTACACCGAGATGAAGAGGGACCTGATATAGATTTGTTTGCTAGGTGGGGAGTCACAAAATGTTGACTTGATAGTTGTGTCCATCCAAAAACCTACCTTAACCGGTAGATTACCTAATAATAAATATATAAATATATATATATATATATATATATATATATATATTCATTCAAATTGAAATAGAGATAAGGAAAATGGTAAAGGAACACATATAAAGGACAAACACAACAGAGGGGGGATGGCGGATGTGGGCAGATCACGAATGTAAAAATACTTTCCTCGACCGGGACTTGAACACGGGATCTCTCCACTTGCCGGGCGGATGCTCTAAACCACCTGAGCTATGATTCAATTAATTTTTATTCGGTTCAGTTCATACGTTACACAGCAAGTGTTTACATTGTACATAATAACAGCTTATAGATTTTGGTTACAGAATAATCTTTTTCCTTATGAATATATGCATAAATATATTCATACACATATATTTACATAAACATAGAAAAAAAACATATACAAACATACATATTATTACACTACATACATTAGAAATGTGCATATACAATTGAGATCATATGCAATACTGTTGAAGAAAATAATGAGGCTAAGTTCACAAGATATACATTATATGTGGGGAGGGTTATCGATTAGTTTGAAACACATTCTGTGAAACAACTCTTCAACCACTGGCGAAGTGTGTCCGGTACTGGGGGCTGCCACATCCGTTCCACCATTGCTTGCATACCTTTTGCGGAATTTTTTTTCGCTGTTCTTAATTGTATGCACTCCACGATTAAAGTAGTCATAATTAGAGTTTTGAAACTCGGAAAGAGCCGAAAGTTCAGGGTGATCAGATTTATGTCTGTAATGGCACCACCGCCGAACACGTCCCAAGTTTTATATATCTTTTTCAGGGCTTCCCATTCTCTGAGTTTTTCGCCGCAGCCTAGAATCAGATGCGCGGCGTTGTCTACTCGACGGCATGACGGACAAAGGGGCGAATCAGCTAAACGTAGGTGGTGCCTCACTTCCCTCGTCATGACCAAGTTCGCGATTAGGTTGAACATTTGACTACGCGCCTTGTCGTTCACTCTGCTGGTTGCCCAGTTTTTCCAAGATAATGTCGTTTTGGATGTCATTTTTCCCTGCTCGGCGAGCGCTCTGAGATACAGGGTCTTGACCGAAATTGTTTCTCCATCTCTCAGGAGTGAGGCGACCTTTTTCGTTTCTTCAAAAGCCCTCCGGTGGCATTCGTCTTGCGCGAGTGCCTGCCACGCGTCCCTGAGGAGTGCCTTTCGCCACGCGTCGTCACCCCCAAGGACGCGCAGACCGAGCTTCGCGTAGACCACCTTTGCTTTTAGAGCTGTATCCGTTAAATTGAGCCCACCTAGCTCAAAAGGGCCATAGAGCTGGTTGCGGGACACTTTCTTTACGTAGCCGTTCCAGATCATTTGGTTAGTCGCTTTAATGAAGTATGCATTGTATTTAGGGGGTAAGGGCCACAAATGGGCCACATACCATAGCCTCGGGAAGACAATCTGGTTCAGGAGGCGGACGCGGGTCACAATCGGGAGGGAAGGTAGTGAAAATTTCCCAACACTCCATTTTATATGGCGGTCTATAACTCCCCAGTTCCGCTCAATCGTGGGAGCCAACTCCTTCTCCCACCAGAACCCTAGGATTTTGAGGGAGGGCGACTCTGACCAACCGATGGAGGTCGGTGGCGGGCTTCCCCTCAGCAGGAGAAACCTGGATTTCCGACCGTTGAGGAAGAGACCACCCTGCTCGTATGACTTTAAAATGTCGTGGGCGAGAGCCATGTGGGACGGGTCGTTTATGAAAAGGGTTATGTCGTCAGCGTATGCGACGCCCGGGCAGACAGCGTTGTGACGGCGTATCCCGATTCCACTGCTCTGAAGTGCCTGAGTAGGGGGTCTATGGCAAAAGCAAACAACAGCATTGACAACGGGCAGCCCTGCCGGACGGAGTTACAGACGGGAATGGGGGGTGAGGTGGCATTCTTTATTCTAATTCTAGAAGATGTACCGGTGTACATCGTTAAAACGGCACGTAAAAAGTGCTCGGGGAAGGCCATCGTCTTGAGCACAGTTATGATCCATTCGATCCGGACCAGATCAAATGCTTTCGCAAGGTCAATTCCAAGCACTGCTAGAAAACTATCGCCATACAAGGGTGAGGAAAAAATGACGTCGCGAATTAGCAGTGCGGCATCGAAAATGTTTCGCGTTTTCGACACGGCATACTGGGATGGAGAGAGGACTATGTCGGCAACAGCCGTCATTCTATAGCGCAAGACGTGTGCCAATATCTTATAATCGGCATTTAAAAGGGCGATTGGACGAAAGTCGTTGAACGACTTGGGCCGCGTAATCTTTGGTATAAGGGTTATCACGGCGGTCCGCTGACTTGCAGTCAGAGAGCCGCTACTTAAAATGAAATTAAAAAGTCTGGTTAAAATAGGTTTAAGAACATCCCAGTACGCGAAATAAAATTCAAAGGGTAGGCCATCCAAGCCGGGTGCTTTGCTCTTTGGGAACATGGAGGAGACGCAGTCCAGTTCGTCCGGACTTATGTCTCGACCTAGATCCGCTTTTTGGGTTGAGGACAGCATAGGGAGAGAGGGAAGAGGGGGTGTGTCTCCCTCCTTCCACGGAGGATACCTGTTAAAAATATTTTTAAAGTGCCGGGTCGCTTCCATAAGGAGGTCGGTGTCGCCGGTGGCAGATTCTCTGACAGGGATTCTGTCTGTGACGGAGCCGGAGTTGGATTTCACCGAGCGCCGAAGCTCGGATAGCGTAAGAGGCCCCCCTATATCTGTCTCTAATTCTTTTTGCCATTTTTGGGGAGCGTATTTTTGAAGTTCATGGCCAAGGGTAATTTTTTTAAGTGACGACACTTGGGCGTGGAAACCCTCCGGCGCAACATCCTTACGCAGGAGCTCCTCCAGCGCCCGGCGGTAGAAGGAGATGGTGTAATTTTTTTCTCTACGCCACTCAAAAGCTTGCCTTTTGATGTGTTGGACAATTCGGGGTTTGAAAACTTCGTCCCACCATACCGCGAGGTCTGCACCAGGACGTAATGCCGCGATCAGTTCACACACCCGGCTGCGGATGGAGTCGCGGCGAGTGGCGTCCTCCAGAACGCGGAGGTCCATGCGCCACACGGCGCCGCAGCGGTGGGCACGCGCGGCGGGGGTTGTATCCGGGCATGTAACACTCATGATCAGCGCACAGTGATCAGAGAAGGACACTGGGAGGGTGTCCACTCTCTGGACATCATTCTTAAGTGATGCCGAGAGGAAGAGGTAGTCGATCCGCGTCCGAGAGTTATGTCCTGATCGCGTGAAGGGGGCGGGACCGGCGCAGAAAGAACGCACTGCGTCAATCGCTCCAATTGAGTCAAGCATCAGTGAGAGTGCTCGGCTTGGGTAGTATGTCATTCTATCCCTGTTCGAGGCACTATCCTCTCGGCGGTAAATGGAGTTGAAGTCCCCACCCAAGATAGCCTTCCCCGAGAAGGGATAAAGGTAGGGGAGGAGAAGTTCATTAAAATATGTTTCGCGCTCTGCCCTCGCACACTCGCCAGAGGGAGCGTAAAAATTGATTATGTGGATCCCATTCACGATAACAGACGTTATTCGACCCGAGGCGTGGCGGCGAACATGAGAGAATGGAATGCCATTTCGGACTATGATGGTGGTGCCAGAATGACAATCGGCGAAATTGCCGATAGCCTGAAAAGTGTTCGCATCCCAGACTATGCCCTCCTTCACCTCTTGAAGGAGGATTACATCAGCCCTGAGATCGCGGAGAAAACGTTGGAGGACTGCAATTTTTAAGTGACTGTAAATGCCGGCAATATTCAGCGAAATGACATTCATTGGTGAAGCGATAGGGCATCTATGGGCACCGGACATCACTTACCAGAGTTTTGGTCGTGGCTTACGTCGCTCCGGCCGCGGCTTGAACCCGGGCGACGAGTACTTCGCCGTTTCCCGGGACGCTTCGTCCGACGAGTCAACGATCGAGGTCGCGAGTTGTCGCCACATCCCTCCCCCCCCGACCTCGTCCGAAGAGGAAGAGCCAGCCGTGGTCTCCACGAAGAGCTGGTTGTTCGGCAGCGTTCCACGGGGGGGCCTCCTCGAGCGAGCACAGCTGGGGCCCGTCTCGGGCCGGGAGGTGCCCTCAGGAGGGACCGGGGTGGCGGACTGGGTGTCATCTGCCGAAGGGACCCCGTCGGCAGTAATCAAGGAGGATGGTTCGATTCGGTCCGCCTCTAGAGGTTCCCTGGGAAGACCGACGACATCTTGATCGAGTGTCCGTGAGAGCGGGATCGGGGGGCCAGCCGTTGGGGATGGGGGCCATTCACAATCCAATGAATCTGTCACTATTGGTTCTCGGGGAGCTGGAAGCCCGTGATGCGGGGAGTGTAGGTGGAGGGTATCGGTGGCGTGGCCGCGGGACAGAGGGACGAAGGATGATTCATCCTCCCTTGACGGGGTCACAAGGACAGGGGCCGGCGGTTGTGGGAGAGTGGGCGAGCAGGTAGGGACTGCAGCTAGATTAAGGTTTGAACTCGGGAGATCAGTGTCGTCTGTTCTCTTCTTTTTTGCATCGCTTTCTTCTTTCGACGACTTTCGCTCCCTCTGATTTTTTCCTATAGATGAAGGGGTATGTGGGGAGTCGGCGGGATCAGCGGGGGTCGCACCCTCGATAAAAAGCAGGGACCGCGCCCTCTCCTCCACAGCCACCTCGGGCTCGTCCATCTCGGTGGTGTTCGGGCTGGAGGCCATGACCATTGCCTCCGCATAGCTCTTTCCTCCCTGGTTCCGAGGGCAGGTCTTGCGCTCGTGGCCTTCTTGGTTGCAGCGGGCGCAAGTGCGACGTTGACCCTCATATATGATGATGGCCCGGTTACCGCCGATGTGGAGGTACGAGGGGATATTTCTCTCGACCGTCATCCGCACAACCCTGGTGCCAGTAAGCACCCGCGCCAACTTTTCTCCCTCCCACCTGTTCTCCCACGAGCGATGGATTTTACCAAAACTTTGGAGCTCGCTTGTTTTGTCTTCCAATGGGGTCTCCACGGGGAGACAAAGAATCCTGACATTACACGGGCTGCCCGAGGTTTCGTCAATAGTTATCGTCGTCCTCTGATCCCTTAAGGACGGAAACGGTAGTTTACGCGGAGTATTCTCTAAAATCCTATTCATTGCAGCTTCGTTTGCTAACTTCAGGAATATCAAATGTCGATTGTATCCAAATTGGATCGCCACTATCTCTTCGGGTGTGAGGCCCAGCGACTCTAGTGTGAAGAGGTGGACCTCCAACGGAGTAGGGGGTTTCGCCTTCTCGTCAACTTGCAAGGCGAGCGTGTTTACGCGACGTATGACCATTTTGAAAAATGATCAAATTGAGCACGCCTGCGTGAAAGAAAGGAGAGCGGGCCAAGTGGATAACCACTCCAAAGAGAGAGAAAAAAACAATCACTCGTGTACACTCCCTCCCCGCTACTCGCACCTGGCGGTAGCAAAACAAAAAGGAGCCTAAGCTAGCAGTCAAGGTCAGTTATGAACCAGTAAACAAAACGAAGGCACGGTCTTCCCGGCGGAAGAAGTCGAGAGTCAAACTTCACGCTTCTGAAAGAACTAGGCGGTCAACCGCCGCTCGAAACAAAACACGATCGGAACCTCGATTTCCGAGAGAGTCCGGCAGTGCCGCTCACCAAAACCCGGCGGCCGACGCCTCGGTCGCCGGCGAAATCAGACACTCGGTAAACAGAGGCACGACCAGCTATCGAGGAAGAGTACTTTTACTTTGAAATCTGCGATCTTATAAAGCGCCAAAGTGCTCCGAATCATTGCCCAGAAGATGGCGTTAGGGAGCTGTTACACCCACCAAAGGAGAAATTGACAAACACAAGAGGAGAATGGACAGTAGGTTAGCAAGCATACAGCATCATAAAGGATAGGAACGGTGCGTTTCATGGCACGCATAGCCAGAAGAAGAGACGAGCCACATTGGCCAAATACACATTCAAACACGAAATACCGCCATATGGCGAATAAATATTCATTCAAATTGAAATAGAGATAAGGAAAATGGTAAAGGAACACATATAAAGGACAAACACAACAGAGGTGGGGATGGCGGATGTGAGCAGATCACGAATGTAAAAATAGATATATATAGAATATATATATATATATATATATATATATATATATATATATATATATATCAGGGGTAAATATAATTGGTCCAGGTAGGGTCAACCATGCCAGATAGTATGAAGGTTAGGAGTCAGAAAAATGGTAGTCAACGCAGTGTCCGTTCTTCAGTGAGGCGGCTGCAAAGGCGTCTGACCCCAGTGGGGCGGCCGATAAGTGATGGTGTCACGTTAAAAACGCCATTGAAGAAGGCAAAGGGAAACCACCTCAATTCTCATTCCCAAGAAAATAATGATGGATGCAAAACTGAAATTGAGTCCCGGCAACGGGACTCGGCTCAAGGGGCCGTTTGTCGTGCCCCGCATCGGGGGAGGCAAGGCTTCCGCGGTCATCATCCCACGAAACCCTTGCAGGGAAGAAATAACTGCAGAAGGACAGAAGACGCAGAAGAAGACGAAAGTAGTTAGAATAGGAACATGGAATGTCAGGACAATGTTAAGGACTGGAAAATAAGAAAATATTAAGCAAGAGATGGAATGAGGTAATATAGATGTTTTAGGTCTCTGCGAGGTGAGATTGATGGATAGCGGGGATTACTGGAGTGACAATTATAGAGTGATATACAGCGGCGGGGACGAAGGCCAACGAGGGGTTGCCGTAATATTAAATATCGGGGTATGAAGAAACGTAGACAACATAGAGCAAGCAACTGATAGAATTAGTTATAGATATAATATAGAAGATATAATCGCGCGTGTTCCTAATGGGAAACATTTGATAGTGATGGGGGATTGGAATGCGACGGTAGGCGAAGGATGAGATGGTGGTGAGATGGGGGACTATGGGTTAGGCACGAGGAACGACCGCGGGGAGAAAGCGATTGAATTTTGCAAGAGAAAGGGGTTAGTCATCACCAGCACATGGTTTAGACACCACAAAAGGCGTAGGTATACATGGAAAATGCCAGGTGACTCAGAAAGGTATCAGTTAGATTATATTATCGTTTGGCACATGTTTAGGAACAGTGTGATAAATTCGCACAGTTTCACAGGAGCGGATGCGGACTCTGACCACAATTAGGTTGTTATGAAATGTAATGTTCGTTTCAAGAAGATAAGACAAGGGCGGCGGGTTAAAAAATGGAATTTAGAAGCAGTAAATGAATTAACGAGGAAGGAGTATCAGGAGGCTGTAGAGAAAATGATGGATGACGGTAAAGAACTGAGTGCTATCGAAGAAAAATGGGAATATATTAAGCAAGAGATATCGGAAGCTGCGAAAGACACTATAGGAACCGTTAACGGGAAAAGGATAAGGAAACCATGGGTAACGGATGAGATGATTGCAAAGATGGACGAGAGAAGAAGATGGAAAAATGTAAACACAGAGTTAGGCAAAATGAAGTACAAAGAGTTAAACAATAAATTGAGAAGGGCCACAAATAAAGCAAAAGAAGAATGGTGGAAAACGCAATGCAAGGATATGGAAAGACTACAGAAGAAGGGTGAAATTGGTGCTCTATATAGCAAGGTTAAGTTATTATCGGGAAGTAAGAAGGCAAGATCTGTGCTAACAGTTAAAGATAAATGGGGTAAGGTAATAGTTGAACCAGGAAAAATCCAAGAGAGATGGAAGGAATATATAGAAACACTGTATGGTAAAGAACTTAGGCCGACAAGGTTAGACATAGAAAAGGAACATGACGTAGAAGAAGATAGCTTAGGTCCAGGCATACGCGACGATGAAATAGAAAGGGCATTAAAGGAGATGAAAGCAAATAAGGCTGTGGGGGTGGACAACATTCCTGTAGAAATGTTGAAATGGTTAGGGAAAGGTGGGAAAAAGGCCATATATGGACTGATTTGTAGTATCTATGAGGAAGGAATCTGGCCGGAAGATTTTGTGAGATCGGTGTTAGTTCCTATTCCAAAAAAGGCAAAGGCTTCGTCATGTGAGGATTACAGAACAATAAGTTTGATATCCCACGCAGCTAAAGTTATTCTCAGGATCATCAACAAAAGGATAGGGAGTAAGGCAAATGATTACTTAGGGGATGATCAGTTTGGGTTCAGGAAAGGAAGAGGTACGCGTGATGCCATTGCAGTAATGAGATCACTAGTCGAGAGGAATATAGAATACAATCAGGACGTTTTTGCCTGTTTTGTAGATTTCGAAAAAGCGTTTGATAGAGTGAATTAGGAAAAATTAATGCGTGTATTGCACAATATAGGAATGGATTGGAGGGACAGGAGACTGATCCGCAACCTGTACATGTCTCCGACTGCTCAGGTGCGAGTGGGGAACGGAGAGTCAGGATGGGCAGGGTTAGGAAGAGGGGTAAGGCAGGGTTGCCAATTGTCATTGGTGCTGTTCAAAATATATGTGAAGGAAATGATTAAAGAGGCATGGGAAGAACTGGAGGTAGGAATGAAAGTCGGAGGGGAATTCGTAAAATCGGTTAGGTTGTTCTGATGACCAAGCATTAGTTGCTCAGTCAGCCAAGGGGTTGCAAGCATTGCCGAGTGAATTGGAGGTTTAGTGCGATAAGTATGGGATGAGAAACAATATTAATAAAACAAAAATTATGCGATTTTCCAGAAAGAAAAAGGCTAAGCTAAATATTAAAATAGGCGGGAAGAAAATAGAGAAGGTAGAGCAGTTTACATATCGCGGAAGTGTGTTGGACCAATACGGTCAAAGTAGTAGGGACGTAAGGAGAAGAATTGCGCTAGGCAAGGAGGCTTTCTCAAGGAGGAGGGAGTTGATAACGGGGACGTTGAGTAGGGATGTTAAGACAAGACTCGTAAAAACTCTAATATGGAGCGTAGCTATGTACGGCGCGGAAACGTGGTCGCTGAAGCAGGAGGATAGACGTAGATTGGAGGCTTTTGAAATGTGGGTGTGGAGATGTATTAACTTATAAATAAACAAAATGTTTATTTAACAGTTGTGTCCATCCAAAAACCTACCTAAGACATATTATTATTAGGTAAACTACCGTTTCAGGTAGGTTTTTGGACGGAAACAAATATCAAATAAACATTTTGTGACTCCTCACAAAAGCAAACCTAGTCTCCTAGTTTCCTAGCAAACTAGTCTCTATCAGGTCTCTCTTCATATCTGTGTACTTCTTTCCTTTATCCCGTCGAACATCCATATCCTGTTTCTGCCCTTACCTCGCTTGCCCAACATTCTCCCCTCTATTACCTTCCATATATATATATATATATATATATATATATATATATATATATATATATATATATATATAGAATAAAACAGATAACACGTAAAAGGACACTCACACTGTAGATGATTTATGCTCTGAGACTTCAGGTCAGAGTCTGACCTGAAGAAGGCCTCGGAGTATGCCGAAAGCTTAAATCATCTACAGTGTGAGTGTCCTTTTACGTGTTATCTGTTTTATTCTGTGTTCTATTGTGCCGTCCAAAAGTTATATATATATATATGTCCTTTTACTTTTGGGGAGTCACAAAATGTTTATTTGATAGTTGTGTCCATCCAAAAACCTACCTTAACCGGTAGATTACCTAATAATAATAATAATATATATATATATATATATATATATATATATATATATACACTTTTTTGGAAAACCCACAAACGTGTAATGTATTCACTGATAGTCATAACAAACACAGAAACCAAAACACAAAAGAGGAAAAACTCACTGGTTCTCGAATTTTCGGTGGTCCAACCACCTTTCTCAAGAGGAATTAGGAACAGTGAATATATATATATATATATATATATATATATATATATATATATATATATATATATATATATATATATATATATATATATATATATATATATATATAACTTTTGGACGGCACAATAGAACACAGAATAAAACAGATAACACGTAAAAGGACACTCACATTGTAGATGATATAAGCTTTCGGCCTACTCCGAGGCCTTCTTCAGGTCAGACTGAGAGGTTTTGAGGGAAGAAGGCCTGGGGATGCAAGAAGGGGGGCGGAAGGTTTAGAGACTGTTGGGAAAGAAATTAAAGATGGCTGTTAAGGTAGGGAATTTTAAAGGAACTGAAATATAGGATGTATGCGGATTCGCGAGTTCTCACCTCAATGTTGGTGGCTGAATCGGGTAGGGATTCTAGAACTGTTAAGGAAAAGCATTCGTCAAATGATAGGTTGTGTGAACTTGCGTGTAAAACGACAGGAAGAGAAGAGAGTGAAGCAGAATTACATGAGTAACGGTGATTGTTCATTCGGATAGATAATGGGGTAATGCATTCGCCTATGTAGAATGAGGTGCATTGTTTGCACGACAAGAGATAGATAATATTTTTTGAAACGCAATTAGCGTGGGAACGGGGTGAAGGGACAATGAAGGGATGTGGGGAGAGGGGAGCAGATCTGATTAGGAGACATGTTTTACATCGGGGGCGATTGCAGGTAGGGGAAATATGTGGAAATTTTCAGGGCGGGGTGTCAAAGGGGTTGTGGATCTCAGAAGGTTTCTGAGGTTGGCTGGTCGTCTGTAAGCGACAGAGGGGCATTGGGGCAGTAAGGATGTGGTCGCGTCATTGTCATATAATATAGGATAAAGTTCCTTGAGAATGGTTTTCAGTCTGTGGGATCCAGGGAAATAGGTTGTGCAAAGGTTGAGTCCACCGTCAGATGTGGGGTTGTCATTCTGTGGTGTGTGTGGTCGGGTGGAGCGGTAGATTTTATCCTGTAGGAGCTTTTCTGGGTAACCGCGTTTGTGGAGTGCATGGTGTAGATTGTTGAGGTATTTATTGAGGGTAGCTGTGGTGCTGCAAATCTGATGTCCGCGGATAGAGAGAGAGTTGGGAATTGAGCGTTTGGTATGAGAAGGATGACTACTGGTATAGTGTAAATATTGTTGATGGTTAGTGTCTTTGATGTGCACTGAAGTGGTGAATTTATTATTCTGAATTGAGATGTCTGTGTCAAGAAAGGTGATGGTGGAGTCTGAAATGGACGAGTGAATTTAACTGTGAAAGAAGAATTTAAGGCCGATAAGAAATTTTCAAGGGAATCAGAGCCGTGTATATATATATATGTATATATATATATATATATATATATATATATATAATATTTTTTTGAGAGCTTGGTGGGTTTAAGAGGAGGGAGGATTCGTTCTTCCAAGGGCGATAGCGCTAACAAACGCATCAGGCGAAATACGAAGGAGGAACATATTTCATGGACGCCGAACACTTTCAACTTTCTAAAGGATCAAGTATGCGTGAAATTCCATCTCCTCTGCCTGCTCACCTTTAGCATTCGTTTTACACTCCCGATTTGCCAGGCCGCTTAAACTCTTTTCCGTCAAAGAGACTTCTAAATAACCCTTTCCAGCCCAATCCAAGCGGAGAACGAGGGCATGAGTCGAGGATATAGCGTTTGGTGGGACACAAGGAAGAAAGCTTACTTGCGGAAAAATATATTGCTTCATGCGCTACGCCTTTTCTTCAACCTAGTTTCGCATGCTACACTCCAATAGCTAGTTTAAACTTTAGTAATTGAGTTTTCTAACAGCATTCACTAGATGCAGCTGTGGCCAATGTAGTAGCACTAAATTATAGCTTTTCGAATTAGACTCCCACCTATTATTATATTCTGCAACATTCTCAAGAGTTCTTCCCCGCGGTAGTCCAGGTTGTTGGAATACTGACCGGAGGTGTAGGGTTCGATTCCCGGGCACGCTTCTCTGGGGACCTGTAGATCCACTCAACCTGAGTGATTTTTCGGGTACCATATCTTCCAGGGAAATCATAACCGGCAAAGGGAAAGGAACTGGATCCCCTTTATGCCCTGATGTGTAAATTTTACGCGTCGTCTTACTTAGTACTTGGTGAACTCTGCCATTGCCTACCAAGCTGACCTTCGGGTTGTTTACTGTGTTTATGGTAATTTTGTATGGTAATGCAAATTAGCTAGAATCAAAAATTCGGCTGCCAAAATTCTGCTATTGTTACGTACGAATTGGTAAGAATAAGTGATTGTTGTCCTATGAAAACATTTTTTCGATTTAACAAGTTACTCAGAATATTTTAAGATTTTTTCACTAATTCTTTTTTAGGATTGGCCATCGGGTTCATTCCCGGATGGCGAAGAGTATTCCAATATCTTTATTTGGTTGGCAAATTTTCCATGTGGAAATTTAGGTCACTCACTTCGCGTCGACCGAGGAATTGTTTATTTATGGGTACAAACGGAATTTATAAAAGGGCACTCACGGAAGTATTTAAACATTTTGGGGTTTTATTCGAAAAGATGAGTGCTTTTCTGGGGGCATTTGGTATCGGGGTGGCCAGGACAGGAATGGGAAAAGGGAAGGAAAGGGTGGTTTGGAAGAAGGGTGCAGGAAAGGGCGGAGCGTAAGTAATAATGGCTTTTGGATTCTTATAAACTTTAACTTCCTCTATCTCTCTCTCTCTCTCTCTCTCTCACACACACACACAGGGCCACATTCTCTACCTGTGCCCTTGGGGGAGGAGACCGTTGTAAATTGCATGCCCAAATGGTAGTGGAATTTCCCCTTCCTACTTCTCAATTTCTAGCTTCCACGTTACTGGATAATTTTGTTACCGCATGCTAAGGTTTGATTGTTTGTTATTTGATAATATATGTATGATAATGCTTGTAATTTGACAGGATTTTTGCATGATTGTGTGTCTCACTCTGGGTGTAGTTCTGGGGGTATGTGTTGATTATGTATGCCGTTTTGTTCTGTTTTTCGGATGGTGACCTAACACTCCCCGCCATACGCCCTTGAGGCGGCTGGAAGGGTATTATACAGATGTAAATGTATCCATTTCACTGAATTATGTGAAAAGAAATAAATTTATGAATTGCCTCTTTTGCTCCCTTTAATGTTAAACCTTTGAAAAAATTATGAAAAATATTTTATTGCAGGATATAAGATTAAAATACGACTAGATTAAAGGAAAACTTAAAGCCTCAAAATTTTATAACTGTATTAACTGTATTGAACGGCCTAAGATCCTTTCCTAAGAGTTAAACTGGTTTATGGTGGTCAGTGCGTTGTTATTGGAGGTATATTTTGAAATCGGAAACCGTAGTGGATGAGGACAAGGAAACTAGCGCAGCCGCTGCCATTCAAATAATTAAACCGCGCATCACTTTGTCCTCTTAAGCCAATGCTCCATGATTTCCGCGTAGTTTTCCAATGGGGGCGGCTTTGTTCATTTCATTTTTTCCTGAGCACTGCTTTCGAAGGCAGGACTTCCTCTTGGGATTCTGAGTGGCAGACAGTCGAACGACGGATATCTTTATGCTTTGCGAAATAAAAGAGGAGCGGTGGGAGGTGGTTGCTACAGACCCACCCACCTTTTGCCTCACTTCATGAGGCCCATCCTCGGGATAGCCGGTGCTCATAGAGTTGCCTATATATTTTTATATTTCGATAGAGTTACAAAAACGAGAAATACCTCTTAAATAAATTGAAGATTCAGGTATGATGTCGTGGGACCATTCCGTAAAAGCAGAGACTAAAACTCTAAGCAATTTTCCTTGAAAATGACATAATTCCTCAAAACTAAAAACATTAATTACAGAATTGAATAAGGTGCAGAGAAAGACCGCTAGGTTGGTTAAAAACTGGAACCAAAGGACACAAAGCGTCACACATTTAATAACGAATCTGGGGTGGGGACCTTTGGATATGCGAATACTCAGGGTTGGATTAAAAGTATAACTATGATATTAGACGTGTGGTTTTGCATCCGGCATTGGAGATATAATTAGTTCCTCTAATTACATTGGCAGAGTCGAAAATTGCTAAAACATTAGAGAGACTCTCGAACTGATAGTTTCAAATATTCGTTTTTTTCCGCACACTATTCGCGACAACAATAAAAGGAGGACCACCCAAGAAAATAATAGGTCCACATTGGCAAAAATAGGGGCTTACAAAATTAAATTCCCACAAAATACTTTCCAAGCCTGATGTCCTAACACCGCCCGCCGTGTGCCCTTGAATCAAGTAGGGTGTAGGTGAATATATTAAGTCTATGGTACTTGTGAATTATCTGTCCGGAATGCTTAGAATACTAACCGGTAATAAGTGTCCGAATTGTATGTTCATACCCTCTTTTAACGTATTTTCTTTTCCTCTTTGTGTAGGCATTGGAATAGCCGCTAACCATTAAAAACTCGTAATATATGTAGACATGTTGCATGATTGGTGTTCGGTCGACCCTTTTCTCAATTGGGTTTTTCGTGTATCGCTGGATGTCAGGTGAATCAGGAAATAGAGTGAATGTATGAACTAATGGCTGCTGACCCACCATCACCTGCCACACGTCCTTGCGACGGCTTGCGGTATATTGCGTATATGTAGTCGTAAATAAATATTTAATTAAGTTTAAAATCGCAAGAGTTTTCGTCTCCAATATAAAAAAATACCTTAAAAATTCTGGAATCCTTCACGAGGCTGTGAGACCACGTTAAAGATTCCAGGTGGAAATGTAATCCTTCACAAGGCTGTAGAGAAGACCCCGTTCTACAGCCTCGTCAAGGATTACATTTCCACCTGGAATCTTTTACGGGGTCTCACAGCCTCGTAAAGAATTCCAGTCAGATTAATGTGTGTGGCTGTGTGTGGTCCCTGGAGTTGATTAATTTCCCGTAAACCACCACAGAGAGTATTCTGGTCGAGTGGTTGTGGTTGGTCCCTGACGTGGTTCCCGTGAAAATCAACACAAGATATTGGTCTGACGAGAGCTGCGACTGTTTATTACGGCCATTGAAGTTTTTTCCCAACACCTTATTTTAACATTAATCCTACTTTATGAGAATCCCATACACTTGCAGAGCATACTCAATGCGGGGACTAACAAACGTGAAATAACAAAGCTCCTTGACCCTTTCAATACAAATCCCAAGTATTCTTTTAAAAATCACAACTTTTTATCAGCAGTAACAGAAACCACATGCATTATGAAAAATACACCGCTACACCTAAATGGGAAGAGAAGGGTTGTTCCGGGCGCATATTTATTACGCATTTCTTTTATAAACTGAGTGGAATGCGCGGGATCGAGCGGAAGCACATTCTGCTTCCTTTCATAATAGCGAAGGCCAGACTCACGTCCCTCCGAGTGGGAGGGGAGAAAGAAAGGCTCTATTCTTCTCTTCTGCTCCTTTAAGAGAAATAACGCGGGTTCGAGGAAGAAACTGCTTTCACCGCGCGCACTTTCACCTTCGTGTGGCAAATGACATCACCGGACTGCGAGAGGACGCGCCCCGCCCAAGAGATGGAGGGGCATGAGGCAAGGGGTCGGTGGTCCAGCCTCTGGACGATGCCCACGAACCACTTAATGCACGCTTACGGACGTGTTCTGTTTCCTACCACACTCTCGTCCACTTCGCAACCAGCCATGTCCGGATTTGAAAAAGAGAGGCAAGAATATGTATTACGCTCAAGAATCTTGTCTTCTACACCATAACCTGCAAGCCTACAAGAGAGATAGAATTAAGGTTGCTAAAATACAATAAGAACAAAGAGTTTCGATTAATTTTTGGAGGAAATACACTTCACCAGAAAACACTTATACTATACAGAGAAAAAATATTACATACGTGGAAAAGGTACAATATTCGGCTGTAACGATAAATATGGACAACTGGGGAAAACATATCCATGGAATTATCGGAATAACTAATACAAAGTTAGGATTCATAAAAAGAAAACTTGAAAATTTAATGAAAAGGTCAAAGAGCTTTGTTATTTCAAGCCAGTTAGCCTGAGTATGCTCTGCAAATGTACGTATGGGATCCTCATGAATTAGGCTTAATTTTAAGAACTAGATCTAGTACAACGTAGAGCAGCTAGTTTATGAAGAGTTGTTATGAACCAGGTGTCGGTGTCACGACACTATTGGAAGAATTAGGGCCCTGTATTCCACGAGAGGCCTCAACAAATATTATTTAGAGGCCCTGAAGGGCCTCCCCACGAGAGACCTCCGTTTGCTGCGAAACATTCACAGGTATCAGGTTCCCGACCCTACTCTCGTGATATGTCCGGCGTATAATGCATCCGCTGCGCCGCTCAGTCCAAAGGAGGGGAGGTGTTGGATTCTTTTCGTCCTGGTGTATACCAGGCGGCGGGGTACCCCAGGCGTCGCAGGCGGTGAAGGCGGCCGTCAGTAACACGGGTTGCTCAAAGCTACGCATTGTGGCTCATGTGGGAACAAACGACAGCTCAGAATGTGAATATAAAGAGATCCTGCGCTCCTTTAAGGAGATGCACTCGGAGGTGAAACGAGTCAAGGCGGAGGTGAAGGTCCCAATATACTTAAGTATTTGTACAATTTTGCCACGGATTGATCACGGAAGGGTCTTTTGCAGCCGAGTAGAGGGTTTAAATTAAAGATTGTGGAATTTTGTCGTGAAATTGGAGCGGACTTTGTTGATCTGAGGCCTGTCCTCACATCGTGTCGAGTTCCCCTTAATCCATCCGGGGTCCATTATAACGCCGAGACGTCACGGTTTGTAGCGCGTAGGCTACACGAACACGTTTCGAAGGTTTAGCATAGTTGTTAAGCACACCGCAAGTGTTACCGCATGCACTGGGATAAATAAAGTCGAATCCAGCGCTTTTGGGCACTTCAAATCAGATTACGCCTCTCAGATCCCAAAAATAATAGAAAAAACATAAGCTTATGTTAAAACAGCATATGACCCATGAATCAATGAAATTGGTGCTCCGGAATAGATAAAAGACAGCAATGTCATTGAAGGTAGTACATGTGCCTCTGTTAAACATGAATCGTCTCGAAATAGTTTTGTGAACATACATTAAAACTTAAAATAAAAAGTGATTGCTCATGTAAAAATTATAACATTAATATTTAGTAGTATCAGAAACAAAACATCGAATATTGAACATAGTTAGTACAAAGGCAGACATAGTTGTTGGAACGAAGAGTCGGCTCACGGGAGATATTGCAAACAATTAAATTTTTCAGATCGGTTTCGCAATTTAAAGAAGGGTAAGACCTAATAGATTAGGTGGGGGGTATTATTTGCTATAAAACCATAACTTAGGAGTTAACGGTGCGAATTCGACGAAAGTGGCATAAATGCGCTTGGTGCAACATAAAGGACTAGAACGACGGAAGTCTATTCGCGTGCTTAGTTTACAGAACCCCAAATTCTAATACAGATGTTCTAAACAAGCTCGATAACCAAATATCCACTCTCAGCAAGAAATATAAGAAGAGTATTTTTATAATCGCTGATGAAGAAAATCTACCGTCAATTTGATAGGAGAAGTACGGCGTAGGAAAATCTGCCAAAAACAGAGGTTCATGCCAAAAACCTCTTCATATATTAAAAAAGACCACTCTTTAGAACAAATTGTTAAATCACCAACAGGGGGCCACAGCATACTTGATATCTACGCAACTTCTACGCCCGAAATCGTAACAAACATTGAAGTAATAGACGGATTCTGCGACGATAAGTCTATTTCTGCAGAGTTAAAATCTAGGTTCGGTAAAATAAACAAAGAAAAGCGTAAAATATACCTATTCAACGAGGCGAATTTTAACGGACTACGGGAATATTTGAAAAAAGAATTGGCAGAATACAAGACCAAAACACTGAAAACCGATGCAGAAAACACTTGAAAATAATTTCTAAAATATATTACGTGAAAAATGTAGAACTACATTCCATTCAAAATTACAAAATTAAGAAACCCAAAGGGATTTTAAAAAGAGTTTAAAAAGTGACGATATAGTTTATATGAATATATCCAAAGAGAAACCTGAAGGATGTCGTAGTAAAACTGAAAGAATCATACGCACAGCTCTACGCTCTTTTAAATCTAAAATGCTAAGCGAATATTTGGAGGAAAAGCCAAAGTCAGTCTGGTCCTATGTTAGGGAAATACAGGGTAAACGTCCAAGTGTACATTCTTTAAAGACGGAAAACGGAGAAATTATTGCAGACAGTTTCACAAAGGTAAATATTTTACACGTGTTTTTTCAGAACGCACATAACAATGACACAACCGCACCAGACGACCCTCCACACCCACCCGGGGAACACATAAGCGATATAACACTGACCAAGAAGGGAATAGAACACCTGCTCCGTAGTATCAAGCAAAAAATTCACCTGGTCCGGAAGAAATACGTGGTAGAATATTAAAAGAATTAGCCGAAGACATTGCCTCGTCTTTTTTAAATTGTTTCCTTAAAATCGACACAAAATGGCTCAGTGCGTCGCGACTGGAAACTAGCCCATATAACTCCCATTTATAAAGGCGGGGATAGGGATAAACCAACCAAATACTATTGTGGATAGAACACATTATTTTCAGTAACATTAAAAGATTTCTTAATAGAAGGAATATCCTAAGCCGCAAAGAGACTTAAATACTAAGCAGGAGATTTAGGAAGAAAATCTTGGGAAACACAATTTGGTCTTTTCATTCACGATATACATAGAACAGGAGGAAAAAACACACGTGACGACGCAGAATTCCTTGATTCAAAAGAGTCTTTGATCAAGTCCCACAGGATACATTATTACACGAACTTATGTGCTATGGTGTCAATGAGAAAATTAATTGGATTAGAGACTTATTGTGAAATCGCATACAAATAATAGTCATCGATGGACTGCGCTCAATGGATAGAGATGTAACCTGGGGAAACCTCAAGGAAGTGTAATTGGGCTGCTTCTATTCTTAATATACATTAATGAATCAACCTCACACATTAACAGCAACCTAAGATTATCAGATTGGTGCAAGGAATGGGGATAAATGCTTAATATAGACAGATGCGTAGTTTTGAAATTTTAAAACAGAGAAATTGGTGAACAGGACGTGTACTATGAAATAGAAAGCTCAATGCTAACTACGGCCAATCAAGTTAAATATTTGGCGGTCGTTCTAACACCACGCCTTTCATGGGGAGCATATATCAGGACAACATGCGGATCCATTTTAAAGAAACTCGGCTTCATCAAACGGGTGGTGGGAAAATGCAATGAGAAAGTTAAAGAAAGTTGTTATTTTCCTCTAGTTAGACCACGTTTTGAATATGCCGCATGTATTTGGGATCCTTGGGAGAAAATCTGGCAAAAAAAACTTTAATGTTATATTAAACTGTAATATTTTAACTTCCTTATAAATATTTCGTTTCTTAATTATGATCACCTTATTATTTAAAGCATTTTGTAGACAAATGGAAACAAATTTTAAAATCTCCTTGCATCATAATATATTAAAGAGAAAATTACTACGAATATATTATTAATTATTCACAAAAGCACACCCATGGTGGAACGCATTGTCGTAGGAGAAAGAACTGTGTGTGACTTGTGTGAAAGTTAAAGAGAGGTGTGATTTTGCTCTAGTTGGATTACAATTGGAATGTGCCGCACGTATTTGGGATACTTGGGAGAAAATTTGACAAAAAGAATTAAATAATATCCAGAGAAAATCAGCCAGATTCGCTAAAAATTGTGACAATAAGAACACAAGTGTGAAAGGTCTCTGAAGGGATTTAGGCTGGGAGCCCCTTGAAATACGAAGAGAACAAGCGAGACTAAAACTTTTAGAAAGATTCAGAACCAGCGAGTTTAGCGATGACACAAAAGGAATAATACCCACACTACTTAGGTAGATCAGACCACAAAGATAAAATAAGGGAGATAGATTCCAGTACAGATAGATACAAATACACATTCTTTCCCCGAACAATTTGAAATCATAATAGTAAGAAACCAAAATCATTTTATAAATATTAAAAACATTTAATTTACGAGGCGGAACAAAATTAAACAATTTAAAGACATCAGTTATAAATGTAGAGGTATGTGTATCTTAGTTGGTGGTTTGTGTATTTACATACGTGTGGGTTTAAGAGTTTATGCATGAATGTATATCATGTTTTCTTTGTGGATTGTATAAATGTGTGGCTTATCCAAGTGGTTTTTTCCATAATTACGGGTTATGCCCCAACAGTCCCTGTCACATGTCCTTGCGGCGGCTTGTGGTGTATCATGTAGCTGTAGATGTACACAATTTACTGACACTGCCCATCCGGACTCTCCGCTCCCTACTCGAACCTAAACTGTCTGAGATATGTATAGGCTGCCTCCTGTCCCTCCAATCTATTTCTATTTCATCTACATCTACATTTATTTAATACCCTGAAAACCGCCGCAAAGGTGGGTGGCGACGCGGGGCATGTTACGTCACTACTCGTAGAATAGAATAAAACAAATTGCAAAACGAAATCATGTTATCTATAAAGAATATTATTATGTTTATGCAATTGACAAATCTTAATTAAACACGAAATAAAGTACTCACGTACAACATTATTTAAGAAAACATTACGTATAATTAAATCATGCGGTAGAACTGTTACAAGAATTGGCCCATTAAATGAAAAGAAAAACATTCATGAAGAAACATGCAAGATATCGAAAAACATATACATTATATTATATTTCCTGCACTGAAATTATAATTTTTTCCAAATTTATTCTATCAAACGGTTTTTCGGAATCCACGAAATAGGTAAATAATTCCTGAATTAATGAATATAGTAATTTTTATGTTGCTGGGTTCTTCTATGAATACCGTCTTTGATGTGAGAATACGAAAAGAACAAGTTCGCAACTACAATAAGTTCGAGCAAATTGAACGATGATTTGCTTCATAAACCAGGGGAGGGAAAAGTAGGGACAGAGGTGCCGTTTATGAGAGTTGGGCGTGGGCCACGGCACGCGATGCACTCTCAGGAAGTTCCAGCGGCGGGGAAGCGCTCAGGCCCAATCTTCAAGGGGCTGCGATCAGCGAGAGTTCGGCGTGTCGCTTCCTGGCTGTCCGGCTTGTCCACACGGCTATTATTGCTCTCCCCATCGACATATCTGCGTGGGTGCACTGCGCTAAGCCAGTGGAGACAAAAGTGAAAGGGACATGGGATAAACACTTTACGACATGTTGAAAGTTGAAACCTCCCGGTTAAACCTCTGTAAGCACTCTTCCGAATACCTCGGCGAGCGTAGTCGTGGCATTGCTCAAGTTGCCTTTTTTTATTTCACTCCGGGAAATTGGGAGAACTCATATACACGTATATCAGAGTGAATACCAAAGTTAAGGAAATATTTCGGGCGTGGAAGAAAATGTATATATATATATATAATATTAGGTAATCTACCGGTTAAGGTAGGTTTTTGGATGGACACAACTATCAAATAAATATTTTGTGACTCCCCACCTAGCAAACTAATCTATATTAGGTCCCTCTTCATCTCGGTGTACTTCTTTCCTCCCTTCATCCCGTCCAACATCCCTATCCTGTTCCTACCCTTACCTCGCTTGCCCAACATTCTCCCCTCTATTACCCTCTTCAACATTCCACTACCGCTCAATACGCCTTTCATCTATTTTTCCTGCCTCCATAGGATTTCTCTCAACAAACCCCTCTCCTCACCCACCATTTCCAGTACTTCCTCATTTGTTTTCCTTTCGGTCCATTTCACCTTCTCCATTCTTCTCCAAACCCACATTTCAAAAGCCTCCAATCTACGTCTATCCTCCTGCTTCAGCGACCACGTTTCCGCGCCGTACATAGCTACGCTCCATATCAGAGTTTTTACGAGTCTTGTCTTAACATCCCTACTCAACGTCCCCGTCATCAACTCCCTCCTCCTTGAGAAAGCCTCCTTGCCTAGCGCAATTCTTCTCCTTACGTCCCTACCACTTTGACCGTATTGGTCCAAAACACTTCGGAGATATGTAAACTGCTCTACCTGCTCTATTCTTTCCCCGCCAATTTTAATATTTAGCTTAGCCTTTTTCTTTCTGGAAAATCGCATAACCTTTGTTTTATTAATATTGATTCTCATCCCATATTTATCGCACTGAACCTCCAATTCACTCAACAATGCTTGCAACCCCTTGGCTGACTGAGCAACTAATGCTTGGTCATCAGCAAACCTAACCGATTTTACGCAATCCTCTCCTACTTTCATTCCTACCTCCAGCTCTTCCGATGCCTCTTTAATCATTTCCTCCACATATACGTCGAACAGCACCGATGATAATGCGCAACCCTGACTTACACCTCTTCCTAACACTACCCATCTGGGCTCTCCGCTCAACGCTCGCACCTGAGCAGTCTTAGACATGTACAGGTTGCGGATCAGTCTCCTGTCCCTCCAATCCATTCCTATTTTCTGCAATACACGCATTAATTTTTCCCAATTCACTTTATCAAACGCTTTTTCGAAATCTACAAAACAGGCAAAAACGTCCTGATTGTATTCTATATTCCTCTCGACTAGTGATCTCATTACTGCAATGGCATCACGCGTACCTCTTCCTTTCCTGAACCCAAACTGATCATCCCCTAAGTAATCATTTGCCTTACTCCCTATCCTTTTGTTGATGATCCTGAGAATAACTTTAGCTGCGTGGGATATCAAACTTATTGTTCTGTAATCCTCACATGACGAAGCCTTTGCCTTTTTTGGAATAGGAACTAACACCGATCTCACAAAATCTTCCGGCCAGATTCCTTCCTCATAGATACTACAAATCAGTCCATATATGGCCTTTTTCCCACCTTTCCCTAACCATTTCAACATTTCTACAGGAATGTTGTCCACCCCCACAGCCTTATTTGCTTTCATCTCCTTTAATGCCCTTTCTATTTCATCGTCGCGTATGCCTGGACCTAAGCTATCTTCTTCTACGTCATGTTCCTTTTCTATGTCTAACCTTGTCGGCCTAAGTTCTTTACCATACAGTGTTTCTATATATTCCTTCCATCTCTCTTGGATTTTTCCTGGTTCAACTATTACCTTACCCCATTTATCTTTAACTGTTAGCACAGATCTTGCCTTCTTACTTCCCGATAATAACTTAACCTTGCTATATAGAGCACCAATTTCAACCTTCTTCTGTAGTCTTTCCATATCCTTGCATTGCGTTTTCCACCATTCTTCTTTTGCTTTATTTGTGGCCCTTCTCAATTTATTGTTTAACTCTTTGTACTTCATTTTGCCTAACTCTGTGTTTACATTTTTCCATCTTCTTCTCTCGTCCATCTTTGCAATCATCTCATCCGTTACCCATGGTTTCCTTATCCTTTTCCCGTTAACGGTTCCTATAGTGTCTTTAGCGGCTTCCAATATCCCTTTCTTGATACATTCCCATTTTTCTTCGATAGCACTCAGTTCTTTACCGTCATCCATCATTTTCTCTACAGCCTCCTGATACTCCTTCCTCGTTAATTCATTTACTTCTTCTAAATTCCATTTTTTAACCCGCCGCCCTTGTCTTATCTTCTTGAAACGAACATTACATTTCATAACAACTAAATTGTGGTCAGAGTCCGCATCCGCTCCTGGGAAACTGTGCGAATTTATCACACTGTTCCTAAACCTGTGCCTAACCATAATATAATCTAACTGATACCTTTCTGAGTCACCTGGCATTTTCCATGTATACCTACGCCTTTTGTGGTGTCTAAACCATGTGTTAGTGATGACTAACCCCTGTCTCCTGCAGAATTCAATTGCTTTCTCCCCGCGTTCATTCCTCGTGCCTAACCCATAGTCCCCCACCTCACCACCATCTCTTCCTTCGCCTACCGTCGCATTCCAATCCCCCATCACTATCAAATGTTTCCCTGCAGGAACACTCGCGATGATATCCTCTAACTCATCATACATCCTATCGACTTCTACCTCCTTGTGGTTGCTTGGTGGCATGTATACCTGAATAATGACCAAGTTCGTCGGCTCCGCTTTAATCTCTACGAGTAAAATTCTATCTGTCGCTTGCTCTATGTTGACTACGCTTCTTCCTACCCCTTTATTTAAAATTACGGCAACCCCTCGTTGGCTCTCATCCCCGCCGCTGTATATTACTTTATAATTGTCACTCCAGTAATCCCCGCTATCCTTCCATCTCACCTCGCAGAGGCCTAAAACATCTATGTTACCTCTTTCCATCTCTCGCTTAATATTTTCTAATTTGCCTCTCCTCAACATTGTCCTGACGTTCCAGGTTCCTATTCTTACTACTTTCGCCTTCTTCTGAGTCTTCTGTCCTGCTGAAGTTATTTCTTCCCTGCAAGGGTTTCGTGGGATGACGACCGCGGAAGCCTTGCCTCTCCCGCTGCCGGGCACGACACACGGCCTCTTGGGCCGAGTCCCGTAGTTGCCAGGACTAATATTATCTATAGTGCCCATCATAATATTCTTGGGAATCATAATTGAGGTGGTTTCCCGTTGCCTTCCTCAATAGTGTTTTTAACGTGACACCATCACTTAATGGCCGCCCCACTGGGGTCAGACGCCATTGCAGCCGCCTCACTGAGGAACAGACGCTGCGTGGACTACCTTTCGTCTGGCTCCTAACCTTCGACCTATCTGGCATGGGTGACCCTTCCAGGAGTAATTATTATTACTCCCGCCAGCACAGCTCTAGGGGTCATCGGAACACAAGCCCTTCCACCACGACAAGGTTGTAGTCCATGGGAGGGAATATATATATATATATATATATATGTATATATGTATATATATACATATATATATATATGTATATATATATATATATATATATATATATATATATATATATATATATATATATATATATATATATAAGTATATATATATATATATATATGTGTGTACGCAGTCATACACGAAATCCCGCCATACGGCGAACAAATATTCATTCACTTAGAAATAGAGATAAGGATATGGGAATGGAAGACACATAAAGGACGAACACAAGATGGTGAAGACGGATTTCCAAAGATCCGGTGTTCAAGTCTCGGTCGAGGAAATTATTTTCACATTTGTGATCTGCTCACATTCGCCTACCCCACCTCTCTTGTGTTCGGTCTTAAGCTTATTCCTTTCCCATTTTCTTATCTAAATTTCTTTGTGAATGTATATTTCTTTGCCGTATGGCGGGATTTCGTGTTTGAATGTTTATTTGGCCAATGTGGCTCGTCTCTTCTTCTGGCTATGCGTGCCGTGAAACGTACCGTTCCTATTCTTTATGATGTTGTATGCTTGCAAACCTACTCTCCATTCTCCTCTTGCGTTTGTCTTTTTCTCCTTTGGTGGTTGTAACAGCTCCCTAACTCCATATCTTGGGCAAGTAATCGGAGCACTTTGGCGCTTTATAAGATCCCTTTCCTTCCTTTAATCATTTAATTCCCTTCCAATCGGTCCCTAAACCTTCCGCCCACCTTCTTCCCTCCCCAGACACTCTCCTCTCAAGATTTCTTAGTCTGACCTGAAGAAGGCCTCGGATTAGGCCGAAAGCTCTAATAACCTACAAGGTGAGTGTTCTTTTACGTGTTATCGGTTTTATTCTGTGTCCTATTGTGCCGTCCAAAAGTTATATATATATATATATATATATATATATATATATATATATATATATATATATATACTCACTTTCTTGGAAAAGCCACAAACGTGCACAATAAAATTCACTAAATAGTCATAGCAAACACAGAAACTAAAACATATAAAAGAGGGACTCACTACTTCTCGAATTTTCGGTGGTGCAACCACCTTTCTCAAGAGGTATTATGAACAGAACTCAGTTTAGTTTCTTTCCTAATTCCTAACTTTAGTTTCTGTGTTTTTTATGACTATTTAGTGAGTTATATATATATATATATATATATATATATATATATATATATATATATACACTTTTTTGGAAAACCCACAAACGTGTAATGTAAATTCACTGATAAGTCATAACAAACACAGAAACCAAAACACAAAAGAGGAAAAACTCACTGGTTCTCGAATTTTCGGTGGTCCAACCACCTTTCTCAAGAGGAATTAGGAACTTCCTAATTCCTCTTGAGAAAGGTGGTTGGACCACCGAAAATTCGAGAACCAGTGAGTTTTTCCTCTTTTGTGTTTTGGTTTCTGTGTTTGTTATGACTTATCAGTGAATATATATATATATATATATATATATATATATATATATATATATATATATATATATATATATATATATATATATATATATATATATATAATTTCTTCGAAATAACACGGAAGTGTTGAATTAAAACAGACACAGCACGAGAACACATAAAAAGAACAGAAGAAGAACATATAAAAAGAACACAAAAGGAATCTTCCGAAGAAGACGGAGTTTGAGTCCGTCGAAATTCGAAATTATCAAGATATTATTGTGAGTGTTCTTTTTAAGTGTTCTCGTGCTCTGTGTTGCTGTGTAAGTTATATATATATATATATATATATATATATATATATACATATATATATATATATATATATATATATACATATATATATATATATATATATATATATATATATATATATACATATATATATATATATATATATATATATATATATATATATATATATATATATACATATATATATAACCATAAACACAGTAATCAACCCGAAGGTCGGTTTAGTAGGTGAACGTAGAGCCACCCGTGTACCAAGCCCGACGGCGTGTGAATATTCACACATCAGGGTAGGGGGGGCCAGTTCCTTTCCCTGTGCCGGTTATTGTTATATATATATATATTCAGACACAAAATCCCGCAATACGGTGAACAAATATTCATTCACATATAAATAGAGAATTGGAAATGGGAAAGGAACACGCATAAAGGACGAATACAAGAGAGGTGGGGAAGGCGGAATCTAGCAGACTACTAATGTAAAAATGTTTTCCTTGACTGGGACTTGAACACTGCATCTCTCCACTTGCCGGGCGGATGCTCTAACCACTTGAGCTAACGTGGAAATATACTTTACACTGAAATCTGCAATCTTATAAAATGCCAAAGTGCTCCGATTCATTTCCCAGGAGATGGCGTTAGGGAGCTGTTACACCCACCAAAGGAGAAATAGGCAAACACAAGAGGAGAATGGAGAGTATGTTAGCAAGCATACAACATCATAAAGGATAGGAACGGTGCGTTTCATGCCACGCTCCATGTATCTCGTTATCTAATCATGCAAGGGCCTGCTTACAAAAATCCAAAGTGGTTTCTGTGAATTAAATTTACTTTGTAAACTTTTTCATTGTTAGGATCTAACACAATAGGTTCCTTATTTAAGAAGATACGAGGACTAGCCTGCTGACTTTAAGACTAGTCGGGGCAACACTGGATTTGACCGAGAGGTATACTAATTTGAATTTCTGTCGCATCTGAACAAGATATGTAGGAAGCCGCTATTTCCAGTGACACAGTTTTGGGGAATCAATTCAAATCAACAAATAGTTTAGTAACTAAAAATTGATGATAATTACTCATTTTTAAATGCAAGGAACCACGTGTCTGATGTAAAATCACACCCTGGGCTTTAAAAATCGCATCTAAGTAGACGAGAGTTGGATATAGCGTGAGAAGTTATCACAAATAACGTGCATTATAGAATATGGAACATAGGAAGTTAGTAGGGGTGCAATATAGTAGTACTATATCAGCGTTAGTGTACTTAACCATTATAATTTATATATATATATATAAATTTATATATATATATAAATTTATATATATATATATATATATATATATATATATATATATATATATATATATATATATATATATATATATGTATGTATAGTTAATTTATTCAAAATTAACTGTGGGAAATTTGCGAACGATACCGAAGACAATTTTATTAAAAACTTAGCCTATAGAAATATTAATAAATCAAGTATAAATTTTGGCTTTGAATTTTTGCACATTTATTTTAAGAGTTTTCAATGAAAATTTTTGTATGCCGATACAGGTATTGCATAAAAATTTTAAATTGCAAACAACGTTCGTTGGTGTTTGTTCACCTTCTGATGGAATTAGCGAAAATGATTTTGAGATGAATTACTTTTCCTTATGCTTAAATAGTAATAACCCTCTGCCAAACTTATGCTTTGAAGGTAAATTTAATTCACGTCTTGAATGTACTTCTTGCATACGGGTGCAACAATAATGATTTGGCTTTCAAGCGATTAATTGAAAAAATAACGAAAAATAGATAAATGGCAATTTAACCTCATTATTTCAACGAATCTCGTCTAAATTTTCATTCCAAAATGAAATCGCTCGCTGGAAAAATTCTGAACTCCAAACTTTTTTACTTTTAGTCGAGTTTACAAAGAACAGCTTTATTTGATTGCCCTTGTCCCCGGTGAGGAATTCCATAAGGGGATTTTAAGCGAAAATCAAGCTGCATTGGGAAAGTATTGAGGACGGTACGTTTTCATCTTTTTTACCAAGAGTCAGGGTAAAAATTGGCTTTTGCATTAATAAATCCTTCAGTTGGAAACAAAGAGAATAAATTGGGTTACTCTTACTATGTTGTTGACCAAAGAACAAATGCGGGAATGTTGTAAATATATTTTTAGGCGAACCAAAAAAATTGAAATTACCTTAAAATTCTTTTGTCAATTTCATGGAAAACGTTCTCTGTAGTTATTTTCAGCCCAATTTTACCTTGACATTTACCTTTTGCTAAGCCTTATCTTGTTGTGAGACGAGTTGCTATTCAAGCGTTAAATTTTTGACAATGGTAATAATCTTCTGAACTTCAAAATGCAACGCATCGAGCTCTTTACTCCACAAATTCTAAACTCACTATAATGGTTGACTGTGTTGTAATTACATGCGAAGGAAATAAATTCATGGGCACAAAGTTGCATATCCGCGTCCATAATCAGCAAGGAGCATATGGGATAGACTGTTGGAGACTTGACATATTTGTTTTTATGTAGAGTATTTCAATTTCATAATTTAATCATACGTTGTCCACTGTTTAAGAGTATATTGGTACTTCAGTAAACATTTGATCAATTGCTTTGAATTTCGCAATATTTGACTGATTTTTTGGGACATTTGGCGTAATTGTTACATGACGAAAGGTTGAAGGCTCAATTTAGACTCTAGCTTTTATTATTTATAAAAAAATCTGTACAATTTGTTACGGTGTTAAAATTAAAAATCGGGCCACATCGCACTACAGTAGAATATATTATACTAAAGTAAGAGAGAAACTATAAAAATTAAGATTTAAAAAAATTCTGGAACGAAAAGGAATACAAAAAAAATTCAACAAAGACTCACGGAATATTTTATTATCCAATTAAGACTGTTTTTCAGGGTTTATTTTACCTAATTCTATTATTTAATGGTAACCCGTACCGGGAAGCACGCCCGTTTATGTAAAGCAATACCTGAAATTTAGACAAGCATGTACATAAGTTAATGCAAATAACTTTAACATAATATTTTCTTCTTAAATATTATGCAACTTCTCCATTATTAATTAAAATATAAGTAATATTTAACGTTTATTTGTCAAATTAGTGGGTTCTGAATAAATCTGACGTAATCTAGGACTACTGAAATTTAATTAACGTACATATTTGATGCAAACTAAGACTAAGAAAATAGGGTCTCAGGTTTCAAGTAAACTTCCTCTATTTGTTGATGTGGCCGTATTATATGATATATAAGGATGATATCCAGTCCTAAAAATGGATTACCGTTAGCTGAAGACCGAAATGCAATTCAAACGTGGTGCGAGAAATGAGAGCTGGAATTAAATTTTAATAAATGTTACCATAAATGTTTGGAGGAAAAGAACTTCATAAGAAATTTGGGAATTGTAATGAAAGTGTCAAGGGGTTTTATTATTTTACGTTAGTTAGGCCCCACTTTGAGTAGTCTGCAAGTGTACATAGGATTCTCATGAAGTAGGCTTCTACCTACATCTAGGGAAACGCAGGGGAGCTAGGTTTGTGTAAAGTTGTTATGAACAAGGTAGCAGTGTCACGACACTATTGGAAGAATTAGGATGGGAGCCACTAGTTAACTGTAGACTTAAACACAGGTTAAATTTACTGCGTACTAATTGAGTCAGATTACTTATCTGAAGGAGTTAAGGATATATTACGGACCCCTAATTATTGTGTCAGATCTGATCATCAACGTAAAATCAGGTAGATTTATTGTGAACAAATAGATTGAAAATATTGTTTTACCTCGAACCATTAGATATCATTACAGATATGACAGCATTCTTGTCGGTGATAATCAGAATGGGTAGTGAATGTACAAGGTGGTGCAGAATGGACTCCATGGTTTAAAAAAAAATCACTGAAGAGCGCGCAGGTAAATTAGCGGAGTGGAGGTAAGGGAGTTAGCTCGGAAAAACAACGCCAATTTAAGTAGTTATCATGCAGTAGTGGTCTGGTAAGCATCGAATCTTTGTCGTAGACATCACATTTAAGAACAATGATAGCGTGGTGGCGACGCAGAGGGCGCTGTGGTTTAGCGATGAAGCGCATTATCTCCTCTCTGGCTGAATAACTTAGCAACATTTGCGTTATTGGGCGACTGACAACCCTCGCGAACTTCAGTCAACATCTCCTCAAATCCCGGAAGTGACAGTTTGGTGCACTGTGTCCTCCATAGGCATTATTGGGCCTTACTTTTTTGAATCTCAAAGTTCAGCTGTTACTGTTAACTCTGTGCGATATTGTGAGCTGCTGGAGAGCTTATTGCCCACCAAAATGGAAGAGCATGGTGAGGAATATGACACAGAAGCCTTTTAGTTTCAACAGGATGGTGCCATGGCTCATACCGCCCGTCGTCCATGCCAAATCCTGCAAGAACAATATCCCGGCCGCCTAATCTCCTTACGATGGGATGTTCCATGGCCACCTCGCTCCCCGGATTTGAGCCCATGTGATTATTTTCTTCGGAAATATCTCAAATCTGTAGGTTAGAAAATTCGACCAAGGACTTTGGAAGCTCTTATGGAGACCATAACGGACGTTTTCATTGGAAAAACACTGTATATTTTGAGAAGAGTTTTCGAAAACTTATTTGAACGACTCAACACGTGCATCGCTCAACAAGGTCGTCACCTTGACGAAATAGTTTTCAAAAACTGATGAAAATAAAATGGTCTTGAATGTTTTTAGAAATAAAAACTGTTTTAAATATCTTGGTTGATTTTTAAGAACTCACCCGTTAAATCAATGCATCCATTCTGTTCCACCCTGCAAATATCGATATCTTGCTTGTTCCTTCCTGCATGTTCTTTTTATTTAATAAACCCCTCTTTTTAAAAGTTCTCGAGTATGGTTTGAATGAACGTACAGGGTGGCACCCAAAAGTGGTAGTACTGATTTTTTTACAAGAATTTTACTGTCGATATACCTACATCGACTTAATAATCTTCAAAGTGTGCTCCTTGAGCTGCTACACACTTAGTATAACGTTGCTCCCATTCCCCGTACGCTTGCTGGAAATTTTCTTTGGGGATGCCGTTGATGACCCTCGTCGAAGCCTCTTGCACGGCCTTTATCGAGTCAAAACGTCGTCCCTAGAGCTGTCTTCTCATCAGGGGGAAGAAGACGGTGGTGCCAGATCGGGAGAATAGGGCGGGTGCGGCAACGTGGCAACGCCGTATTTGGCCAGGAGCTGTCTGACGACGAGCGCGCCATGGCACGGCACGTTGTCATGATGAAGCACCCAGCAGTTTGCGATGGCCGGTCGGACTCTTTTCACGCGTTCTCGGAGGCGGGTGAGCACCTGCACGTAAACGTTCGCATTCATGGTGTCTGTGTTCAGCAGTGTCCTCACTCTGTCCACATTCGTATCGGTTCTTGCGGTTGACGGCCGTCCGGAGCGATGGTCGTCTTCAACGAGCTCCCTACTCTCTTTAAACAACTTGTGCCACCGTGGAACGGCTTAAGGCAGTGTCCCCATAAGCCTGCTTGATCATATCCAGGATCTAAGTTGCCGTCTTCCCGAGTTTCGCACAAAACTTCACGGAATAACGTTGCTCTAAATTCAGATTAATTTTGTTTTTCGACGCGGACAAAAAACTTGCTTCACTAAAAACGGTGTCCTCACTCAACGACAGCCCGCAGGCGACTGAGGTTTGTGTCGGTCTGTTTCTAAGAGTCCCCTCCACCTTACCCTGCCAGACAGACCCCCCTCCATTGCACCGTTCGCGCCAGAGAAAATCAGTCCTACCACTTTTGGGTGCGCCCCTGTATTCTGTTATTGAATATTGTTTCACGTAAGTACTTTCTTTCATATGCGATTAAGAATTGTTGAGTGCATAAACTAAATAATATTTATGTAGAGTTGACATGATTTGGTTTAGTAGGTGGTTTTATTCTAGTTTACGGGTTGTGACCTAAACCACAGGCCTTAGTGGCTGCTTGCGGGATATTATTTAGATGTAGATGGTGATGAAATGTTGCGTAGAAATAAGGTCTCTACATCTGCTTAATTCCCCACTTGCCGCCGTAAGGGCGTGATACGAAGGTATTATGGCACCACCCTTATATAAGAAAAAACCGCATGCAAATACCACAGATTTATGAAATCCACAAACAAAACGTGATATAAATTCATGGAAAAACCCTTTAAAACCTCACATGCAAACACACAAACCACCAACTAATATACTAATGCACCTACAAATATACCTGATGTCTTTACGAGGTAGCATTTTGTTCCTACTTGTATCTTAAATGTTTTTAATATTTCTAAAGCGACTTCGGATTCTTACTATTATGATTTCTGATTGTTCTGAGGAAGAATGTGTATTTGTATCTATCTGTACTGGAATCTATCTCCCTTATCTTATATTTATGGTTTGATCTACCAGAGTAGTTTTGGGCCATGATAATTCCTTTAGTGTCTTTGTTAAACTTGTTTGTTCTGAACCATTCTCAAAGTCCTAAGCCTCGTTTATTCTCTTCGCATCTCAAGTGGCTCCCAGCCTAAATCCCCTAAAAAGCCTGGGACACTTGTATATTCGTAGGTGAATATGCTTGTTCATTGATAGTATATAATTGGTATGTGTGAGAGTTGTAAAGGTTTTTGCATAAATATATACGTTTGTATGTGTGTGGGTTGGCATAAATGTATGCGTTTGTTCATACGTTTTTATTCTTAATTACGGGTGGTTATTTAACATCCCCGCCATAAACTCTTGCGGCGGGGTAATATAGTATGTAGTTGTACATGTGAAATGACCGCCGCATGCCCTAGTGGTGGCTTACATAGCCACAATAGGTGCAGTCCTCTTTTGATAGAGTTTAACATCACAAATTATTTTTCTCCGAATCGAAAACTAGAAATTAGTTGATGAACTCTCTCCATCATATCGTCTACATCTACACAATAGCCCGCAAGACGCCGCAAGGGAGTGTGGCTTGGGGAGTTAGGCCACCAACCGTTAACCGAATGATTTTCTCTCAACATAAATATTAATTTGCTCATGTACTCAACAAAAATTTATCAAAGAGGAAATAATATGCTAACATGAAAGAATATTTAATCACAACATTCGTACATACAAATCATGATGTAGAACTGTTGCAAAGATGAGTCTTTTAAGTAAAAAGAAAAACATGTCAGATATCGGCAAATATACACACTACCATATGAGAAATGGCCGTTCAATGTAAGTAGGAAGCAGTCCTTCAAGAGGATTTATGATCGATCATGCCCTGACAACTGCTACACGCAATTGACCAGCAAATTAGGTAAAATATAGTACTTCTGCATCTCATGGATCTGGGTGTGCAAGCATTAGCGCTCCAGTGGAAGTCTTTCCTTTAATTCTGAGTAGATTTGGGGGCTCCCTGATGACTCCATTCGAGGGAGGGAACGACTCATAAGACAGCTATAGCGGGAGTACACTTGGCACTTTAAATGAGAAAGGTGTCGTTGATTTACTGTCTCCTTTGATGAGTGTTGCTAGAGCACGGAGGAGCCCCCCCTTATCCAACCGCCCCATCGCAATAATGACACCTGCACCCCCGCACGCAACGGCACATCAAGAAGCACCCCGCCCCCTCACTCATTCAACCCCTATTATCGCGGGCCCACTGCCTCGGGCGAAGGCCCGCGGTGAAACACCATGCCGCCTTCCGTCGGGAACGGCCTCATTCCGGAGATGCCGTCTTTCTTTGCCTATCTATTGGATCTCCTCGAGGCCACATTCGCCTATACACGCACAGTCCCTCAAGTCAAATTACGTGTTAAGCATTGCTGAATTACAACTCCGGACCACTTAACGTTCACCTAAGGGTTTGGATGTTATCTACATTTACACAATATCCCGCTAGCCGCCGTAAGATCATGTGGTGGGAAGTGTAACATACAACCCGTAAAATTAAACAAAACCACATACAAAACCAAATCATGTTTGCTCTACAAAAATATTATTTTGCTCATGCACTCGACAAACTTTAATCACACACAAGAAAGCCCTCACATGCAACTATATACAATAACTGGACACGTACATTCAAATCATGCTGTAGGACTGTTGAAAATATGGGACTCTTAAATAAAAAGAATAACATGCAGGAATAAACATGCGAGATATCGACAAATATAAACCCAACCAATTGTAATTATCTCCCACTTGATTCCTGTCATTTCTACTATGATCTGTAATAGTTCGAGGAAAAAACGACACTTTAATATATCCGTTGGACAATACATCTCCCTGACTTTACGTTGCTGATCTGATCTACCATATTAATGGGGGGCCTTTAATATGTTCTTAACATCCTTAGGAAAGTAACCGGCTTTAAATTGACGCAGTAAATGTAACCGATATTTAAGCTTACGGTCAACTGGTGGCTCCCATTCTTCCAATAGTTTCGTGACACTGCTACCTTTTTCATAACAACTTTTCACAAACCTAACTGCTCTTCGTTGCATTCGATCTAGTTCCAAAATTAAGCCTTATTCAAGAGAATCTCATACACTTACAGCGGAAAGAAATCTAGGAAATAAATTTTCTAACTTTTATGATTACCTAAGGCTGAAAATATTAAGTTTCGCCATTACGTTTATTAAGGTACTGACATGTTCCCAGAGAGAATCTACTCGTCTTTACCGTACTTAACTGTGCCAAAGTTACCAAAAATATCCCTGTAAACTTTTTTGTCTCAAGTGTATTCCCTCGTGGGTCCTGATTATCGAACTTCAATGTTAATTCATGTACAATATTTGTATAAAAAGTATCGGTAACAATTTTTTTGTGACGTGTACGTGAAATGCTGGATTCAAGTCGTAGGTTAAGTGTGAGCATGATTGTGTTTTTGTCATTAATAAGACAGTGACAGTGCACTCACTATTATCACTGAAAATTTGGCGATGCAAAATATCTATGCTAAACTCGTCTCAAAAGTCTTTGGACAGACGACCGAGAGAGCAGAGTCGAGTGTCTGCTCCGAAGATCATCTGCAACGCCACTGCGACGATGTTTTCTTCGAAACTTCCTCACAGCCCAGAATTCGCATCAGAAGACTATTTGCTATCCCCTAGATAAGTGAAATCCTCCCTTCCTCAAGCGACACCACTATGTGACCTTAAGTCGACCCGTCAAAGAAATGTGCACGCGTACCTTTAAGGACCTTCCGCCTATCAGGGAGTCTCCGAGTTTGGGTAAATCCGCTAGCAAAAGTGTCTGGACGCTCAATGGATGTACGCTGAAGTATTTTAAGGCATTGTACCAAAATCTGAAATTATTCTATTTTTCCGTTAATTTCCCCGATACTTTTTATGCAAACCATATACATATAACATTTACGCAACTCTTCACGTTGACTTTGCAACGTTGCCTGGTGTGTAATCTCCCCTGGCAAATATCCTAGGGTTACTTTGTAGATTTGAAAGGATTATGCTTCTCGTGGACTTCCTCCGGTCTATCCCGATATTTCATCCTTCCTATCTGCCATCATGCTGTCCAAAGAACATCTTCCCTTCTTGCCTATTACTCGCTCACATGAAATTCTCCATTCGAGCAAGAATCACAAACATCCCACTTCATCAAAACATGTACATGTCCTATTCACACTTTTTTCTCTTCTTCAGGTTTCACAACAACCTCATTTTAACGGCCACCTTTCAAAAGTGGGCCTAAAATTCCTCTACATCCAATTTATTTTCTCAGTTTTCTCCAAACCCACATCTCGAAAGCGCAGATACTACCCTGAACTTTTGTCCCGAAGACCAATGAGATTGGAAAGTGAAAGGGAGGTTTTTTTGTATGCACAAGGAATGACTTAGCCAGTGTCCTTGGATTCCCTAATTGCACCGGAGGAACACATGCATTCAGAAACCGACTGTCATGCTATCCAAACCAGTTCACGTAAGACGTCACGCTGCAAGGACACAGACATGTTTTATTTTATTAGCAGCGCTTCCAATCAATGAGGTTTTGTACTTCTCCGGCGATTAAATCACACTACACGCGAGGATCTACTGCAACGGTTAGTTTCCTGAAAGGAAAGTAACAGTTTATGAATGTATGAAAGTTTAATTCGTGCATTTTTCCTGAATAATTTCAAGACAGGGTAGATCTACATCTGCATAATACCCCACAAATCGTCGTAAGGACGTGTGACAGGAGGTGTTAGGTCACCATCCATTCTACGCATATTCCCTCTATTTCCGCATGCGCGTGGCACCCCGTGATCCACCAAATAACGCGTGGGAAGGGGACGACCCAACACCATTCATGCAACATGCCTGCACATATGACGAGTATTACATGGTTAGCATCTTTCCGGTGCTTCTACACAAAGAGGATAGGTAAATCCTTTGAAAGAGGGCAGGCACACATGCAATTCAGACACTTGTTACCGCTTAGTATTCAACGCATTCCGGACGGACAATTCACAAATACAATAGGCTTTATGTACGTTCGCCTGCACCCCACCTGGTACAAGGGCGCACGGCGGGGGGTGTTAGAACCCTAGACTTGGAGAGTGTTTTTAGTGGGAATTCAATGTTGTACTATAGCCCCAATTTTTGGTAGCGTGGACCAATTACTTCGTTAGGTGTTCCCGCTTTAATTGTTGTCCTGAATGATGCGCGGGAGAAACGAACACTTGAATCGATCATTTCGACAATCTCACTCTAATTTTGTAGCAATTGTTCATCTACATCTACATAATACCCCGCAAGGCGCCACAAGGGCGTGTGGCGGGGGGTGTTAGTTAGGGGGCTTGGCCCTGTGAATGTAATTAAATGGCGTAAATATATCTGTTATGTCGGATGCTAAACCACACGGTGTATATCTTTGTAATAAGTTTAATCTGTCCCTGAGTCTTTGCAATTCTAAATGTTCCCACCCCTGAGTCTGTATTAAATGTGTATGACGCTTTGTGTCCTTTTGTGCGAGCTTTTTAGGAACCTAGTACACTATTCAATACTCTAATTTATGTTTTCTGAAATGAATCCCAAATACTTGCCGCATACTCATTGTGAGGTCTTACAAAAGATAAATACCACGTTTCCTTCACTTTGTCATCGCTACTCCTTCCGACTATACGTTTGATGAATGCCAGCTTTTAAAACGCCCTTCCACAAATCGTGCGTAAATGTATCCTCCAATAAAGATCTGATGGAATGGTAATCCCCAAGTATTCGCTCATCCAAGTATCGCTCGAGTCTATAAATTGGTAAAGGTTGGTTGTGTTATCTTTTGTTTAAGAAATGTATCACAGTACTTTTTTTAGTATTTGATACCAGCCCCTATTCTTCACACCATTTTTGAAAGTCGTTTAGGAGAGGTTGTAGTGATTCATGATCTTCGTCTTTCGCTGTTTCCTTGCATATTGCAGTGTCAGTAGGGGCATAGGGAGAGCGTAACATCGAGATCACCAATCGCAACTGATCGTCCTTCAGGACGTCGGATTGGAAGCTTTTCCTTTCCCGGTGGTTTGGATAAAAAGGCAGGCTGGCGGTGTTTGCACCCAGTACACCTGTCTTCCTTTCTCTCTCCCCAATTGCATTCCTCGTCCACTTGCATCAAAGGTAATGGAGCGGAAAGAAATTTGATTCGAGGACTGGTTTCTGTTGATATTTTGACACTGAAAAAATTCACACAAAATAGCTGGCCAATGCGCTATTTTTGGAATCCTATTTGCAATCCCAACGTACGGTCTCGTTAATCGGAACTGAGCCTTGTCTCCCGAGGCCCATAGTTTAGTATTTAGTTTCTCAATTTAGGTGAATCAATGCTAAAGAATTAACGAAATGGGCAGTCGAGAAAATTGAATCTCATTGGGGTTTATAATGCCCGCCACACGCCCTATCGGGGGCTTGCGGGGTATTTAGTAGATGAAATGGGGATAAGGTATGCTCTTTCAAAAATACTCTAATGATTTAATGCGTTCGCAATAAGATGAGAAAGTGTGAAACGGAGATTATTAAATTGATTCATAATATCACAATTAACTTCGTTAAAAATCAAGAGGATAGGGACGGTCTTATTTGAGAAATATTCAACGTAGACTTTATCCTAGAAATACTGCATCTGAAAGAGAACGGAAAGTGAATACGCCTAAAAAATAATAAAAGGTTGCGTACAGTTGATAAGGAACAAAGTGTAGTGATAGATGGCTCAAACTCTAATTATGTGCAAGTAACATCCGGTGTCCCACTGGGTGGCGTCATTAGCCAGCTACTATTTCTCATTGTTACTTACATTAATGACATCACCAATAAAATAATAATCAGCATAAGACTCTTCACCGACGAGACTATAATCTACAGAGAAATACAGGTACACTTGAATAAAAATACATGAACACCGAAATCATGTTACCTCTACACAATATAAGTTTGACCATATACTCGACAAACCTTAATCAAACCAGAAAGAAAAAACTTTCATGAATCATTTATTAATAAAGGGATACGTACATTCAAATCATGCTGTAGAACTGTTAAAAAGATCGGTCTTTTAAATAAAAAAATATCATGTAGGAAAAAACATTCAAGATATCGACAAATATGTACACTATCAAATCCTAAGCATATCCCACGCGATTGTTGTCATGTATTTCATGATCCCCAACGCAATGAGAAAACATGCATCTTCTTTATCTTTTTAATACACCGCAAGCCATACAGCAAGCGCATGTGGCGGGGGGTGTTAGGGCACCACCCGTAATTTAGAAAGAAAAAAATACCGCATGTAAAAGCCACAAATTTATAGTCCACAAACCAAACATGGAAAACATTCATGCAAGAATTCTTTCACCCCACACACATGGAAACACACAATCTACCAACCAGCATACACAGGCACCCACAAATATACCTACTAAATTTTGCTCCGGATTGTAAATTAAATATTTTTAACATTTCTAAAGTGACTTCGGTTTCTTACTATTATTAGTTCTGATTGTTCTGGGAAATAATGAGTATTTGAATCTATATATAATGGAATCTATCTCCCTTATTTTATTTTTGTGGTCTGTTCTACCTAAGTAGTGTGGGGCCATTATAATTCCTTTAGTGTCATCGTTAAACTCGTTGGTTCTAAATCTTTCAAAAAGTCTTAAGTCTTCATTTTTCTCTTCTTATTTCAAGTTGCCCCAGCTAAAATCTCCTAAGAAACCTGTCACATTTGTGTTCTTATTATAACTATTTTTAGGAATTTGGCGTATTTTCTCTGGACTTTATCTAATTATTTTAGCCACACTTTATAACAGGGATCCAAAATACTTGCGGCATAATCCAAATATGGTCTAACTAGAGCAAAATAACACCTCTCTTTAACTTTCTCATGACATTTCCCTACCACCCGTTTTTTTCAATCTATCCGTGCTACGATATATCTCCCTGATTTTACTTTGGTTACCTGGTCTACAAAAGTAAGTGGGGGCCTGAAATGAGTTCTTAACATATTGAAATAAGTAACCTGTCTCAAATTTATGCAGTACATTTGACCTGTATTTAAGCCTGTGGTCAACTAGTGGCTCCCACCCTAATTCTTCCAATATTGTCGTGACACTGCTACCTTGTTCATAACAACTTTTCACAAACCTAGCTGCTCTACGTTGCACTCGATCTAGTTCCGAAACTAACCCTACTTCATGAGAATCCATTACCCTTGAAGCATACTGAAGACGTGGGTTCACTAACTAGAAATAACAAGTCTCCTCGACCGTCTCATTGCAATTCCCAAGTATTCCCTTTATGAATCATTAACTTTGTATTAGCTATTCAGCAAATTTCACGAATGTGTTATCCTCACGACATATCCATTATTATCATTATTCACAAGTAATTTACTGATTCCACATGTGTTATAATGTTGGTTCACTGTGTAGTGAGTTTTTGGGGAAATACCTTTCCTCCAAAAATGTCTCGAATCGTACTTATTTAAATTTAATTCCACCTCCCATGTCTCGCAATACTTTTGAATTGCATTTAGGTGGGCCATTAAACCCATTATATTATAGCCATTTTGTAGAATGATAGCAAATTTGAAGAAAACATGGCAACCGATGAAATTAAACCGTCTCCCTAAGACGTACTAAAAAATTTAAATTTTCATGCTGCACATCATAAAAAGAGTAGGTACTTCCTTAGTATCTAAGTAATAATAAGAGTAACTGAATATTAATAAATCATATATCTCATAGAAAACGAAACCCAATAAATATAGTTAAAAACGGCAATAACATTCATTTATTGATTTCAGTCGGCATCGTACGGTCCCTTGTAGACGAACATCCGACCAATTAAATTTTTCCCAAGCCCTTGAGAAGACTGGGCCCTGCAAATAAAGAATACAGAAGAGCCCGAAGCGACCTCGAGCATCAAGGTGAAGAGACGTTGCCGCGATACGCTCTCATTTGGCAATTTTGTTTCCTCCGACCAATCCCATAAGTAGTTGCAAAATCCGCAGGCCTTCAGCAACTCCTCAAGGACGGCGACTCAACCATTTGTTCACAAATTCGCAGGACGCGACTTGATCGCCGGTGCATCTCCAGTTATGGGCACTCCCTGCATTCCCCAGGGTGACCATCTTGGACTAGAAAATGCAAACGTCATTTGTCCTTGCATTGATGTCCATCTCAGACCATTCCTCTTCCGATAAGGAAGATTCTTCCTTTAATCTTATTTCCTCCCTTACCCCTCTTTCTGATTGAACAAGGGGCATCCCGCTCAAAGGTATAATATTCACTCTCCTCCCAACCTTCATTATTTACTCATTTCAAATTAAGATTTATTTGCATTTAATTTTATTTTTATATTAACTACTTTGATGTTGAAATCACTCCGCAATATGTAATATATTATGTACTTATTACCTTGCCTCATACACAAAAAACGTTTCCAATTTTTGTCCAAAAGATTGTGGACGAAAGAACACAGCTCGTACCAGATTGTTTAAAAGTTCTCTCGTTTCGTTAAAAACCCTTAGGATAAATGAAAAGCGTCACTGAAATTACCTCGAAGGTACCTAACACCCTTATCTACATCTACATGATACCCCGCAAGCCGCCGTAAGGGTGAGGGGTGATGGGTCACCCGCCGGAAAAGAGAACAAAACAACATGTATAATCAACACATCCATGCAAACCTATACCCTCTCTGGCGTACACATTAATGTAAAAATACTTTCAACTGACACACATGCAAATACATACACAATTAACTAACTTGCAACTGCTCCTTAGAATGCAGTAAACATATATCCAATAGAAGAGCTGCAAGCTGCAAGTTAGAATTTGAAATGTAATAAGACGAAATTCCACTAACATATGGAAGACAGAGCAGAGCAAGCAATACTGATAATAGCATTACATTATTTAATGACATTCTAATGCGGTCATCTACATCTACATCTACTCAATACCCCGCGAGCGGCCGCAAGGGCGTGTGGCGGGGGGTGTTAGGGTACCACCCGTAATTTCGAAATAAAACCGCATGCAGAAGCCACAAATGTATAGCCCACAAACCGAATATGGTAAACATTCATGCAAGAACCCTTTTGCCCCAACCCTTTCACACACGTCCAAACCCACAAACTACCAAAAAACATACACATGAAAAATCTTTGAATTTTTAATTCTGTTCCGACTTGTAACTTAAATGTTTTTTTAATATTTCTAAATAGACTTCGGATTCTTACTATTATGTATTTTTTGAGTATTTGAATCTATCTGTATTGGAATCTATCTCCCTTATTTTATCTATGTCGTCTGATCTACCTAAGTAGTGTGGGGCCATTATTATTCCTTTTGTGCCATCGTTAAACTCGCTGATTCTGAATTTCTCTAAAAGTTTAAGCCTCGCTTGTTCTCTTCGTATTTCAAGTGGCTCCCAGCCTAAATCCCCTAAGAGACCTGTTACACTTGTGTTCGTGTCATATATATTTTTAATCTTGCGAATTTTCTCTGGACTTTATCTAATTCTTTTTGCCAGATTTTCTCTAAGTAGATTTAGTTACATTGGTATTGATTTCTGTCTCAAAAAAGGGAAAAGAGACAGTTTTTTTCGTACTAAAAGGTTAAATTCATACCCCGAAATGGTATTATTTATGAGCATAAACAAAAATATGAAGGTAAGAGTAAATTTTTATTTTGGTGATGTTGGAGCTAGCTAGAAAGACTCCCCTCTGACAATTGGTGCCATAGCAAGAATCAGATCCAATTAATGGTATATGTCGTCCCTTGATGGGAATAATCATGTTAAATCAGAACAACAGTCCCTTGGTCTGCTACAGACTTTTATCTTTGTGCAAACTGGGTTTCTTTTCGAAACAAAGACTCGGTAATAATTGGTTGATCTTTTACTGTTAAATGGAAGGGTGGAGTGGAGAGTAGGGAAACTATGTATAACTTAGTCTATGCTCACAAGATTAGTCAAGGGATGCCCATTATCCCCTGTTCATTTTAATACGTAATGAGGAACCGATAAGCAAGGAATGGAAAAGGTCTAGTGGCTGGGGTGAAAGTATGTGGGGAGCTCTCCAAAGTGGGACGTCAAGCATTATTTAGCCAGTTAGCCCAAGGGTTTCAATCATTACTTGGCACCCTACAGAATAAGTGTAATAGGTATGGCATATGAATTAATCATAATAAAAAATGTAATGATATTCTCAAGATATTTGATAGCAAAGGAAAATATTGGATTTGGGGGAATTCAATTATAACAGGTTTCTCCCATTCTTGAGATGTTTTGGATCAAATGAAGCACAGTGGTGGAGGCATTAAAAAAGGGAATGCGGGTAAGGGAGGGAGCGTTCACGAAGAGATGGAAATTGATGACTGGGCTCTGAATAAATAAAAATATTCATGATATAAAGTAAATATCCGTGAAAACTTGAATATGGAATATACTCTGTTATGTTTCGAAACTTGGTAGTTGAGAGAGGAGGACAAGTGGTGACTGTATGGCTCCTAGATGTGGAGAAGAACGAATAAAATAAAACGGATTGAGACAAAATCAAAGGATGAAGTTGCAGGCAACATCTACATCTACGTAATACCCCGAAAGCCACCGCAAGGGCGAGTGGCGGGGGGTGTTAGGTCACCGCCCAGAAAAGGGAAAAAGAAAAACCGTACCTCCTTTCATTTTACACGCATGGAAGTACATATGCTATAATCTAACAAATAATTGAACCTTCCATGAAGTTCCACCATCACAAGAACGTCCAACAAAAACGCTCTCCTAGCAAAGCTAAGGAATATGACCCTGAAGAGGGCTCCACTACGGAGAGGGACAAGGGATGGAAGGGGAAATTAAGGGTACCAAAAGCAGAGCAAAAAATACTGTAAACAGCACTACATTACTTAATGGCATTCCAATGCGGTCATGCGGGAAAGGTTTTGATGACAACACAAAGGAGGTTAGTGAATGTGCATGCAATTGAGTATAACGAATTGTTACCTAGACGCCGAGGGTGGCAAGTGGCATTTTTGTTATCTCCGAGTGTGACCCTACAGTTGTTATCCCGTATTATCCGTGGGAAGAAGGAGTCCTTGAGTATGCTAGTTCTGGCATCTATTTCCCGAATTTTATATGCATGATCCAAGCGACCAATTTATGTTGGAGTGCGAATAATTTTCAAGACCTCTGCGCTGAAACATGCGGATCTGAATTAATTTAGTTCAAAGCTCAAAGCAAAGTTCAACCTAGCATTGAGTCGTCTTTCTTCCAATGATTCCCATCCCAACTCCATAAGCATTTCAGTGACGCTTTTCGTTTTATCGTAACAATTTTCCACGAAACGAGCTGCCCGGCGTTGGACCTTCTCAATTTCCCGAATGAGGCCTTTTTCACACGGATCCCATACGCTACATGCATATTCTAAATGGGGCCTTACAATAGCGTGATTACAACGTTCCTTAACCTTGGAGTCACTTCTGCCGACAATGCGTCTAATAAATCCTAATTTTTTATATGCTTGCCGGCAGACTTTACGCATATGGATCCCCCAAATTGTCTTGACTGAATGTAACACCTAGGTATTTCACCGTATCAAATACGTCAAGGTCAACTCCAGCTAATTTGTAAACGAATCCCGTGGATCTTTAAAGAAATTTACCACCGAACGTTTATTAAGATTTAAAGGCAATCCCCATTTTGAACACCATTCATTAATGCCATTTAAATCACGTGCTTGAATTACACGATCCTCATCCCCAGATATCTCCCGATAAATCACTGTGTCATCCGCGAACATCCTTATCTTACTTTTCACTTTGCGGTTCAGATAGTTAACAAAAATCAAGAATAGTAACGGTCCGATAACACTTCCCTGAGGAACCCCCGAGGTGACTCTTACGCTGGTAGAACTAGCGCCGTCAAGGACTACCCTCTGTTCCCGGTCTGAAAGGAAGTCTTCAACCCAATTTATTGCCCCCTTGTGTATACCTGCGCCCTTTAATTTATGGATGAGTTTACCGTGTGGTACCTTATCAAATGCCTTTTGGAAATCTATGAAGGTCGCATCCACTTGCCTACCACTTTCACCCGGTAAAATTAAGTCAGGTGTGAATAATCCTAATTGGGTCTCGCATGAACGGGTTTCCCTGAATCCGTGTTGATTGACACTTAAAAAGTTTATGTTATCAAGATATCTAATTTTGGAACTGACAATTATGTGCTCTAAAATTTTGCAACATATTGAAGTGAGAGATATAGGTCTGTAGATGCTGGGGTCCTCCCTGTCACCACTTTTAAAAATAGGCGTTATTTGCGCCGTTTTCCAATTCTTAGGGACTTGCACTCTGTGAGGGATTTGTTAAATGTAAATTCGAGGTACGGGGCGATGTTAGGAGCTAAGTATTTTATCACCCTAGCTGGTATGTTTTCGAGACCCGGGGATTTGTTTGGTTTGATGTTTTTGAGCAATTGCTCGTCCGCTGTTATTTTTGCCTTTGATTCCGAAAATATATTGTTTCTTGGAGATACGTGGTGGGTACATCGTTCGTGAAAACGCTTTGGAAGAATTTATTTAGAATGTAGGTTTTATTCTCATTGTAATTATGAATGATATTATTACAATCCTTTAAGCAAGCCACGGTTTGCTTACCCCCATTTACTTCCCTCATATATGGCCAGAAAGTTTTGGAGTCAGTGTCCAAATACTCGCAAAGTACATTACGTTTAAAGTCTTGCAAGGCTCTACGTAATTGTGTTTTGGTTTTAATTTTAGAGGATCTATTCTTGTCCAAAAGCTGTTTTTTGTCCAAGTGTGATGAGGTCAGCCTTGCTTTCTCCAACTTAGAGTGTAACGTTCTCTGCTTTCGAAGGGCAATACTTAAAAGCGTTTAACGCCTTAATTGTACCACCTGGGGTCGCGATTAGCTTTAACTGATTTTATAGGGATGAAATCTGTGTGCCCTTTTTGCATAATTTTGACAAACTGTGTCCAAGTTTCTTCCACGGTGGCAAGAAGATTTAACCTCATTTTGAACTCATGTAGTGAGGAGTTTAATTGACTGGCAAAAGTTTCAAAATCTGCTTTATGATAATTATAAATTTTTTTTTATGCTTATCGTTCTTTTTTATTTAAGCATTTAAGTTGATAATAACTGCTACCCTAGCGTTACTTTATCCTCTACTTAGCGTCCTTTATCGTTATTAACTTCCTGGCTCAGAGAACCATCCCCGTTGGTCCCCCAGCCCTCTTACAGTCCCGAATTGGCTTCATGCGGTTTTTTTCAGCGACTGAAGTGAGAGAGCTGAAAGATAGTAACGGGAGAACGTGCAAAAGATCCAAAAGCATGTTATTAAACGTTCTTGAAAGAGACATTCCCGTCGATAGGAGTTTCAGGGTACCTTCCAGGCGTGGTATTATTCTAGTTTACGGGTGGTGACCTATCACACTCAGCCACATGCCCTTGCGACGGGTTGCATGGCATTATATAGATGTAGAGATGAAAATATATATATTGGAATATTGACCTTTTCTGCTAAAATTTGACACTCTGGTGTTGAATCGGAATTAGGCGCATCTCTAGCTTATTACACGTTTCCGCCGCACACTGTCGTCGTCAACCTTCTTTCCCGATCCTCTCGATACAACACGTTCCAGCGGAAAAAAATTCCTTGGGACATCTCCGTAAGGATCCTTAATCAAGGTCATGGTCTCTTAATCAGATTTTACAAGCTTAACACAAAAGTTCTTCGCTTATCGTTGCTCCATGGAAAGTGGCATCGTGAATTGGTGACGTGTCCGTCAAGTATAGGTCGAGTTTGAATAGGCTAGACTCGACCGAGTTTCAGCGATACGCATATGTAACGGCCCGCAGCGAACTAACACGGGTCGCGTTGGCTTTTCAAGAACTTCCGCCAAATTTCTCGCCACAATCGCTGGCGACGGTGAGAAAAAAAATCATATATTTTTTTAAGGCAATTGCCTTGTAAGTTTAGGTCGAATGAGCTCAAGTTCTTTGTAGTAGAAATTACTGGCAGTATATCCCGTAGAACTATTATAATGGATCGAATATCGGTTTTCATCTTTCGAGAGTTTCGTTAAATTCCAATGAGTGTGAATTTATGCCCACGTTGTAAAATGGAAAAACGAATGGTGGCACAAGGAAATGACTCCCTATTATTAAATGAGACCTATATTTGAATATCATATGACATAGCCGGAGGAGATTTCTAAAGAATCCTTCTTCCGGGCTCATCAATGTGCTCATCTGCGACTCATTAATGCCAAACACATAATTTGGCCATTTTTGGTAGGTTAAGGTGTGACTTGACGGCTCGATTCAAACTACAATGAACAACTATAAATTTGTAACTCCAAAGAAATTTATTTACGCCTGATACGGATTTTGACGTTCAGCGTCGTAATCAGGAGATCACCTGACAAAGTTGAACGCCGCAACCTGTCCGTGTCTAAAAAATACCTTAGTTGAAAATAGTTATTCATTGTAACATTGATGATTTTAATTTCTCACCAAAACGCAAGTTCCTTAGTTTACATCAGCGCTTTTAAAAAATATCGACCTTTACAATACACATATTCTATCTAAAATATGGATACAATGATACAAAGGGAGCGTTCCGAAAGTAATAAATTTGAATTTTCAGCTCCGCTCCTGTTGATCGAAGTGGGATCGAACCACTTGGAGTACGGGGGGTGACCCAATGCTTTGCCGCGAAACCGGTCTTAGTGCTCTCCAAGCTGTGACAGCGGCAGGATGTCAGTTATTGTAAACCTCTGCGTACCGACCGGGTCACGAAAAAAATGAAATCGAAAATCGAGACACGTTACGCGATAACGTGTTGTGCTAAACTGAAAAATCTCTTGAGGAGACCAACAAAATGATTCGTGAGTCATGCACGGTCTCTGCTCAGTCCTACTTAAAAGTTTCGAGGAGGTTACAGCTCTTTAAGGAAGGGGAGGTAGGGCATTCTAGATAAATTCACTTTATTTCTTCATTCATCTGGCACCCCGCGATGCACTAAATATTCAAGTGGAAAGAGGAAAACTGAACACCAATCATTAAACATGCCTACATATATTACGAGTATTACCTGTTTATCAGCTGTCCCTATGCCTACACAAAAAGACAAGAATATACGCAACCATTTCAGAGAGTAAAAATCATTCGCCTTTTTACTCTCTGAAATGGTTGCATTATAATGCACACATAGCGGGTGACTCCGTTAAAGTTACTGTTACAGTTTCTTGAAACAAGAATATACGTTAAAAGATGGTAGGCAAACATGCGATTCGGGTACTTACTACTTGTTGGTAGTCTATGCATTCCGGAAGGACAATTGAAAAAAATAAAAAAAAATTATATACGTTCACCCACGCCCCACCTGGCACTAGGGTGCACGGCAGAGGGCGTTAGGACGCCAGCTTTAGCGAGTGCTCTGCGGGAATCTAGTACTATACCCCTATTTTCGACTGAATGTACCTATTACTTTCTTAGGTGTTGCCACTTTATTGTTGTCGCTAATAGTGCATGGGAAAAGCGAATACTTGAATCTATCAGTTCGATAGTTTCTCTATTTTTGTATCAATTTCGGCCCTTCTAATTTAATTAGGAGGCCTAATTATGTTTATAATCTCGGGTGAAAAATCACTTGTTTCATATCTTTGTAATAAGTTTAATCTAGCCCTGAGTCTTCGTATATCTGAAAGTTCCCACCTCATAATCTGTATCTAATGTGTGACTCTTTCTGCTGATACGAGCTTTTCAGGAACCCAGCGGTCTTTGTCTGTATCCTATTTAATTCTGTAATTAATGTTTATTTAAATGGATCCCAAAATCTGGCCACATACTAAATGTGAGACCTTACTAAAGATAAATAGCACGTTTCCTTCACCTTTCCGTCACTCTACTACCCTGGTCTCCGAATTCACGGAGCGAAAGCTTTAGATCACTAGGGGGGCGATGATTATCCACATTGAACCGGTTTCACTTCAATTCAAAAGGTTGGCCCGCTCGAGTATGAGATCTGATGACCCAGGGTCACACACCTCCCAAGGCAAATTCGAAATGCCAGTCTTCTTGAACCGCCAAGCACACGTGCGACGGGTCAGCACCCGCACATGCAATTACCTTCCAAGAAGCCCCCAGAATAACGAACTCTTTAGCATCCGATTCACTGGGCCCTAGTTTTCAGTATTCTGCCTCCAGGGTTTCCTTCTCCCTCGTTCCCAGTGCTACACAGTGGGCCGCATTCCACGCTAGGCGACCGGTCCTGCGGGCACGGTGACGCCGAAGGAAAACCGAGGGTTGTGATCTTTAAGATCTAGAGTGCAATGGGAATAAAAAAGCACGACTCGCTTTCTCCCGGCTGTGAGCAAAATCAACGCGAAATTCGGCGGCGGCGTTCATTCGCTATCCCCGTCACTTCCCCCTCTACTCCCTCCCCCCCTAACAATATCGTCGTCTTTCCCTCCCCGCCGCCCTCTTGAGAATCGCCTCTCATCCCCCACTAACACATCGCTACAGTACGTCTGCTTTTGGACTGCATTCCAAACATCTGTCGAAGAAGTTTCTCGGGAGAGCGAAAGTTACCGACGAAACATGATAAGGGAAGAGCATCCTTGGTGGCGGGGATTATATGGATATATATTATTATTAGGTAATCTACCGGTTAAAGAAGGTTTTTGGATGGACACAACTATCAAATAAACATTTTGTGACTCCCCACCTATCAAACTAACCTATAGCAGGTCCCTCTTCATCTCGGTGTGCTTCTTTCCTCCCTTCATCCCGTCCAACATCCCTATCCTGTTCATGCCCTTACCTCGCTTGCCCAACATTCTCCCCTCTATTACCTTCTTCAACATTCCAATACCGCTCAATACGCCTTTCATCCATTTTTCCTGCCTCCATAGGATATCTCTCATAAAAGCCCTCTCCTCACCGACCATCTCTAGTACTTCCTCATTCGTTTTCTCTTCGGTCCATCTCACCTCCATTCTTCTCCACACCCACATTTCAAAAGCCTCCAATCTACGTCTATCCTCCTTCTTCAGTGACCACTGTGCACCTGAGCAGTCTGAGACATGTACAGGTTGCGAATCAGTCTCCGGTCCCTCCAATCCATTCCTATTTTCTGCAATACACGCATTAATTTTTCCCAATTCACTCTATCGAACGCTTTTTCGAAATCTACAAACCAGGCAAAAACGTCCTGGTTGTATTCTATATTCCTCTCAATTAGTGATCACTTTACTGCAATGGCATCACGCGTACCTCTTCCCTTCCTAAACCCAAACTGATCTTCCCCTAAGTAATAATTTGCCTTACTCTCTATCCTTTTGTTGATTATCCTGAGAATAACTTTAGCTGCGTGAGACATCAAACTTATTGTTCTGTAATCCTCACATGAGAAGGCAAAAAGGCCTTTGCCTTTTTTGGAATAGGAACTAACGCCGATCTCACAAAATCATCCGTCCAAATTCCTTCTTCATAGATACTATGAATCAGTCCATATATGGCCTTCTTCCCACCTTTTGCTAACCATTTCAACATTTCTACAGGAATATTGTCCACCCCAAAGCTCTATTTGCCATCATCTCCTTTAATGCCCTTTCTATTTTATTGTCTGGTATGCCTGGATCTAAGCTATTTTCTTCTACGTGATGTTCCTTTTCTATGTCTAACCTTGTCGGCCTAAGGTCTCTACCATGCAGTTTTTCTATATATTCCTTCCATCTCTCTTGGATTTTTCCTGGTTCAACTATTATCTTTCACTGTTAGCACAGATCCCATTCCCTCCACCTCCAACCTGCTTATGGCCACCATCGACGTCACCTCCCTCTATACTTCTATTCCCCATGCAGAAGGTCTATCCTCCCTCCGATACTATCTTTCTCTACGCCCCCCACCCCAGTGCCCCTCGACCGAATTTCTCCTCAATCTCGCCACTGTCGTCCTGACCAATAATGCATTCTCTTTCCAAAACTGTTTTTATCTCCAAACGAAAGGCACAGCGATGGGAACGAGGATGGCGCCATCGTACGCCAATCCCTTCATTGGCCACCTTGAAGAGAATTTCCTTTCACAGCAACCCTTCCAGCCTCTTTTCTGGGTCCGCTAAATTGACGACATTTTTATGCTCTGGACACACGACTCTGATTCTCTTGACAATTTCTTATCGGCCTTAAATTCTTCTTTCACTGTTAAATTCACTTCTTCCATTTCAGACTCCACCATCACCTTCCTTGACACAGACATCTCAGTTCACAATAACAAATTCACCACTTCAGTACACATCAAAGCCACTAATCATCAACAATATTTACACTATACCAGTAGTCATCCTTCTCATACCAAACGCTCAATTCCCAACTCTCTCTCTATCCGCGGACATCGGATTTGCAACACTACAGCTACCCTCAACATATACCTCCACAATCTACACCATGCACTCCACAAACGCGGTTACCCAGAAAAGCTCCTACAAGATAAAATCTACCGCTCCACCCGACCACACACACCACAGAATGAAAACCCCACATCTGACGCTGGACTCAACCTTTGCACAACCTATTTCCCCGGATCCCACAGACTGAAAACCATTCTCAAGGAACTTTATCCTATATTACATGACAATGACGCGACCACATCCTTGCTGCCCCAATGCCCCTCTGTCGCTTACAGACGATCAGCCAATCTCAGAAACCTTCTGAGATGCACCAACCCTTTGACATCCCGCCCTGAAAATTTCCACATATTTCCCCTACCTGCAATCGCCCCCGATGTAAAACATGTCTGCTAATCAGACCTGCTCCCCTCTCCCCACATCCCCTCAATGTCCATTCACCCCGTTCCCACGCTAATTGCCTCTCAAAAAATATTATTTATCTTTTCTCGTGCAAACAATGCACCTCATTCTACATAGGCGAATGCATTACCCCCTTACCCATCCGAATGAACAATCACCGCTACTCATGTAATTCTGCTTCAGTCTCTTCTCTTCCTATCCCTTTACACGCAAGTTCACACAACCTATCATTTGACGAATGCTTTTCCCTAACAGTTCTAGAAACCCTACCCGATTCAGCCACCAACATAGAGGTGAGAACTCGCGAATCCGCATACATCCTATATTTCCGATCCTTTAAAATTCCCACCCTTAACCGCCATCTTTAATTTCCAATCCCAACAGTCCCTAAACCTTCCGCCCCCCATCCCCTCCCCAGGCATTCTTCCCTCAAACCTCTCAGTCTGACCTCAGTCTACAGTGTGAGTGTCCTTTTACGTGTTATCTGTATTATTCTGTGTAAACACAGTAATCAACCTGTATATATATATATATATATATATATATATATATATATATAACCATTCTCAAAGAACTTTATCCTAAATTACATGACAATATATATATATATATATATATATATATATATATATATATATATATATATATATATATATATATATATATATTCAAACACGAAATACCGCCATATGGCGAATAAATATTCATTCAAATTGAAATAGAGATAAGGAAAATGGTAAAGGAACACATATAAAGGACGAACACAACAGAGGTGGGGATGGCGGATGTGAGCAGATCACGAATGTAAAAATATTTTCCTCGACCGGGACTTGAACACCGGATCTCTCCACTTGCCGGGCGGATGCTCTAAACCATATCTATATATATATATATATATATATATATATATATATATATATATATATTAATCCGGATGGGCAGGGTTAGGAAGAGGTGTAAGGCAGGGTTGCCCATTGTCACCGGTACTGTTCAACGTATATGTGGAGGAAATGATTAAAGAGGCATGGGAAGAACTGGAGGTAGGAATGAAAGTCGGGGGGGAATTTGTAAAATCGGTTAGGTTTGCTGATGACCAAGCATTAGTTGCTCAGTCAGCCAAGGGTTGCAAGCATTGTTGAGGGAATTGGAGGTTTAGTGCGATAAATATGGGATGAGAATAAATATTAATAAAACAAAGTTTATGCGATTTTCCAGAAAAAAAAGGCTAAGCTAAATATTAAAATAGGCGGGGAAAAAATAGAGCAGGTAGAACAGTTTACATATCTCGGAAGTGTTTTAAACCAACACGGTTAAAGTGGTAGGGACGTAAGGAGAAGAATTGCGCTAGGCAAGGAGGCTTTCTCAAGGAGGAGGGAGTTGATGACGGGGAGGTTGAGTAGGGATGTTAAGACAAGACTCGTAAAAACTCTGATATTGAGCGTAGCTATGTACGGCGCGGAAACGTGGTCGCTGAAGCAGGAGGAAAGACGTAGATTGTAGGCTTTTGAAATGTGGGTGTGGAGAAGAATGGAGAAGGTGAAATGGACCGAAAGGAAAACAAATGAGGAAGTACTAGAAATGGTGGGGGAGGAGAGGGGTTTGTTGAGAGAAATCCTATGGAGGCAGGAAAATGGATGAAGGGCGTATTGAGCGGTAGTGGAATGTTGAAGAGGGTAATAGAGGGGAGAATGTTGGGCAAGCGAGGTAAGGGTAGGAACAGGATAGGGATGTTGGACGGGATGAAGGGAGGAAAGAAGTACACCGAGATGAAGAGGGACCTGATATAGATTAGTTCGCTAGGTGGGGAGTCACAAAATGTTTATTTGATAGTTGTGTCCATCCAAAAACCTACCTTAACCGGTAGATTACCTAATAATAATAATATATATATATATATATATATATATATATATATATATATATATACACAGTAAACACAGTAATCAACCCGAAGGTCGGTTTAGTAGGTGATGGTAGAGCTCACGCATGTACCAAGCCCGACGGCGTGTGAATATTCACACATCAGGGTATTGGGGCCAGTTCCTTTCCCTGTGCCGGTTTTGGTTTCCCAGGAAGATCTAGTACCCGAAAAATCAACTAGCTTGGGTGGAGCGCAGGTGCCCACAGTGCCTTGCCCGGGAATCGAACCTGGGACCTACCGGTCAGTAGTCCAACGCTCTACCCACTAGACCACCGCGACCCGCTATATATATGTGTATATATATATATATATATATTATTTCTTCGAAGTAATATGGAAGTGTTGAATAAAAACTTAGACAGTAACACACAGCAAGAGAACACATAAAAAGAACACTCACAATAATATCTTGATAATTTCGACGGACTCGAACTCCGTCTTCTACGGAAGATAATATATGACTGAGGAAAAGGGTACGTGGTCCGGAGAGAGTGGGAGCCGAGGGAGAGGGGAAAAACAGGTAGTGGGGGAGGGTGAAGGAGGGGTATATGGAAGGGGAGAAAGCGGAGCGGAGAACAGGTCCTGATTCCCTGAAAACTTTCATTTCCAACCTTAATGCTTCGTCCTCTATCTCCTTCACGTCTACAGTTTCCTTCTCCCAAATCACCTTCCTAGATGTAAACATATCATTTATAGACCATAAATTTCACACATCCGTGCATATTAAACCCACAAATAAACAACAGTACTTACATTTTAGCAGCTGTCACCCATACCACACCAAACGTTCCATTCCTTATTCCCTTTCCATAAGGGGACATAGAATTTGCAATGACCCTGACTCCCTAGAAAATTTCCTCATAAATTTACACCATTCCCTCCTCAAACGAGGTTATCCTGAATCCCTCCTGAATAAGAGGATCCGTAGACATACTTACACTCCCAGACCTTCCACCACCGCGAAAAACTACCCTCTTTCAATTTGTACCACGTTTCTCCCTGGCCTAGAATCTCTGCGTTCTATCCTAAAGGACCTCTATCCTATCCTCAAAAACCACAATTCCACCACCAACGTTTTCCCCAAATGCCCCTCTGTCACTTTCAAACGCCCCGCCAATCTATCAGATATTCTAAAATCTACCAATCCACTTCTTAAATCCTCGCCCCGTTCCAAAATCACTCCCAGACCCTGCAATAAACCTAGATGCAAAACATGTCCTATTTTCCTAACCAGAATCCCATCCCTCTCCTAACCGCTCTTTAACTCTCTCCCACCAATTCCCTACTCCTCGTGTACCTCCAGCAATGTTGTCTACCTACTCAAGTGCCAACTTAGCCCTGCCTTTTACATTGGACAGTGTACCACACTCTCAATATTAGAATCAATAATCATCGAGCCTCATGCAACAATTCCTCCCTTATTGGTATGCTCCCAATCCCCAAACATGCCTCCGAACACAACGCTGCCTTTGACCAATGTTTTAAAGTATCCGTCTTAGCATCCCTCCCACACTCAGACCCTCCACTGAAACTCAAAACATTAGAGCTAGCTTTCATCTGGCTCTTGGATTCCTGGAATCGCCCAGGTATTAATATTAGACATTAATTGCCCCCTTTATGCATATAATTTCATCCCCCTCCGCCCCCAACAACTTCCATATCATCCCCACCTTTTTTAAAATCCCCGCGCCATACATTACCCCTCCAAACTCCTCACCTCGAATGCCTTCCCCCCCTTTTTTTCCCCCCTTTTCCTTTCTTTTCCCCTCTTTTCCCCTCTTTTCCCCCATTTCCCCTTTACCTTCCTACCACTGCTTTCGGGCTCTCATCTGCCTCAGTTCTGTTCCTAATTCCTCTTGAGAAAGGTGGTTGGACCACCGAAAATTCGAGAACCAGTGAGTCCCTCTTTTGTGTGTTTTGGTTTCTGTGTTTGTTATGACTATCAGTGAATTTACATTACACGTTTGTGGGTTTTCCAAAAAGTGTATATATATATAATATATATATATATATATATATATATATATATATATATAGTGTATACATATAGGCGTCCCACGAGGAACACCAGTGGGGAACACCGAGAAGATGACTGGTTCCACACTTGTCCGGTTTACGAAAACGCCACTTTAGAGAGAATTAGGAATAGAGACTGTGTTGTTATGCCAATTTATGGATCCGCAATTAATTTTCTTTTTGCGGTGAGAATATGACCTGGGTTTGATTATACATTAAGAGACCCGCGGAATCGGGTGTGTGGCGGGCAACACTCGATTCTTTTCTTATCTCAAAGAACAACCTATGGATAACCCTTTCAATGGTGAATGGACAGCTTAATTGCTCACTACGTTAGTCATGTTACATGAACAGGAATAGTCTATTTTATTCATTTCTTCATATTAAATAGTTTTAAATCTCAAATCTCAGCTAAGTAATAATGTTACAATATACAAAGAGAATAATAGAGTTTTCTTCCTCATATATGATGATGATTATGACATATTACAGGCTCCCGCTCACTATGTTAGATGAGATGACGAACATAAAAACTGGGAGATGTATTGTAGAGCGAATAAATTTTAAAAGTCGTTTTCTCATCAAATCATTAGAAATCATATTAGGTATGACAGCAATCGCGTAGGAGATGATTAGAATTGGCAGTGTATATATTTGTTGATATCCTGCATTTCATTCTTTATCCTTGATAGATCTATGTTTTTAACAGTTCTACAGCATGATTTTAATGTACGCATCCTGTTAATGAATATTGTCGCATGTAAGTACTTTCTTTCGTTTGATTAAGGTTTGTTGAGTCCACGAACAACGTAATATTTGTGTAGATGTAACATGATTTGGTTTTGAGTGTGATTTTGCTCTCGTTTACGGTTGGTCACTAACCCCCCCCCCCCCCGCCCGCCCTTGCGGCGGTTTGCGGGGTGTTGCGTCGATGCAACAACCACTTTATGGGTAACTTATCACTGCCACCCGCTGGTGTTTTGATTAAGGTACAGTTACTTGTTTACAGGACTATTAACGGCGATCGGGATTGTGTCGCGGCTAATATACTCTCTTCTCACCGAAAGAGCCCGGGTTCGAATCATAGAGAGGGCAGATATTTTTCAGTGGTCACCCGATCCCTGCATTAGGTGCTTTGTAGAGAGCACTTTGGGCGAGTACGCCGGCTGTCGGACGGGACGTTTAACTGTTTGACCCCTTTCCTCGTTAAGAGTAGGCTAAAGCCGACACCGGGTACTCTGCTAAATTCACTGCCTCCATTTCTGATTTTCCTATCATTTACCTCGACATCGATATTTGCGTTCAAAACATCAGTGCACATGATGCCATCAAGTAATCAGCAATATCACTACTTTAATAATTACCACCCATTCCACGCCAAGCGACGAATACCCAATTCACTTTCCATTGATGAATAGTATTTATCAAGAACACAACCACTGTATAAAGACAACATTGATAAATTATACTTCATGCTAGTGAAACGTGAATACCTACCTGGCAAAATAATTCCCCTTTCCTACTAATTACTCTCCAAAGTACAGCGCCTAACAAAATTAATCTGGACGCCACACGCATAGATTATTATGCAAGTAATTCGTGTGATTTAATTTCTGTCTGTAAATGGGTATATTGATTTATGTCCTTGTACAATTGCTCAAAATCCTTCAAAATATTCTCCCTTTGCATCAATACACTTACGAAGACCTGTCCGCCACGCCTGGAAGGTACCCAGATAATCCTCGAAGGGAATTTCTCTTTAAACAAGGTTGTAAATACGCTCTTGGATGTTTTGACAGGTAGTTAATAATTTGCGCAATTATTATAATATTAATTATTATTATTTTATCGGCAATGGCAAATTTTACATAGAAATATCCTAAGCAATTGCAGAAAACTACATTTACTTATCTATCCTAACAAACTACAAAATCTTGCGACCTACTCTGTATCAGGTCCATCTTCTTCTTTATGTACACACATACGAGAAATATGCGGTCGTGCTAATAAAAAATTGGGATTTGAGAAAATAGTGCTAGGTAAATGCGACGAAAAGGTGAAAGAACGATGTTTCCTTGCCTTGGTCAGGCCCCACCTAGAGTATGCTGCCAGTATATGGGATCCTCATAATATAAATTTGGTTTCGGAATTAGATCGAGTTCAGCAGAGGGGGGCTAGATTTGTCAAACATTGTTATGACCAACTCAGCAGCGTATCCACTTTGCTAGACAATTTAGGTTGGGATTCTCTTACACAGCGGCGTTTACAATATAGATTAAACTTATTAAAAACATTTAAAGATGGGCCCTTTTCCGATGACATCAAGGATATAATACGAACCCCAACGTATTACGGTCGAAGGGATCACGAATATAAGACTAGAGAGATAGACTGCAAGACTGACAGGTTTAAAATGTCATTTTTTCCAAGAACGATAAGGGACCAGAATGCTTGTAGCCGAAATTCTCCAGGATTTAGTTCATTACAATTATTATTAACGTACAGGTTAGGGACTGCGCGAGGATATGTGTGTATGTATATGTATATTTTTATATATGTATATGTTTGTGCAGATATGTATATATATAGTAGCAGTCTAGTATATATATATATATAGTATATATATATATATGTATATATATAGTAGTATATATATAGTGGTAGTCTTAAACACCACTGATTACCTAACAGAAGCTAACAGACTACTCGCAGATACTTCTTCGTATAAACATATTCCGTCTAACCCTAACCCTGCATTCCAAGAGGATATTATCGCTTTCCTCCGCGACAACGGCCCTAATGAAAACCTATCCCCCAGTGACATCTCCCTCCTTTCACCTTCCCATCCAAACACCCCCCACTTCTATATCCTCCCCAAGATCCACAAACCCGAAAACCCGGGGCGTCCTATAGTCTCCTCCCGCAACTCCCCGACCGAAAGAATTTCCGCCTTCGTCGACCACTATCTCCAACCTTTAGTTCACGCGTTACCCTCCTATGTCAAAGATACCTACCACTTCCTCAATCTGCTCCACTCAATTTCCCTCCCTTCTGACACCAAGATCATTATGGCCACAATTGACGTCACATCCCTATACACCTCCATTCCTCACGAAGAAGGCCTTGCTTCCCTACGCCACTTCCTCTCCAAACGCCCTAGCCCTCAAACTCTAAGCACCGATTTTCTCATTGACCTTTCTAACATCATCCTCACCCGTAACTCTTTTTCTTTTAAAGACAATTTTTACCTCCAAATCAAGGGCTATGCCATGGGAAGTAGATTCAGCCCGTCATACGCTAACCTCCACCTCGGTGTCCTGGAAGAGAAGTTCCTTTCCAGTTGCCCTCTTAAACCCCTTCTGTGGCTTCGGTACATTGATGACATCTTTCTACTCTGGCCACATAACATAGACTCCTTCAATTCCTTCATCTCCCAACTTAATGATTCCTCATCTCTTTCTTTCACTTCCAACATCTCATCATCACAGATCACTTTCCTCGATGTAAATATTTCCCTAACTAACAACAAATTTCTAACCTCCGTACATACTAAACCTACTAACAAACAACAATACCTTCATTTTAACAGCTGCCACCCCTACCACACCAAACGCTCCCTCCCTTACTCCCTTTCTATCCGCGGGCACCGCATTTGCAACCATCCCGAATCCCTCAACAAATACCTCAACAATCTTCACCATTCCCTCCTCCGACGGGGATACCCAGATTCTCTCCTTCATAAAAAAATCCTAAAATAATCCTACACCCCCAATACTCCCTCAACCACAGACTCCCACCGTCTCTCAATATGCACCACCAACTTCCCTGGCATCCAGTCCCTTAAATTCATCCTCAAAGACCTGTACCCCATCCTCAAAAATCACAAAGTTTCGTCCAACCTTCTTCCTAAATGCCCTTCTGTTACCTTCAAACGGCCCGCCAACCTATAAGATCTCAAATCCACCAAGCCTCTTTCCAAATCCCCTCCCACCACCAGAATCACACCCACTCCGTGCTTGCGAGCAAGATGCAAAACTTGTCCTATTTTCACCACTCCACCCCTCTCCATCCCACCTTTTAACTCTCTCCCGCCCTGCCCCCACTCCTCATGCACATCTCAGAATGTAATCTATCTTCTGACTTGCAAACTCTGCCCGGCATTTTATATAGGCCAGTGCTCTACACCCCTGAACCTCAGGTTGAACAATCATCGCGCCTCATGTAATCCCTCCTCCCCGTCCGCGGGTCTTCCCATCCCAAAACATGCCTCCCACCACAACACCCCCTTCAACCACTGTTACAATGTTTCCGTGCTAGCATCCCTTCCCCCATCCGATAACCCTATAAAATTAAAAACAATGGAATTGGCATTTATATGGCTGTGTAAAGCCTATCAACATCCGGGTCTCAATGTCGTTCACTAAATGGGGGGTGTGGCTGAGATGGATGGAGGTGGATTTGTTTCTTGCGAGGTGGTGGGACAATTTATTCATCCGCATACATTTTGACATCCTTGTCCTGTGTTTTGACTTGTCAAGCCCTTATGATGACTTGGTGAGTTGATGCCTTGGTCATGGGTGTTGTGGGATCTGTGGATGAATTGTTAGTTTTCTGTGTCGCTTGTTACTATTTCCGCATCCTCCTTATTCCATCTCCGCTCCCCTCTGGCCTCCCTTTCCCCCTCCATAACCTCCTCCTTCACCCCTCTCCCACCACCTGTTCCCCGCTCCGCTTTCTCCCCCTCCATATACCCCTCCTTCACCCCTCCCCCACTGCCTGTTTTTTCCCCTCTCCCTCGTCCCATACTCTCTCTGCACCGCGTACCCTTTTCCTTAGTCATATCTTATCTTCCGAAGAAGACGGAGCTCAAGTCCGTCGAAATTATCAAGATATTATTGTGAGTGTTCTTTTTATGTGTTCTCGTGCTGTGTGTTACTGTCTAAGTTATATATATATATATATATATATATATATATATATATATATATATATATATATATATATGTGTGTGTGTGTGTGTGTGTGTGTGTGTGTGTGTGTGTGTGTGAATATGTAAATATGTATATATTTTTTTCTTACAGGTTCCCCCATCTTTCCTCACCTAAACCCCAACCCCCTCAACCCTTACCCTTCCCTCATGGTGCTACACCCCCTGCCACACACCTTTTTGGTGGCTCGCAGGGTATTTATGTAGATGTATGTCCTTCCTCCCTTCATGCCATCCAATATCCCTATCCCCTATTCCTACCCTTTCCTCGTTTGCCTAACATTCTCCCTTCTATTACCTTCTTCAACATTCCACTACCGCTCAATACGCCTTTCATCCATTTTCCCTGCCTCCATACGATTTCACTCAACAATCCCGTCTCCTCGCCCACTATAATCAGCACTTCCTTATTTGTTTTCCTTTCGGTCCATTTCACCTTCTCCATTCTTCTCCACAGCCCTTCTATCTCAATGGCCTCCAATCCACCTCTATCCTCCTGCTTTAGTGACCACGTTTCCGCGCCTACGCTCCATATCAGAGTTTTTACGAGTCTTTTCTTAACATCCTTGCTCAACACCCCTATCATCAACTCCCTCCTCCTTGAGAAAGCCTCCTTGCCTAGCACGTTTTTTCTCCATATGTCCCTTCTACTTTGGTATGTCCTCCTGCTCTGGTTTTGGCACTCCTCTAACCCACTCATTTTAATGTAACCCTTAGCCTTTTTCATTGTTATTTGCATTGTCATTTGTTACGCATTAAGACTGCAACTAAGTGGTCGCTGAGAGCTGGCCTTTCAAACTCTCGTCAATAACGCTATCAATATCAATAATGGGTGAATTCAAACGCATTAATTTCGAGGAAGGTAATGACCATAACTCGGTATTGCGAGTAAAGAGGAAAATGTTTTTGGCAATGAAACCTTTTATGAGTTACTTATCACGGTGTAACCTATCACTCTACCAGGCAGTAAATACGAGTAAAACATGAAAATCTTAATGGAAAACGAACGATGCTGAACATTAATACCAAGGACAAAGATTTATCATTTTATTACAGATTTATGATCCTTTCTTCTCCCTTCCGTGTCTCTTTATACATTTCTTGCAATAACAGTTTCCACTTAGCGTAATAGGTATTTTCAGTCAATGTTTGGGACGATGAGCAGAACTTATATAAATCTTTGATCTATTTTTCCAAGGCTTACATAGATAAATATAAGTGAGTTAACACAAGAGATGTGAAAGTAGTGACTGCCTTGCCTGTTACATGCCAGAAAACCATTATTCACTACAGTCTGGTCCCATGGATCTTGTTATGATGCTTAGAAAATGTATACCTGATGATGCCGCAAGTCAGTGAAACACGGTGTACCATACAATAAAAAGCTGTGGAAAAGTCTTTCCTTTTAGCATGGATATAAAATACTTCCTCAAAATGAAGCCTGAAACAGTATAATATACTGTTATGATTAATTTTATCTATTTAATATTTCGTTGAACATGTGGTTATTTAATTTCTTATTCTCATCATCTGCCATGCTAATTCTTTTTATCTTTATAAATTAATTTCCACGTTTAGAGGACCCAAGCCTTGGTAATTAAATATCATATTATTTTTATTATTAAAATACTCTCTTCCGGTGAAGGTAGGTATTTGGATGAACACAAAGACCAAATACACATTTTGTGCCTCCAAACATAACACAACAAACCATCCTACTCTGCATCAAGTTTTTCTTCATCTCTGTATAGTTTAATCTTTGTTTTTCTTGATAATCGCACTGTCTTTGTTTTATATATATTTATTCTCATCCCATATCTTTTGAACTGAATTTCCAATTCTTTCGGCAAAGCTTGCAACTCCTTTACTGACTGTCAACATAGAGATTGGTCATCTTCAAACCTAACTGACTTTACGTATTCCCCGCCAACTTTCATTTCTACCAAGAGACTCCTTCCCTTGCCTCTTCAATCAGTACCTCGTATAATATGAAACAATATAAAATTTATGCTTTCTCAAGATCTCAGAGAACTATTATCCTAACATTTAAATCCTTCACTATATGACTAAATTATTCTAGCAAACGTTTTACCCATATTTCCAGTAACTAATTTCATCATTATTGAGGAATAAATTGCCTGCAATGTATTACCCTCTTCCGAAAGTGGAAACATATTCTGCATTAACAAACACCAATTTAGGAAAAACAGGTGATACCAAAAATATTCGATCTTTTTTCGTTATATTCTGAAAATGTGGGAATGGAATAAATTAGGAAATACTGTAATTTTTAAGTTCAAGAAAGCCATAGAAAAATCTCTCACGAGGACTTGAAACAAAAACTAAGAAATATTAGGTAATTTTTGACAACGTGAATAACTGGATTCAGAATTTCCTGTCAAATCGTAAACAAACAGAGTTTTATGGTGGGAGCTCTATGTAGGCAAGAATGTATATTAAGACGTTTTACAGGGAAGTGTTAAAGGGTCCCTTACTTTCTTGATATACATTTACGAATTAACTTTCCCACCATAGTTTATTTTCATTCGACATTAATTTACAGAAAAATCATAGTTGAATATTTCGGGATACTCTCTAGTGATCAACGAAAACAACATGAATTTCAAAATAGTTAAAGAGAGTAAAGCGCTTGATTTAATTGTGGCGCGACTATCCATGCAGCGCGGTAAAACTGATCGGGAAATGTGGTGGGGGTCTGCCCTTCAAACGCAGTCGGTCGCCAGTTTACTTCGAGCGGTATGAGTGGAAAGACGTGCATCCGCGTGAAGTTTGTCTTTCTTTCTTTCCGCTTTGTATCACGGCAAAGACACGGTCAATCTCCGCCATTACATTGCCCCTAGCCACACTTCCTTCATCGTTACCAATTTCTTAGCCCGAATTATTACCACGGTGGTCCCCCAAGTCCCTTTACGGTCCCGACATGGATCCGTGCGAATTTTCTTTGTTTCTTTGTTTACTGAAAATAGGGAGCTGAATGGAAAGCATTGGGAGACCGTGGTAAACATCCAAAAGCATGTTACTCAAAGTTCCTGAGAGACATTCCTGTCGAGGAGTGCCTTCCAGGCGTGGCAGACATGTCTCCGCAAGTATATTTTTGATGCAGGGGGAGGGTATTTTTAAGAATTTTTAGGATTTTTACAAGGACATAAATAAATAAATCTATTTTTCGCAGGGAATACGCATTATTATTATAATGGACCATGCATGGCGGGCATTTTAGAATGAATAAAACGACGGTCTATTATGGACTGGCTTATAACCCCTTGACTTAAACCGAGTTTCAGTAATATTAGGGTTATAGTGTATTAGTCTTTGAAATCATGTCCGCAAAGATGAAAAGGTCAAACCGCTATACACTGGCATGTAATCAACCGACACAATTGCATAACGATACATGATTTGAACTCTTGACCTTTCATGGGGAACGAACTGTGAAGAATATGTAGGAAGCGCATCAGGTAAAATCTAGTTTCGTTGTGTCCGTCTTAGAAACAATGAAAAATGGGAGGAAAGGTTCACATAAGCCAGACCATTTTTGGAATCTTTGCCAACTAATCAAGAAACGTGGCAAAAAGTAATATTAGACTAGATTAAGTTAAGCGATGACCCGTGGCATCAGTAAATAGCCATAACGAGAAGGAGTTGAATGTGATAGGTCCATTAGAGAAATGGTTATAGGATCATCTTCAACTGCGAATGGAGAAAGTCGGCTAAAATTTTGAGATGCGGTAACCTCGAGAATGGGGGACAAGTACATATTCGAATGAAAAGTCAGGAGAGATATGAATTCTCTTAATTATTCTAATACCTCAACTTGACTGCACATTGAGTTAGTGCTAAGGGTCCCTTCACTGAATGGCGTAATTGTAGGCTTAGGAATAGGTCACAATGAAAGGCCACTCCTATCTTGTAGGTTCGGCTTAAACAAACCGAAAGCGTCAAATTTTGATTAGAAAGCCTTTGCTGAGAGACACCGGAGGCCTGTGAATTACGGACGACTCAAAAAACTTAATTTAGTTCCTGGACTCAATTTCTGTGTTTGGACATGATCCACAAGACAATTGGGCAGTTTTTTGACACTGTTGAATACTTTAGATGGATGTAAATAATTCACAAGCGAGTTGGAAACAGACGGTAGCTTGAATTTTCTGCATTTCACCGTAAAAATAATTAATCAAATGTTCGACCTTTCCAGATACAGAAAAAAGTGCTACTCCGTGTTGCTGAAAAAGTGCTAACCATCGTTGACTGCACAAAGTGCAGTCAACGATGGTTACAGGGAAATAATGATCGACAGCATCTACAACAGAAAACAAACACATATTGCACAGAAATCTATATACCACACATCTAAACTTGACGAACACCGATGGCGAAGAATTCCGTTTCTTGGCCACATTTCACTTAGGTTACAACAAATACTTTCCAGAAACAAAATCAAGACAGCGTTTTACAAAACAGACACTTTCAAAAATATCACCAAAAGAAATAATTGATATGATGCAACAAAGCGGGGATTATAAATTCAATTGTGCGGACTGCAACGTCATCTACATTTGACAGGCATGGAAGACTTTTGATATTAGGATTAAAGAACACTTCACGTTCATGCTTAACAAAGAAAGACAACGGATCCCAATTCGCCAAACACCTCTTGGATAAAAATCTTAGCAATAACTTCACAGCATTCATTCTGCTTAAATGAAAGGACGCAGGCGAAATGCTTTGGAAGAGTTGGAAATTTGGCAAGCCCTTTCAGTCTGAGAGTTTTGAGTTGGTCAATGAAAAAATATACCTATCCCGTTCCCCTCTTCTAAAATTCTTAAAAGACTACAATATATTTCCCCACCAAGGCAGTGATGAACATCGAACGTCCCTTAATGAAGGTCAAACCATTGTAGACAAACCCCCCTTACTAAATATTTCTGTGAACGATGGAGTGGTACATTGTGTTCTTCTTTTAATGATCATTTAATGACATAAACTTCCAAAAATTTGAGCCAGAAACCTTCCCTCTCCCTTACTCCGCACTACCTTTCTCCTCCATTGGAGCCAGAATGTTTGAGTTGAAAAATGTTTGACACATGTTATCAGATGATAATGCGCAGCATCGAAACCATAGTCGTGAAATATTAAACCTTTATTGTGGAAGTGTAAAGTTTCTTTTTTACCCTCACCTAGGAGTTACCCTCATTCATACATTCCCTTGGGTGAAATATATTCTAGGGGGAATATATGGACAAGCTCACAAATAATTAGGACTTATTAGAAGATTATTGGGGAAATGCGATGAAAAGGTCAAAGAGAAATATTATCTTTCGCTGGTTAGGCCTCATTTACAGATTATGTTGCTAGTATTAATGGGATCCTAACGAAGTTGAATTGATTACCCAAATGGATCGCGCACGGCGTAGAGGAGCCAGATTCGTAAAACGTTGTTATGATAAACTTAGCATCGTATCAATATTATTAATCGATGTAAGCTGAGAGTCACTCAATGGAGCAAATGTTACATTATAGATTAAATAGCTTACATTAATTGGAAAAAAGTCTCTTCAGCAATGTTTTCGAAAATGTTTTATTAGCCCAGCGTACTAAGGTAGGGGATATTATGCAAATAAAATTACAGAGAATAACAGTAGAAAAGATGGATTTAACTTTTCCTTTTCCATGAACCATAAGGGATCAGAATAACATCGTCCGACCGCGGTAGGGTAGGCTCGGCCACACACTCTAGTGTTTGCTTGCAGGGTACCAAAATAAGAAAATAAATTAAATTGGTCAAACTCTGAAAAATATAGCAATTTCCCTGCCAAAAATTACGTAAAATCTTATGACCGTTATTTCATATTTATGCCTCGCAATATGTTCGAGGACTTTGATGTGACCTTGATAAGTAGTTGCCCTCCGGCAAGGAGTGTGGATGTCAGCATTCAAGAAATGCATATGAACCTTATAAAATACAATGGAATTACACGTTCCATTTCGATATGTTAAAACATTCCTTCGAATGAACAGGAAAGGCCCGAGTCATTCGCAGATGTTAGTTCCTAAAGTAGCTATCGATGATTAATATCAAATTACAGCCTACAGGACTAGAAGAGGGTTCGAATAGCGGGGTTGGCCTTGAGACTGGTCCCGTGCAACTCTTCACTCACCTCTCCCATCGACTAACCTTGCCACGCTTTCATACTTACTGTTCCATTTAGCTTTAGGTTTTCCACCTTATGCATTACAATTATAATCTGAGCACCTAGGAACTTATGACCTACGCCGCGCCATATTTCCTCATTAAAATTTAACAATTCAACTTACATAATAGATGTGAAATGATTCACTATTTTAACATCATCCTTCGTAGTCAAAATATAATATCAAAATAGCAAAATATTTAATGGCAAATTAATACGTTTTTTTGCATCCTATTTACACTTCAAACACGAAGAATAATGACGGATAAAAAGTAAGCTTGATAATGTTCGATGAGAATAAGTAAAAAGAAAAGAAAATATTTGACTGATTAGAGAAAAAAATTGGAAGCATTTTTAATATATAATCATAAAAATTTTCTATACATTAAAAAAGTCAACAAAAAGAAAAGTATGATTATTGATATGCAATCTAAAGGGTTATTTTTTAAGGATAAAAAGAGCTAGGATAACTTCAAAATCTTAAAAGTTTAAATTATATTTAACTAATCGCGCATATTTTTAATAGAGTGACTGACGAAATAAAACAATATACGCAATTGTATATGCAAAGATCATACAATATTACCACATGTGAAGAGTCTCTTGCCAATTAATATATGATTAGCAATTGAGAAATTCTTGTTTGATCTAAAACTTTGTGAAGTAATAGGTAGTCTCCGAGTAAAAATACGGAAAATTTTACCTTCTTGTTCCTCGTTTCCGTAGTTGCCCATTCGTCAATACTCCAATCCCTCGTCGTTTTTACTTGCCACAAATGAACTATGCAGAAATCTGGTGAAAGAGATATCCTTGCTGTACCTTTTAATATTTACCTTCAACTGTCCAACACTTCACATTGGTATCACATTGCCATATTATTTCCAAGTACCTGACGTGACTGGGAAGAACATAGTCTTACATTCAAATGAGTAGTACGTATAAGACTGAATACAATAACAGTGAAAGGTATGGGAATTTCCTTAAATATCGTAGTGTCAATTACACCAAAAAAACTAACGTACATTGTATTATATATATAATAAACATATTCATTCGGACGAAATTGAGAACACACATAAACACAGTAATAAACCCAAAGAGCGGTTTGGTTGTTTATTATAGAGTTCACCTAGTATTAAGCCCGAAGGCGTTTGGAATTCACACATAAGTGTAGGGGGGTAAAGTTCTTTCCCTGTGCCGGCTATGGCTTCCCAAGAAGATATGTACCCGAAAAATTACATAGCTTGGGTGGATTTGAGGATGCCCAGAGAGGCTCACCCGGAAATCAAACCCGAGCCCTCCGATCAGTATTCGACACGCTATACACTTAGACTACCGCGAACCACTAAATGCATAACAACAAAGCTTGTAATAACAAGAGGATAAATAAAGAAATGCATAAAAATAAAAGAAAATGGAAAAATCATGTATACGTACAAGACTATCATCGCGCCTCATGTAATCCCTCTTCCACGTGCACACAAATATTCCACACACTTCTGTGTGTGGAATAATTGCTATCCGAGTGTTTGTGTCTTTATTTATACAAATATATAAATATACATAAATTAATATATATATACGGAGAAATAAAGGAAAAAGAAAAACTTTGTTTCAATACACCACTCTATTTCAGGTACGACTAGTTTCGACGCTACGGCGTCATCCTCAGGATGACGCCGTAGCGTCGTCCCCGAAATAAAGTGGTGGATTGGAACAAAGTTTTTCTTTTTCATTTATTAAAATGAACTTCCACAAAGTTGAGGCTGAAACTATGGAGTTAATATATGTGGAGTGTGGAGGCATGGCTGGGATATTAATAGCGTCCGTTTCGAAATGTTTTTTTCTATCTGCCGCGTATCCATTCTTCCCCCGCTGTTTCCCCTCCTTACCGCCCTAAACCGGGGAGTAGGAAACACCGTCGGAGAGAAAGGGGTGAAGCGGTCCAAATTTACGGAACGACGCTCTTTGTTCGGGGTCGAGGTAACCGATCCGTAGGCCCCTGGTTGTGCGTTCGCCCCTGCCTTAGCCTCCTGGTCAATTGATGCATAAATTAAGAATTCGGAGGGTGTTTGGAGGGTCAGGTAATTCCAGCTAAAATCGTTCCGGTCGAAAGGAAAGGCGGAACGAGAAACGGTATATTTTCGGCCAAAATCGCATCGAATCAGTTTCGTCGGAAACGCCGCAGCTCAATCAGGAAACGATGAATCTTCAAGAGCGTAGGGTGTGAGTCAAATATACAGTCGTGTTTTTATTCTCTCTTGAAGATGTAAACCGTAATCTAGACGTTGATTTACAGCTGCGCGCGGGTATTCTTTTCACCGATGACGAAACCCTTTCGATCATTTTGATCGAGAGTTGAGGTATGCAAGAGAACAACCCCCTCTCCAAAGTGGATATCGAAATATTCACTTTAGGCATTGCTTTCTTCATCATATCGCTGTCTTAGATAGTAATCATTGCCATTGAAGATTTTCAAAAGTTAACGTTCAAATCAATAGTTGCACTTTTACCATGTCATCATTTTAATACATGCCTAGACCATTATTATAATATTGGACATGATATCTTTTTTAAACTACTTTCGAAAGTAGGTAGAATAGGAACATGGAACGTCAGGAGAATATTGAGTACAGGAAAATTAGAGAATATTAAGCAAGACATGGAAAGAGGTAATATGTTGTTTTAGGTCTCTGCGAGGTGAGATGAAAGGATAGCGGGGATTACTGGAGTAACAATTATAGAGTGATATACAGCGGCGTGGATGGGAGCTAACGAGAGGTTGCAGTGGTATTAAATAAATGGGTCGAAAGAAGCGAAGTCAACACAGAGCAAGCAACTGACAGAATTTTGCTCGTAGAGATTAAAGGAGAGCAGAAGAACTTGGTCATTGTTCAGGTAAACATGCCACCGAGCAACCACAAAGAGGAAGAAGTCAATAGGATATACGATGAGTTAGAGCATATAATATCGTGTGTTCCTGTAGGGAAACATTTAATAGTGATGGGGGATTGGAATGCGACGGTAGGCGAAGGAAGAGAGGGTGGTGAGGTGGAGGACTATGGGTTAGGTACGAGGAATGAACGCGGGGAGAAAGCGATTGAAATGTGCAGGAGAAAGGGGTTAGTCATCACCAACACATGGTTTGGACATCACAAAAGCCGTAGGTATACATGGAATATGCCAGGTGACTCAGAAAAGTATCAGTTTGATTATATTATGGTTAGGCACAGGTTTAGGAACAGTGTGATAAATTCGCACAGTTTCCCAGGAGCGGATGCGGACTCTGACCACAATTTAGTTGTTATGAAATGTAACGTCCGTTTCAAGAAGATAAGGCAAGGGTGGCGGGTTAGGAAATGGAACGTAGAAGCATTAAATGGATTAACAAGGAATGAGTATCAGCAGGTTGTAGAGAAAATAATGGATGACGGTAAAGAACTGACTACAATCGAAGAAAAATGGGAGTGTATCAAGCAAGGGATATCGGAAGCAGCAAATAACACTACTGGAACCATTAACGGGGAAAGAATAAGGTAACCATGGGTCACGGATAAGATGATTGCAAAGATGGATGAGAGAAGATGATGGAAGAATATGAACACAGAGTTAGGCAAAAAGAAGTACAAAGAGTTAAACAATAAATTGAGAAGGGCCACATATAAAGCAAAAGAAGAATGGTGGAAACCGCAATGCCAGGATATGGAAAGTTTACAGAAGAAGGGTGAAATTGGTGCTCTATACAGCAAGGTTAAGTTATTATCGGGAAGTAAAAAGGCTAGATCTGTGCTAACAGTTAAAGGTAAGTGGGGTAAGATAATATTTGAACCAGGAAAAATCCAAGAGAGATGGAAGGAATATATAGAAACACTGTATGGTAAAGAACTTAGGCCGACAAGTTTAGACATAGAAAACGAACATGACGTAGAAGAAGATAGCTTAGATCTAGGCATACCAGACAATGAAATAGAAAGGACATTAAAGGAGATGAAAGCAAATAAATCCGTGGGGGTGGACAACATCCCTGTAGAACTGTTAAAATGTTTAGGAAAATGCGGAAGAAGTCCCTATATGGACTGATTTGTAGTATCAATGAAGAAGGAATCTGGCCGGAAGATTTTGTGAGATCGGTGTTAGTTCCTATTTCAAAAAGGCAAAGGCTATATCATGTGAGGATTACAGAAGAATAAGTTTGATAGCCCACGCAGCTAAAGTTATTCTCAGGATCATTAACAAAAGGATAGAGAGTATGGCAAATGATTACTTAGGGAATGATCAGTTTGGGTTTAGGAAGGGAAGAGGTACGCGTGATGCCATTGCAGTAATGAGATCACTAATTTAGGGGAATATAGAATACCATCAGGACGTATTTGCCTGTTTTGTAGATTTCAAGGAGCGTTTGATAGAGTGAATTGGGAAAAATTGATGCGTGTATTGCAGAAAATTGGAATGGATTGGAGGGACAGGAGACTGATCCGCAACCTGTACATGTCTCAGACTGCTCAGGTGCGAGCGTTGAGCGGAGAGCCCAGATGGGTAGTGTTAGGAAGAGGTGTAAGTCAGGGTTGCGCATTATCATCGGTGCTGTTCGACGTATATGTGGAGGAAATGATTAAAGAGGCATCGGAAGAGCTGGAGGTAGGAATGAAAGTAGGAGAGGATTGCGTAAAATCGGTTAGGTTTGCTGATGACCAAGCATTAGTTGCTCAGTAAGCCCAGGGGCTGCAAGTATTGCTGATTGAATTGGAGGTTCAGTGCGATAGATATGGGAAGAGAATCAATATTAATAAAACGAAGGTTATGCGATTTTCAGAAAGAAAAAGGCTAAGCTAAACATTAAAATAGGAGGGGAAATATAAAATAGGTAGAACAGTTTATGTATCTCGGAAGTATTTGGACTAACACGGTAAAAGTAGTAGGGACGTAAGGAGCAGTATTGCGCTAGAAAAGGAGGCTCCCTCAAGGAGGAGGGAGTTGATGACGGGGACGTTGAGTAGGGAGGTCAAGGAGGGACTCGTTAAAACCTTGATACGGAGCGTAGCTTCGTACGGCGCGGAAACGTGGTCGATGAAACATGAGGATAGACGTAGATTGGAGGTTTAAGAAATGTCGGTGTGGTGAAAAATGGTGATGGTGAAATGGACCGAAAGGAAATTAAATGAGGAAATGCAAGGATTGGTGGGTAAGGAGAGGGGTTTGTTGGGAGAAATCCTCTGGAGGCAGGAAAAATTGATGAAAGGGGTATTGAGTGGCAGGGGGATGTTGAAGAAGGTAATAGAAAGAAGTATGTTATTCAAGCAAGGAAAGGGCAGGAACAGGATAGGGATGTTGGAGGGGATAAAGGGACGAAAGAAGTACATAGAGATAATGAGAGACCTGATGGAGAGTAGGTTGCTGGGTTGTGTTTTATTTGAGTTAGAAAATATTTATTTGATAATTGTGTCTATCCAAAAAAAACTACCTTATCCGGTATATTACCTTATAAATTAAATATATAGATAGGTTCCCCCAGCCCCCCCACCACACATCCCTGCAACTGCTTGCGGAGCATAATTAAGATGTAGATGTAAACCATAGTTCATTTTTACTGTAAAGTGATACGATGTCTAATGAGGCAAAGAACTGAACAGCGAACTGTGAGGTAGGAATAGGCAGGGATGTTGAGCAGGATGTAGGGAGGTAGGTGAGTACACAGAGATGAAGATGGGCTTTTTGTAGAGTAGAATGTTGGGCTGTGCTGTGTTTGGAGAAACGAAACATTTATTTTGTAGTTTTGTCCACCATCGGTCGATTAATTAATACTTGCTTATGATTTACGCTAATGGTAAGAATAAATAGCCAATGATCACTGCTTTTGCTGCCATTCGATTTACTCGCGAGGTCAACCTAAGCAACTGCACTTGTTCATGGAAAATTATAAACTGATACTAATAATTTATTTTTTGTAATGTCGGGTTTTATGCACAGAATAACATTTTAAAAAAATATTACTCTGCATGCTATAGATGAACCCCTGAATTGGCGGTCTAAAACCGATGTAATGGTTTTTTTAGCCAGTGAATCAATCTCTTCATTCGCATTAGCGCTTTAATTGGTTGGTAATAGGTATCCGCTACTCGGGTTTAATGAGATTTCAAACTCAATCAACCCAGGGAACACGAAATATAGCACGTAGCGCTATTACAATTACCCGCCTCTTGATGGCTGTTTCCAAAATGGGATCCGTGCAATATATTTATACCTAAGTGACATGTAGTTGCACGCGTGTAGTTGTTACATTGGATTTAAGGCTTCGCTTGGAATACCCGGGCAATACTAATCCATGCCTCGATTTTACTTTTTTTTTAATTGGAGAGAAAAATCACAACCTAAGTATGGCGGCCTGGATTCCTAGGATTTTTTGTTCCCGCTAAAAAATAAAAAAAACAATGACAGCCGAGGACAAGAGGCCAACCGAAATTTGACATCGATCAAAAGCAGGTCTCTTTAGCTTTGAAATTGAAAATGTGTCTTTTAATTTATTTATCAACATAAGTAACCTGCAAGCCACTTCTAGGGTGTGTGGCAGGGGGTGAAATGTGTCCCGAATATGACCGTTATCGGTCAATGCTATTCTGTCCTCTTATCGTTGATGGAAAAATTGATATCTTAAATCTGAATGTTCTACACTTAATTTCCCTAATTTTATTGCCATGATATCTCCTACCGTAACACGATGTTGGTAATAATAAATTTTCAAAATATCTGCTAGAGATGAAATCGTAATTAATATGTATTTTTTGAAGCCAAAATTAAAGTATAATGGGAATGTATTTTTTCGATTTAGACCCATCGGATTTTTACTACAGATTTGAATGATTAATTTTCAAGATCGAAATCCGCTTGGTAAAAGTATTTATGTGATACTTCACATTATATATCATTTTTCACCCAGCAATACTACTAAAAATCAAAGTTCAGTCACATAATCGTGAGCTTCCTTCATTGGTGGATAAATCAGGTAAAGCAACTACTGTCAGGAAGTTCTCACGCTAACCCACGTCGTCAAACATTTTACCAACAAGTTTGATCGTTTTACTGTAATTGGTTTAACACATTTACAAATTACTGGCACGATACAGTAATATAATTAGTAGAATAAATATATTTTCTAGATGCGCCCAAAAAGTTATAAAAAACACGTCGCTGGATTTGGCTTTCCTAGGAACTGATTATATTTTCCGTTGTTATGGTGAACACGAGGGGTACAAAGGTATAAAACTTTAAAACTTGACTACCTCACAAAATGTTTTTCCAACCCATAGGTGAAATAGCGAAATACCTATGCATTATATGGATTAATGTATACAAAATGGCTAACTGACGATCATCAATGCCAAGCCTCAGAAATTAACTGACTTTTATATTTTGTGAGACCATTTTCGACGCAATTTTGTTTGACCTGACATCAAGAAAATTTACCCACGCGTCCGCGGTAATACAGGGGAGAATATTTGGCAAACGAGGAAATTTCAGGAACAAGATAGGGATGCTGGACGGGATGAAGGGAGGGAGGAAGTATACAGAGATGAAGAGGGACCTGATGTAGAGTAGGTTGCTCGATTGTATTTTGTTTGGAGTCAAAAACTGTTTATTTGGTAGTTGTGACCATGCAATTGAGACCTTAACTGGATGGTTATTTTAGAATGTATTACATAATGCATTTACATTCCAGATCTCATTTATATATTTTATTTACCAACTTAAGCATTATTGGAAAACAAATGCAAATATTATTTGTATGAAAATTCAAAATCTACTTAATATAGTTTGTTTTTTTTCATTTTTAAATGAAACAAAAAGAAATATAGAGCATTAATTACGGAGAGATCCAATCGTGATCTTTGCTTTGTATCACCTTCCATCTCTTGTCCCTCTCCGCGGGGGAGCCCTCCTCCTACCTGCAGCGTGGGGCCAAATTCCTCACCTTGCGTAGGAGAGCGGTTTGTTTTGCACGTTCTTGTGGTGGTCGTATTTCACCATGCTACTTACTAAAATCTAGCTTGCACGTTCTTGGATAGATTTCTTGCTGCATCCTAAGATACAATTATTTGTTATAATTAAGCATATGTACTTGCATGCTTATGCAGTGAAGGGAAGTAGATGTGCATTTGCATGCGTGTAAAATGATAGGATTTTTATGTGAATGTATGCACTACTGTGGATTTGGGTTTGCCTATGTGTGTTAGTTTTGAATGCGGTTTTTCTTTTTTCTCTTTTTTGGGTGGTGACCTAACACCCCCCGCCACACGCCCTTGCGGCGGCTTGCGGGGTATTATGTAGATGTATCAAATATACTTGATTTGGAAAATTGTCTTCCATATTTTTAGACGTAAGTCGAACTACAGGTATTACCAATGAGACTAAAAGCATCACCCTGTCGGTAGTCCGAGAATTCGTTGCTTCATACAAATTCATTTTCATTCATAAGGGACGCAACTGTTTTGTCCAAAGGTATTCGGGTAGGCTTTGATATTGAAATTGACATTGCTTTTGTAAGTTCACACTTCAGATCAGATTCTGGTTAAATGTCAGGACTCTCTGTAGGGACATCCTTCAATTATTTTCTGGAACTTCTGCAGTAAATGTTATTTTTCAAAGTCTTTCCATTAATGACTTCACCAATTGTGCAATTTTCATTCTTACTTGACAAGGCAGAAAATGCATTCTCTTATTGCTCACGTGGACAACTAACATCGCTCAAGTGCTTTGTGTGAGACACACGATCTCTATTTCCATGTTTAACAAATTCAAAATTCATTTCCCTTAAGTGTATTTGGCTCATTGAAGAATTTAGTTTTTCTAAATTACTAAACAGGAAATAAAAAATACCCTCATTTTTAGAATAGTGGCTTCTCTATTACTTTAGGCTTCAACTGCTAATCTTATAGGTTGTAAATGCTTAAACATACCTCTTAATATTTAATATAGTGAACGAGTTTTAAATCACGTGAAACAGTCTTAATCGGATGTATGACCTTTTTAAATATCTCAATTATTCTCTCCAGTTAGTTCCAGTCTGTTTTAGATTCGAAAATAATTTTTGTCCCACACTTTCACTACTAGTAATTTATTTCTGCGAATTACTTCGCTAAATTCACTACGCTGGCATTCCCGCAGGTCTTGTAAACATTTTAGTTTGAATTTTTCTTGAGTCACTCTTTGGATGACTCGGCAATTCATGATTCACTATCAAAGTAATTTGCATTCTCTGGGAGAAATAGATTTATTGATCATACATGTACAAATGGTTAAAATTCTTCAAATGATTTCCCCACTGCACCAAAACACTTGCAAAGACGTGTTTGCCACACCTAAGAAGGCGCCTTAAAAACTTCTCGACGGGCATATCCCTCAGGAACGTTGAGTTTGCTTTGCTTTTGAATGTTTTGTACGTGATCTCCTAATTCTTTCTTTTCAGCTCTTACTAGGCGGGGAAACAAAAAAGGCGCACGAAGCCAAGTCGGGACTGTAAGGTGGCTGGGGGGAGGAGCGGGCCAGCTGCTACGGACAACGTTGTTGATGACGATAAAGGACATGGGGTTGCGAGCATTGCCCTGCTGGAGCAATGTGTTTATGTTTGGCGTGTTTCAAAGTCGAAAAACAAACTTCACGCGGAGGCACGTCTTTCCGCTCAGACTGCTCGGAGCAAACTAGCAACCGGGCGTGTTGGAAGGGTAGACCCCCTACCATATTTCCCGACTGGTTATACCGCACTGCCATGTTAGTCGCGTCACAAAAAAATCATGCGCATTACTCTCATAATTGAACTAGTATATATATCGCCTTTGCCAGGAAATACTATCTTCGCTTAAGAGTGTAGTCAAACCTTTGCGTAATTCGCGAATGACTGACGTCAATTTTTGACCGACTTAAGAAAAAGCTTCCTCAATCTGTGTTGAATCTAAAAGAAAATTTCTGGTGAGAGGTGTTTGGCTCAAACTCCCGAGGCGAAATTTTCACTACAAGCTAAGTCTCGAGTAAAAGTTAAAATTGAGATACATAATTTCTTCAAAGGCTTAAATCACATAACGCTCTTTCCTCTACCAACTATCGAATTGAGGAAAGAACACTCTTTTAATGGTTGGTTTGCCGTTCTTTCTCTCTCTCATACCCCGGAACAGGTAAAGCGGTCTCTCAAGGCCAAATTGCTACTGTTGCCTGCCGTAAGGAATGCGAAAAAGCGTGTATGTTAATAGAGTGACACAATGTATTCATGATAATTTCTAATCATTCATGAAAAAATGAGTCAATGGCTAGGACATGCATAACAGCTTGGAAAGGGAATGAGGCCCTTACTGGCGATGCATGTAGGATTGGACGTTTTTAACAATGGTCTTATGCCCAAAAAAATACCAATTCTCAATATAGTAGGATTTTTTGCAACATGTATTGATCATTTTTAAGTCAATAGAGAAATATTTTCATTCTTACATTGGTTTGTTAAAAGATATTCAACGTCATACACAAGCAATATAAGTGAAAGCTTTAAACTCTTACGTAGTAAAATTGAAATATTGAAAAAATAGAATAAATATAATTATAAATGAAAATACATGCATCCACATACACGTATTTCTTTCGTTGTCCTCGAACGGCGGTCTTTCTGTGATAAATACACGCTGATTTTGCTAAATTTTAACTCAATTCAAGAATATCCGCCCTCTCGCAATAATGATAGTAAATGACTTTTACATTATGTGAGAGAATATAATTTAATTAATATTTCTTTAATTTTGGCCCAATCATTTAACGCTATCGCGAAAATCGAAGAAAAATAACGATAGTTGAAATCAATCGGAGGATCAAAACATATCGAAAGTGTTGCATGTGTCGTTGGAGATTTTGTCTCAATTTATTATTTACTTTGCATTTGCTTTTTTGTTCCCTATGCTCCCTCTTCGAAAATCTTCAACGTTACTTTCCTCTTCAACACATGAAAATTTATTTATTCATTTATTTTATTTTTAAAGCATAATTCACATACAGCAGTATAGCCAATTCACAGTGAAAAATATAGCAAATATGAAAGAGGACAAAAAGACAATAACATCATAACAATAACAACGAGAACCGAGCATGGACCGGGGAAAAAGTTAATTGGTTGAAAGGTGGGAAAAAGCTTGGGTGGTGAAATTGTTGTACGATAAATAAAAAGGATGGACAGTGTGAGGGAGTGAATTTAGAAGGGAGGAGAGGAGAAATGAAGGCGAGCGCTTGGTGAGAGATATCCTAGGAATAGGAAGAGATGGAGTAGGGAGTGGGTGCGGGTGGGTCGAGTTGATGGCCTGAGGTTGAAGAGAGAGAGAGCCGTTCAGGGCAATCAATAGTCGAGTTTAGGGTGTCGTGGAGGAGTTTTAAATCAGATTTAAGTCTGTGGCTTTGGGGACTAGAAAAGGACAAGGAAGACAGAACAGCATTTGAGGACATATTGCAGAAATGTGGGACTCGGTGTTTGACTATTTTGGCAAAGGAGTGAGAGATGCAATCGAGGGATTTAAGATTAGTTGGGGATGAGGTGGACCGAATTGGGGAGCAACATGATACTATGGGGGTGACAATTGTTGAGAAGAATGGATGGAGTGCAATCGGATCTTTAATTTCTGTGAAGCGGTAAAGAAGGCCTAATGGGCCTAATTGCTTAATTTTTTAGTCTGCATGTGGTCGGAGTAATTTAGTTTATGATCCGTTAAAACGCCAACGTCTTTTATGGTTGTAACTCTATTTAAGGGAGTTGAGTTTATTGAGTAGCTGAACATCAGGGGCTTTTTTTTACAGAGCAAGAGTCGTGATATTGCATTTTCCAGGGTTTAACGAAAGCCTCCAAGGGTCACACCATAGGGAAATTTTTTGTAAGGCAAGTTGAAGTTGAATACCGTCAGAATTGTTATTAATTTGCTTGTTCATCATGCAACCATCAGCGCAGAGAAATGTATGGACCCGGGAGGAAAGGAAGAGGGAAGAAAGATCATTAATGAATAAATTGAAAAGATATGGCTCAAGGAAACTGTCCTGGGGGACCCCAGACGTGACAGGAGACCAAGAGGAAGAAGCATCCGAAAGTATCACACGCTGGGTTCTGTGGGTGAGGAAGCTAGAGATAAGGCTAAGGAACATACCATGAATGCCGAATTGTTGGCTGAGTTTATGAAGGAGTTAATGATACAGGGCGTCGAAAGCCTTGGTGAAGTCAAGGTAGATGGCATCAAGTTGACTTAATTTGTCTATTGCCAGGACGGCATGGTGCTGAAAGACGGCGAGACTCGTCACGCATGATCTATCTACATCTACATCTACTCAACACCCCACAAGCCGCCGCAAGGGCGTGTGGCGGGGGGTGTTAGGCCACCACACGTAAATAGGGGAAAAAAACCGCATGCAGAAGCCACAAATTTATAGCCCACAAACCAACCATGGTAAACAGTCATGCAAGAACCCTTTCGCCCCAACCCTTTCACACACATGCAAACCCACAAACTACCAACAAACATACACATGCACAATCTTTGAATTTTTAATTTTGTTCCGACTTGCAACTCAAATGTTTTTAATATTCCTAAATGCACTTCAGATTCTTACTATTATGATTTCTGATTATTCTGGGGAAGAATGAGTATTTGAATCTATCTGTATTGGAATCTATCTCCCTTATTTTATCTTTGTGGTCTGATCTACATAAGTAGTGGAGGGCAATTATTATTCCTTTTGTGTCATTGTTAAAATTACTGGTTCTGAATCTTTCTAAAAGTCTAATTCTCGCTTGTTCTCTTCGTATTTCAAGGAGCTCCCGGCAGAAATCCTCTAAGAGACCTGTTACACTTGTATTCTTGTCATATATATATTTCACGAATCTGACGGATTTTCTCTGGACTTCATGTAGTTCTTTTGCCAAATTTTCTTCCAAGGATCCCAAATACCAACTCATCTGCCTGGGAGGAAACCATGCTGCTGGGAAGATAAAAAGGGATAGGTGAATCCTCTTGAGAATATACGTTCATAAACGGAAGACAGGATTGAAAGCAATGAGATAGGGCGATAGTTTGAAATATCAATCTTGGAACCTGTTTTATGTATCGGAATGATATTAGTGCATTTCCACTGAGGAGGGAAGGTTCCTAGGGAAAAACAGCGATTAAACAATATGGCCAAAGATTACGAGTGGGTAGAAGCGCAATTGCGAATAAATTTAGGGCTGAGAGTATCTGGGCCAGGTGAGCGGTGGGGGCGCATTTTTCAAAGGTATTGAAAAACTTTCCGGGAGTCTGTCTTTATGTGGGATACGTAGGTAATGGTTTATTTTACGAAGGAGGGAATGGACAGAGATATTACTGAGGTTAGAAGTAGGCTGCAGGCAATCTGAAAATAATTTTAGAAAGAAGTTGGGTCTCTCTGATCCCGCGGCATTTTTGGTGCCATAGGAGAGTGCTTCGGGAGCTTGAGGACGATTGCGGCGCTGATTGATGAAGGACCAGAATTTTTTGGGGCTAGAGGAAATATTGGAGGAAACAGTCTGCACGTAGTTTTCATAGTCACCGAATGAGAAGTTTGGAATATCGTCGGAGATCAACGAATAATCGGCGCGTTTCCACATTTAGGACGGTCTAATGGAGAAACCAAGCGCGATTTTTGTTACCCAGAACATGTATGGTATCCTGTTTAAACCACGAGGGAATTTTCTTTGTCTTAGGCTTAACTAGGGGCACAAAGTCTTTTATAACGGCCTCGAAGACAGCGTGCAGGAAGTCCATTCCTTCCTTAGGGGATAATGAGGAAAGGACGAAGCAGGGAATAAGGTCGAGGGAGCGGTTGACGTCCTTCCAGTGAACCTTCGACAAGGCAAGAAAGGGCTTAGATGGAGTGGGAGGAGCCCCGCGGGATTTTCAAGAGCCACGGAAGAAGAAATGTTCTTCAATGGACTGCTGGTCGGAGTCGAAAATGTTTCTGCCGGGGGTTATTGCCTCGGGCATAGCGGTCGAGAGCAGGTTTTCCAGGGTTGCCATATCGCGAGTGGTCTCGAGACAGTGATGTGGGAGTTGGATTGCATTTACATCTACATCTACTCAATACCCCGCAAGCCGCCGCAAGGGCGTGTGGCGGGGGGGTCATTTACATTGTTCTTGGGTCTTGAACATTTACAAAATGTTCAAGAAAATACTTGTCATTGGCATTGAGTGGGTGGCTGTTCGTGGGAGATTCCCAGCGAATAGATAAATTAAAATCACCCACAAGAATTACAGGTGCCAGATTTATGGTTCGAAACACTGAGTCGAGGCAACTTTCAAGTACACTCAAGTCACTTGCGGGAGGACGGTAAAAACAGCCTACGAATAGTGTGTTGGCCTTTCAGGCTTTCACATGGGGTAATGGTAATTCGCTCCACACAATTTCACCGTTGGACTCTAGGTATTTTCTTCGTTTCGAGAGAAATACCGATTTAATTACGAGTAACACTTCGCCTCTAGAGAGGCGATCTCGTCTATAAATTGAGTAGGAGCGCGAGAAGAACAACTCACTGTCACTAAAAGATGGTGCCAGCCAAGTCTCGGAGAGAGCAATAATATCAATTTGGATAGCTCATGGTCGTGGGAGTTGCACGTAGATATGTTGTGGTTTATGCCCCTGAAATTTTGGTAATACATGCTCAAGGAAGAGCTGGAGGGGCCAGGGTAATCACCTGAGAGGATCACAAGGAGTAGCAGGATGAGACCGTTCCCGGGGTTTGGCGACGGGGTTGCCGCGGAGAGGCCGGCAGATCGCCGGGCCTTGACGGCGAGGTGACGGGGTACTGCAGGCTGACGGGCGACAAACCACACGAGGCGAAACCGGGAAATCGAAATTTTCTGTAGCTGAAGCAGCTGGGAACAGGGTCCACGTTTAACTGGGGAAATTCGCCATATAAATTCACACCTACATCGACAGAAAAGAGCACAAAAAGGGTCGAACTTAACTAAAGAGATAGAAACACACAAGAGAGAGAGAGGGACGCATATCTTCAGTGTGGCGGCAAGGTTGATTCTGGAATGGATTCTTTAATTAGATCGTCCATCCATCCAATCATCCATGCTGACCCATATTTCTGTCATATTCTTAATGCATGCTTGACATTTTCTTCCCGACACTTCCTGGGTTTTCCTCTCTAGAAATCCTACTCCTCCACTTTCACCCTTGATTTTCTCAATGTCTGCTCCAGTAATACATACTCTAAAAACGCTTACTTCACCCTCACATTTCCATTTCATTCTATTCTCATGCATTCTTTTAACAAGACCAAAAAAATGAAACACCTTTCACACACAACTATCCCTGATGCAATCAAACCACGTGGACGCCCTTTTCTTTATAATAATAATGATGTGGTTACATGAGAGGCATGTGATAGCTCATTCCTTCCACCGTAACCGATAAGACATTTTACCTTTATTTCCATTTCGTTTGAGTGTGCTCATAACCTGCAGTATAAATGAAACAGTCACGGCCAAGTAGACGAGACAAGGACAATCACCATCTTTGATATATTTTGAAAGGGAAACACGAACTAACCACCGTAACTACCACCTTTAGTAAAAGGGTGAGAATATTAGAAAAAAATTGATAATGGGGCGAAGTAGAGTTTCCGAAAGGGTAACTCCTGCGAGAAAGCACATGCACTTTCGACAAAGTACCATATGGAAAACTATTCAAAGTAAGAGGTCTTGGATAAAAATATCCTGTTCTTGAAAAAAGACATTTTGAATGGTCGGGTACAAATTGTAGTGATAGATAGAGTTAGCTCAAATGCAGTAAAAGTCACTTGAGGAGTTCCCCAGGGAAGTGTCATCGGGCCTTATTTATTCCTTCTTTATGTCATTAACTACATATGATATGAATGATGATGATAAGAATTTTTGGAAAAAGAGAAATTTTATCAGGAATGCCTACAGCATCGGGAATAGCGAAATAAAAAGTGTACGTGACTATAATATAGAGTTACTATAAAAATACGTACGTGTTACCCTCACTCACGGCCTCTACTGGAAACATACGGAGAAAATGTGAATAAGCTTACAAAATTTAGGGTTTATTAGAAGAATACTGGTTAAATGTAATGAAAAGGTCAAAGTTAAATGCCCTTTAGCTATTTATGGCCTCATTTGGAATATGATGCTAGTGTATGGGATCCTCCCGAAGTTAGATTCATTTCCGAATTGTATCGTGTGCAGCGTAGATGAGATAGGAAATACTTAAATGCAACAATACAACGTACATTCAAACCATGCTGATATATCGGGAGAGTATCTGGAGATAAGGATCGTTTAGTTCTAGAACAGAAGCTGGATTGGATTAATAAATGGTGTGCAGAAAGGGGATTGTCATTAAACCTTAATAAATATTTGGTGGTGAATTTTTTTTAAAATATCAACGGGATTAGTTTACAAATTAGCTGGATTTAGCCTAAAAGTAGTTGATGGTAATCATTAAAAGAAAGGCGACTCAATGCTAGTTTGAACTTACTAAATAAATTCAGATCCTCATGTTTCAGCACCGAGGTCTCGTAAATTATCCGCACTCCAACATACCCACTTAATAAGATAAGTACATTTTTGGCGGCATGCATGGATCATGCATATAAAATTCGGGAAATAAATGCCACAACTAGCAGACCCAAGGACTCCTTCTTCCCACGGGCAATACGGAATAGCAACTGTGGGGTTATAGATAGCAAAAATTCCACTTGCCACCCTCCACATCTGGGGAATAATGACTAGTTCTACTCAATTGCATGCACAATAACTAACCTCGTTTGTTTTATTGTCATATGATTCCCCACATGACCGTATTAGAATGCCATTTAATAATATAGTGCTCATTACGGTATTGCTTGCTCTGTTTTGTCTGTTTTTAGTGTCCCCTTCCATCCCTCATCCCTCTCTGTTGGGGGATCTTCTCGCCACAAAATCAAGCCATTCTTCATAAGGATCTCTTACACGTGTAGTACACGCTCAAGTTGGGGTGTTCTCATTGCACAAAAATTATATTGAAACTATAGTTTATGATTAATTTTGGCATGGTGAGCATGTTAATATTTACAAAATACTATGCGCATGTTCATTGACAAAAAATGTTCAGTCCATCGTTACTTGAGCCTTAAACGCACGTGGAATGACCACAATACTTTTCATTCCCAATATTGCGTGACGACCGAAGAATCGGGTTCAGTTCGTTCATCCGCAATCGATGGAAGTGAAAATTTAATTCAAGAGCCACTACGCCATCTGGAATTCCGATCACCATCATTCAGGTTTCAAATGACGGCTTAAAGAAAAGACAGCTGTGAGATTTCAAATTTAGTTAGCACCATGGGAAGATTAGACTATTGCCCGCGAATTTTTCAACGGATGATGACCGGTTGCATGAACTTCTAATCAATGCTAAGGAATAATTCGAGAAGGAAAAGGAAAGCAGTAATTCGAGAATGTGGAGGCCGGGGTGGAGGGTGCCACGTGGAGGGGGAAGTCTCTACTCCTGCGAGGCAGCTGATGACGGGGAGAGAGGAAGATAGATTCTGGAACACTCTGGAGTCTTTCGCACTCTGACTCTGACGTATTGTAGCGTTTTATCCCAAAACACCTCCCAATTTTTTCCCCAGACATACGAAACCCAGCCCATTTCAAGCTTTATAATCAATGAGCCGATCACTCCAAAACAGATTTCAACATAGCTGCAGTATTTTCAAAACAAGTTACTACACGAAGAGCCAGATATCGTTAAACTGCACATTACTGACGAAATACTTCGGGTCCGGGGCGGTCACGAAACCTGGAGCTAGTGAAGGAGTTCGATGAGTTCAAAACTTTCACACCTTTTTCAAATGTTTTTTTAAGTAATCTACCGGAAAAGGTAGATTTTCAATGGACACAACTGCAAATAATACTTTGTGACTCCTAAAACACACAATACAGCATTTTTTTACTTTGTACTTCATTTCTCCCATCATCCCGTCCAACATCCCATTCCATTTCTGCCTTTCCTCTTTTGCCAAACATTCTCTCCTCTATTACCATCTTCAACATCCCAATGCCGATCAATATACCTTTCAACCATTTTTCCAGCCTCTATAGGATTTCTCTCAACAAACCCTCTCCTCACACACCGTCACCTGTACTTCCTCATTTGTTTTCCTTTCGGTCCATTTCACCTTCTCACATTCCCCTCCACACCCACATTTCAAAAGTCTCCTATCTACTTCTATCCTCCTGCTTCAGTGATCATGTTTCCGCGCCGTACATGATTACACTCCATATCCAAGTTTCAACGAGTCGTTCCTAAACATCCTTACTCAACGTCAACTCCCTCATTGTGAAAGCTTCTTTGCCTAGCGAACCCCCTGGTCCAACTACTTTGATTCTCATTACGTCCCTACCACTTTGACCGTATTGGTCCAAAACACTTCCGAGATATGTAAACTGTTCTACCTGCTCCATTTTTTCCCCGCCTATTTTAATATTTAGTTTAACCTTTTTCTTTCTGGAAAATCGCATAACCTTTGTTTTATTAATATTGATTCTCATCCCATATTCATCGCACTGAACCTCCAATTCACTCAGCTATGCTTGCAACCCCTTGGCTGACTGAGGAACTAATGCTTGATCATCAGCACACCTAACCGATTTTACAATTTCCAGTCCGACTTTCATTCCTACCTCCAGCTCTTTCCATGCCTCTTTAATCATTTCTTCCACATATACGTTGAACAGCACCGATGACAATGGGCAACCCTGCCTTACACCTCTTCCTAACACTGCCCATCCCGACTCTCCGTTTTCTACTCGCACCTGATCAGTCTGAGAATTGTACAGGTTGTGGATTAACCTCCTGTCCCTCTATTCTATTCCTATTTTTTGCAACATACTCAGTGGTTTTGGCCCAAATAACTCTTTCAAACGCCCTTTCGAAATATACGGAAATGCCATTTAATTTTTACGTGCATATAATGAATGATATTTAGGTTGAGAGTCATGAAATACTGTCTATTCAAGAAGTTTTCTCGGGTTTCCCACCGGGTTAGGTTGATGAAGTGCACCGACGTTTCGAAGGCTGACTCTGCCATCGTCTTCAAGGTGAATTGACTTGTGCACTTCATCAACCTGACCCGGTGGAAAACCCGAGAAAACTTCCTGAATACCATACGCCGAAAATACATTCCCACTCCTAGCGCGGTGCAGAAGGGCTGTTCTGATCCCTTGTACCTGCACTTATGAATGTTACAAATGTGGTTACATACTTCTTTTGTGGACCTCTCACCTCCCGCCAAAAGCCCTTGCGGTGGCTTACGGTGTATTCTATGTATGTAGATGCATGCATTTAGCGGTAATGGGAAGAAATGGTTATGTTAAAGTTATCATGTTTACACGCATGGCATAACGAATATTTTATTCCTCCCTAGTGAATTTTGTTGGAAATAATCGTTGCCAATTGAGTACTGGCACTAAATATTCACAGTATTTACGGGATGTATATAGTATGCATGTAAAATCACCTGAAGTTTGTGTTTTGTATTGGATTTTGTTCTCATCTATATCTACATATACATAACACCCACAAACCGTCACACTTTTGGCAGGGTGTTGAAGGTCACCAGGCATTCTACATATATTTCTTCTATTTCCGAATACACCTGACACCCCGCGATCCACCAAATATTACGTGTAAAGAGGGCGACCGAACACCAATTATGCAACATGCCTACATATATTACGTGTATTACATTGTTAGAAGCTATGCCTACAATTTCACATATAAAATTATAGTTTTTATGCAAGTGCATGCGCCTGGACCCCATCTGAGACAATGGCAAACGGCGGGGTGGTTAGAACGCCAGACTTGGAGAGTATTTTGTGGAAATTTAATCTTGTTCTGTGCCCCTAATTTCGACAGCGGATACCTATTGCTTTCTTAGTTGTTCCCGTTTTATTGTTGTCGCGAATAGTGTGCGGGAAAAACGAATTATTGAATCTATTAGTTGTAGAGTCTAGTTCTCTAATTTGGTAAAAAAATATCGGCCCTGTTGAGGTAATTAAGTGGCCTAACTATATCTGTTATGTCGCATGCAAAACCACGCACCACCATGTGATAAGTGAAATCTAGTCATGAGCCTTCGCATATTTAAAGGTTCCGACCCAAGTTCTGTATGACATGGGTAACGCTTTCAACTGGTATGACTTTTTCACGAACCTAGCGGCCTTTCTCTGTACCCTATTCAATTCTGTAATTGAGGTTCCTTAAAAAAGGTCCCTAATGCTCGCCGCATACTCAATATGAGGCCTTACTTAAGATAAATAGCACGTTTCCTTCACTTTTTCGTCACTACTCCTTCCGACTCTACGTTTGACGAATGGACGCTTTTGTAGCGCCCCTTCCCAAATAGTACGTTTATGTTTTCCCAAGAAAAACCCAATGCAATAGTGACCCTTGAAGTTGTTTACTTCATCTACGACGCCCCTCCGAACACATCCAAGTGTGTAAGTTGGTGAGGTTTGGTTGTGTTGTCTATTGTTTAAGTAATACCTGACATTACATTTTTCATATTTAATCCCAGCCCTAATTCTTCAAACCACGTTTAATATTGTTTAAGTATTTTTTAGCGATTTCGGATATGCGTCATTCGCTTTCACCCTGTATATTACAGTGTCGGCGGAAAAGAATTGTTTGCTACTTTTTATTTTAGTGATGATATCATTAATATATATAAGAAATAGACCAACATGGTCAAAGTAGTAGGGACGTAAGGAGAAGAATTGCGTTAGGCAAGGAGGTTTTTCTCGAGAAAGAGGGAGTTGATGACGGGGACGATGAGTAGGGAGGTTAAGAAAAGAATTGTAAAGCTTTGATATGGAGCGTAGCTCTGTGCAGCGTGGAAACATATTCACTGAAGCAGGAGGATCGACGTAGATTGGAGGCTTTTGAAATGTGGGTGTGGAGAAGAATGGAGAAGGTGAAATGGACCGAAAGGAAAACAAATGAGGAAGTACTAGAAATGGTGGGGGAGGAGAGGGGTTTGTTAGGAGAAATCCTATGGAGGCAGGAAAAATGGTTGTAAGACGTATTAAGCGGCAGTGGAATGTTGAAGAAGGTAATAGAAGGGAGAATGTTAGGCAAACGAGGAAAGGGTAGGAACAGGATAGGGATGTTGGATGGGATGAAGAGAGGAAGGAAGTACACGGAGATGAAGAGGGACCTGACGTAGATTATGTTGCTCGATTGTGTTTTGTCTGGAGTCGTCAGTTATTTATGTGATAGTGGTTTCCATCCTTAAAACTACCGTAACCGGTAGATTGCCTAATAATAATAAGAAATATATAAGAAATAGTAGTGGTCCTATGTCGCTACCCTGTGGGACGCCGGATGATACTTGCTCATAATTAGAGCTTGAGCCATCTGCTATTGCTCTCCATTTGCGGTTAGAAAGGAAGTCCCGAATCCAGTTAATTATTTTGTCGCTTACTCTATTCCCTTGCCACTTGGGAATTAATTTAGCGTGTGGGCCATTATCAAAAGCCTTTTTTGAAATCCAAGAATATCGCATCTACTAGTTTTTTTCTTTCCCCTGATTGTAGAACATCGTGTATAGAGAGTCTTAACTTCGTTTTACATGATGATTTCTCCTTTCTGAATCCTTGTTGTCTGTTGGTTAAAAGGTTGTAAGTGTCGAGGCGTTACTAACAATAATGCGTTCAAAGACAATACAGGAGGAGGAGGTGAACGATATTTGTCAGTAATTACCAGGGTCTTGTTTATTTCCGCTTACAGTAATAGGTTTGGTGTTGGGTAATTTCCAGCCCCGGGAAATAACACCTTCTGAAATGGATTAGCTAAATATGTATTTAAGGAAAGGCATTATTCCGGTCGCTAGCTCTTTCATCAGTCTTGCGGGAATATCCTCTGATCCGGGCAATTTATTACTTTTTATGTGTAGGAGTTGTTTCGTGATCCCTTCGCGAGTAATTCTAATGTCATGCATCTTTGCGATTGGTGTGACGTAGCCGTCAAAGGGTGTCTATCTGTCATTAGTGTAGACGCTTTGAAAGAAATTATTTAAAAATTCGCTTTTTGGGTGCTCTGTATGAATATCATCATTGTTGCTTTTGAGGGATTCTATGGTTGGACGTTTTCCCTGCATATAGTATCCCTAATTTATGACCCGAGTGCCTTAGAAGGAGTCTAAGATCTCCAAGAACTTCTTCTTAGAATCCTTAGTATCCAAGAATCTCTTTTCTTTTGAAATTTATTTAGGCGCGTTGTATCACTTTCTTTGTTTCCTTTCGATGTGTTAAATATTTTTTTTTCGAGTTTCAGAACGCCTTCCAGGCGTGACAGCACGTCTCCACAAGTTTATTATTGAAGCAGGGGGAGAGTATTTTGAAGAATTTATGCGTTTGTACAAGTATGATCAATGAATCTTTTTTCCCAGGCAATGTGCATTACTTTCATAGTGAGCCCTGTACTTACATTCTAGTCCAAGTGCGTTACCCCGGTCACTATCAATAATAATGAACTGGAAGAAAGGGTTGCGGTTGAAAAATAGTTTTTAGTTTTCTCCAAACATCTGTTACAAATAATTGGTGAAAATAATATCGATTAATCTTTTGATTGAGGAAATAATAACAGTACCAAATTAGCTGATTTAAAGTACTCACATATATATGCATGATCAGGTCTACTATCCCTTTCCTATACTATACTATCCATTCATGATTGATGCATATGGTTTAAACTGAAAGAGCGAAAGCATAACTTACAGGGTTCGTCCGGAAAATAAGTGTAATAAGCTCATTGTCTCTTTTGACAAAAGGGGAATCGTCCACTACGAATTTATACCTGAACGACAAACTGTAAATGCTGCATTTTACATCCAAGTGCTCGACAGGCTTCGAAAACGAGTCGCCCGCGTCCGGCCAGCGATCAAAAACTCCTGGCGGCTGCATCACGGCAATGCGCCGTCTCACACCGCGCTTGTCGTGTCGGACTTCTTGGCCAAGCACGGTGTGGCAACGCTGCCGCACCCGCCCTACAGCCCGGACTTGGCACCACCGGACTTCTTTCTGTCCCCGAAGATAAAGAGAAGTTTGAAAGGAACGCGATACGGGACTTTGGACGCCGTCATAGAGGCCGTGACGACGTGTCTTCGAGAGGTTCCCGATGATGCCTTCGCGGGAGCGGTCCAGGAATGGGAACGCCGCTGGAACAAGTGTATCGACTCACAAGGGTCCTATTTTGAGGAATATTAGCTTAAGATATGTAAAAGTGTAAAACATTTTTTTTCCTGAGCTCAGTACACTTATTTTCCGGACGAACTCTGTACACGCCTTTCATTTCTTCCCCTAATTTCTCACCTGCTATATCAGATTATTTCGTCGCACAAGAACAAAATCGTTCCTGAGACCGGACACGGAGTTATTTGGCAGAAAGAGTTCGGTGCTTTCTATGCAGAAGAGGAGAGAATTGTTGCTCTCTTTTCACTGAAAACACTTTTTGTCGTGCGATATTTATTCGTGGAATTCTTTCGGATTTTAGTTCCGCTTTCACTCAAGTATACTCTAGCCGAAAATCCGGAAATATTGATAATAAAATTAAATATGCGTCTCAATTAATTTTTTATGTAAAATAAAAATATTTGGATTAATTTTAACTTGAAAATGAAAGTTTTTCAAAAAATTGGTGGCGCTATTCTGAGTCCAACCGGTGAGTAAAACGGACTCGCCTCTCCCCTATCTAAGACGCCCAGCCTCCGCCTCTCCATCGTCTGCTCCCCGGCACGACTTCTTAAGGCAACCACGCAGCAGTGCTCTCTCTCCTTCGACCAAAACCAACACCCGCGGACCATTTTGTCCGTCGCTATTCAAATTCAGCGCTGAACAACACTCTCGCCCACATCACCACGCAGTGTAAACGAAGCGTTTGACCCACGGCGGAAACCAAGAAACTCTCACGGAGAAGAAAATACCTAGTGGTATTACCGATATGAATTCCACTGAGACGTGCTCATTAAAAGGTGCAGCTTTAACCCCTATTTGAACTGTGAAAGTTTAGCGGGCTCACCATCAACACCGAGTCAATTTTATAACGATATTCCATGACACAGGATGAGGAGTCCCTCTAACAAAGATTTAATTGTTTCCACTGATATTCCAAAAATATTGAAATTTGCATATTTACTCTCTTGAAAATGAAATGAGTTTCAAATGAAAGGATACATATTTTAATTTTTAAATGGAAATGTTATTAATAGATTGCAATTGACATAAAATAACTCTTATCCATGAATCTCTTTCAAAAAGATTATTTAATTTAACATTTGCACACTCTGTGGAGAGCGTATGGGATCCATTAAAAAATCAATTAAAGAATTGAATAGGGTACAGAGAAAGGCCGCTATGGTTCGTGAAATACTCGTATCCAAGGAAACAAAGGGTCATACATGTTTAATACAGACTCTAGGGTGAGAACCTTTAGATATGTGAAGACTCAGGACTAGATTAAACTTATTACAAAGATATTACGTCCGACATTGGAGATACATTTAGGCCCCCTAACTACATGAGCAAGGCCGGCATTTGTCATAAAATTGGAGAATCTATCGAACTGATAGATTCAAGTATTTTTGTTTCCCGCATACCATTGGTGACAACAATAAAAGGGGGAATTGCTAAGAAAATAAAAGGGAGACGTCGCAAATAGGGGAATAGTTCAAGATTAAATTCCCACTAAAAACGCTCTCCAGATCTGGCGTCCTAACACGCCGTGCGTCCTTCTGAGGTGTAGGCGAATGTATATTAAATCTTGCATTTGTGAATTTTCCGTTCGGAATGCGTAGAATCTTAACCTGTAATGAGTGTCTGAATTGTTTGTGTGCCTGCCTCTTTCAACGCATTGTCTTATCATCTTCGTGTGTAGGCAATAGGAATAGCTGCTAACCATGTAATACTCGTAATATACTATATGCAGGCATATTGAACGATTGGTGTTCGGTCGCCCTCTTTCGACCTTGGTTTTTGGTGGATCGTGAGGTGCCAGGTGCATTTGTAAATAGAGGGAATATGTTTAGAATGACTGGTGACCTACCACCCCCTGCCACACGTCCTAGCGACTGCTTGCGGGGTATTAAGTAGGTGTAGATTAAATGGGGAATTATTAAACTGGGAGGATAGGATGGGTCCGTTTCGGCCCCTAAGAAACACAGTTTATGATTACACAAGGACGAACGTGCAATGTTAAATTGTGTCCGGTATACATTTATCCTGGACCTTTTTGTGAGAAAGACGGTAAAATAGCGCGTAATTAATCCAGGTCATTAAAGCAAAGGGAGAGAAGAGACCATACGACGAGAGTTACACGTGAAATTTGGAAGTCAATATTTGCTTCAGAAAGTTTTTTCTAAAGCAGTACTGTTTTGCATTTCATCTTGCACAATCAGATATTTATGCCATCAAATAAAATTACATGTTTCGTGTGATCTGCAATATGGAGCTAAAGTAAAGTGATAATATTGAAGATTAATGGTGAGATCATACTATGATTATTAAGATGAAAACTTCAAACTCAAGTAAACTTGGATGTTCTTGGAGATGCTTGGCAAGAAACAATATATTTTGCAGCATAAGAAGAGGACTGCTCTCTTGGCCTAATCATTGCCACAAAATATCAAGGATATAATGCTCCTTACGAGAAAAACGAACTCACAAGATAAGGTGTTATTAATTTTAAGTTATAAGGGGTTTTACAAACTTAAGTTCTATTTATCTTTTTCATTCACTTTTCTACAATCCATCTTAGCAGTATCGATCTGCACGAGACAGAACACTTTTAATAACAGTTTTAATGACTTTTTTATTATATTCAGATTTGAATACTGAAATCCAAGGTAATGAAGGCAACATTATGTTTGAAAACGTTTTTCAGATTAACTGAATTTACGATTTGAACTACGACTGTAAACCCATAGAACGTTCACTTCCCTATGATTAAAATATAGAATCAGTGGAAAATAAAAGTAATATAGAAACAAATTACTCATAAAATAACAAGTAATTATACAGCTCTGGAATCCAACATCCAACGACAATTTTTGTGGACATCTTTTAACATGATAAGTCTTAATGAAAACCTCGTGAAAGTAAAAAATATCAAATTACCAATGCATCGAGCAACGAGCGTATATTTAATGGAACTATTGTCCCGTTTATGTTATTAACGATGAAAAGTGCATTTTTTTAAGTATGAAAATTGATATATTTTAAAACAAAGTCATTATTCATAAATGGATGATAAGACTAACAAATATGTACATCCACACAATTCCCCGCAAGTCGCCGCAATGATATGTGACGGGGGGTGTTAGGTCACCACCCGTAAAAGTGAACAAAACCACTGACAAAAAGAAATCATGTTACCTCTACACAAACATTATTTAGTTCAAGCACTCGACTAACCGTAATTAAACACAAAAGGAATTCATTATATGTAACAATATTCAACAACAGGATACGTACTTTGAAATCATGCGGTAGAGCTGTGAAAAAGATGACACTCCTAAATGAAAAGAATGAAATGGAGGAAGTAGCATGCCAGATATCGAAGATATATATATATATATATATATATATATATAAAAACACACAAACACTAACAAAAAAAACACCACACACATAGAAACATAAAAGAAGGACACTTACATTGGATATTTACGTTTCGACGGCACGGCCGTCGTCATCAAAATCTTATATATATATATATATATATATATATATATATATATATATATATATATATATATAGATGATTTCTTCGAAGTAACACGGAAGTGTTGAATAAAAAACTTAGACAGTAACACACAGCACGAGAACACATAAAAAGAACACTCACAATAATATCTTGATAATTTCGACGGACTTGAGCTCCGTCTTCTTCGGAAGATAAGATATGACATATGGCGGTCATATCTTATCTTCCGAAGAAGACGGAGCTCAAGTCCGTCGAAATTATCAAGATATTATTGTGAGTGTTCTTTTTATGTGATCTCGTGCTGTGTGTTACTGTCTAAGTTATATATATATATATATATATATATATATATATATATATATATATATATATATATATTCACTGATAGTCATAACAAACACAGAAACCAAAACACAAAAGAGGAAAAACTCACTGGTTCTGTTCCTAATTCCTCTTGAGAAAGGTGGTTGGACCACCGAAAATTCGAGAACCAGTGAGTTTTTCCTCTTTTGTGTTTTGGTTTCTGTGTTTGTTATGACTATCAGTGAATACATTACACGTTTGTGGGTTTTCCAAAAAAGTGTATATATATATATATATATATATATATATATATATATATATATATATATATACACACATTCATACACGAAATCCCGCCATACGGCGAACAGATATTCATTCGCATTGAAATAGAGATAAGGAAATTGGAAAGGAACACACATAAAGGACGAACCCGAGATGTGGGGAAAGCGGATGTGAGCAGGTCACAAAAATTTTTTCCTCGTCCGGGACTTGAACACCGGATCTCTCCACTTGCCGGGCGGATGCTCTAACCACCTGAGCTATCGAGAAAAGGTACCATTAGACCGAAATCTGCGATCTTCTAAGCGCCAAAGTGCTTCGAATCATTACTCAGAAGATGGCGTTAGGGAGCTGTTTTGCTGTGTGTTCCTTTCCCATTTCCTTATCCCTATTTCTATGTGAATGAATATTTCGTCGCCGTATGGCGGGATTTCGTGTTTGAATGTGTATTTGGCCAATGTGGCTCGTCTCTTCTTCTAGTTATGCATGCCATGAAACGCACCGTTCCTATCCTTTATGATGTTGTATGCTTGCTAACCTACTGTCCATTCTCTTCTTGTGTTTGTCTTTTTCTCCTTTGGTGAGTGCAACAGCTCCCTAACGCCATTTCCTTGGCAACGAATCGGAGCAATTTGGCTCCAAATATATATATATATATATATATATATATATATATATATATATATATATATATATATATATTACCCCCCATGCCCGCTGGAAATTTTCTTTGGGCATTCCGTTGATGACCCTCATCGAAGCCTCTTGAACGGCCTTTATCGAGTCAAAACGTCGTCCCTTGAGCTCTTTTTTCATCAGGGGGAGGAAGAAGAACCGGTGGTGCCAGATCGGGAGAATAGGGCGGCTGCGGCAACGTGGCAACGCCGTATTTGGCCAGGAGCTCTCCGACGACGAGCGCGCCATGGCACGAATTTTCGCCACCATGTTGGCGCACACCTTGCGCATGACCAAATCCTGTGAAATAAAGCGTTGGACGTTGGATGAAGACAGACCCAACTGGTCTGCAATTTCTTCACTGGTTAAGCCTCGGTCTGTGTTCAGCAGTGTCCTCACTCTGTCCACATTCGTGTCGGTTCTTGCCGTCGATGGCGGTCCGGAGCGATGGTCGTTTTCAACGAGCTCCCTACCCTCTTTAAACAACTTGTGCCACTGTGAAACGGCTTAAGGCAGTGTCCCCATAAGCCTGCTTGATCATATCGAGGGTCTTAGTTGCCGGCCTCCCGAGTTTTGCACGAAACTTCACGGAATAACGTTGCTCTAAATTCAGATTCATTTTGATTTTCGACGCGGACAAAAAACTTGCTTCACTAAAAACGGTGTCCTCACTCAACGACAATCCGTAGGTGACTGAGTTTGGTTTCGGTCTGTTACTAGAAGCCCCCTCCACCTTACCCTGCCAGGTAGACCCACCTCCATCGCTCCGTTCGCGCCAGAGAATATCAGTTTTACCACTTTTAGGTGCGTCCCTGTTTTTATACATAATATCAATTCTAATTATCTCCAACGTTATTGCTGTCATGTTGATTATGATCTCTAATAGATCGAGGAAAAGGACAGATTTAAATCTATTCATTCTAAAATAAATTATGATCGTAAGTTGCTCATCCATTTTACAATAGCAAATGGGGCCTGTAATATGTACGAGGCGTGTTCATAAAGTAAGGCCTGTTTGGTCACAGGAAAAAATATACTCATATCAAAAACACATTTTATTGGCACTTTTTGATAGCTACAAACCTACTTCACTTATATACATAATCGCTGTTCACTTCTAAGCATTTTTCGTACCGCTGCACCAGCTTCTTTAACTCCTCTGCATAGAAACTCGCCGCCCGAGGGTTGAACCAATCGACAACGCCATTCTTGAGTTCCTCTTCGTTTTCGAAACGTTGTCCACCAAACCACTGTTTCAAGTGTAAGAAGAGGAAGTAGTCGCTGGGTGTAAGGTCAGGACTGTACGGTGGGCGGTTAAAAGAGGTCCCAACGACCCAAAAACTCTCGTCCACTGGACATTCTTTGCTCTTTGTGGTGGTCGGTGAGCATTTTCGGTACCCACCTTGCACGCAATGTGTGGTATCCGAGGTTTTCCGTAACAATATTGTAGACAGTAGTGCGTCCAAGTTGAAGAAATTGTTCAGCCAGGTCATTAATTGTCAATCGACGATCACATCGCAGTTTTTGTTCCACTTGCCAAACAATTTCATCGGTCAGAATACTGGGCCTACCACTTCGCTCTTCGTCATGGACATTTGTTCGTCCATTTTTAAAATCACAGTCACATTGTCTAACCTTTCCTTCACTCATAACTGTAGGTTTATAAACTAGGCATAATTCCCGATGAATTTCAGCAGCCGACAATCCTTTTTCATACAAGAATCGTATGACAGAACGCACTTCACAGCTGGCGGGATCAACGATTTTCGCGGACATTGTTGTTTGCATGCACGGACCAGCAAACGACTTCTGAAACAAAACAAATGCTGCTATAGCTTTTCAATGAATCACTGGATGGCGCTGCAGGAGCAAAACTGTGTTCTGAAGCGCCAATATTTAAATATAAGGAAACGGTACTTACTTTAAGAATACTACTTGTGTGTGTGAGTGTGTGTGTATATATATATATATATCTATATGTATGTGGGTATATATATATATATATATATGTATATATAGATGATTTCTTCGAAGTAACATGGAAGTGTTGAATAAAAAACTTAGACAGTAACACACAGCACAATAACACATAAAAAGAACACTCACAATATTATCGTGATAATTTCGACGTACTTGAGCTCCGTCTTCTTCGGAAGATAAGATATGACTGCGATAAGATATGATATTGTGAGTGTTCTTTTTATGTGTTCTCGTGCAGTGTGTTACTGTCTAAGTTTTTTATATGTATATATATATATATATATATATATATATATATATATATATATATATATATATATAGATGATGCGGAAGTACTCACGAGAGCAATATAACTTTTGGACGGCACAATAGAACACAGAATAAAACAGTTAACACGTTAGAGGACACTCACACTGTAGATGATTTAAGCTTTCGGCCTACTCCGAGGCCTTCTTCAGGTCAGACTCAGAGTCTAACCTGAAGAAGGCCTCGGAGTAGGCCGAAAGCTTAAATCATCTACAGTGTGAGTGTCCTTTTACGTGTTATCTGTTTTATTCTGTGTTCTATTGTGCCGTCCAAAAGTTATATATATATACACACACACACATATATATACACCCACATGACCTTTAACATCACCTTATTGATTACTACGCATATATCTTAAAATTTTATTAATGTTAACCGAGCTGAAGTGTAGCTGAACTTCTCTCGCCATTAAGGACCCATTTCACAGATGGAGATTAAGTGTATGTTGCTGAATCATTCATTATTTTCAAATATATAGACCCTTAAAACATCATGAAATCCATGCGTCCTCTTACTAAACATGGTTCCGTTCCAAATTTTCTATACTTCTTTGGAGAGTAAGAATTAAACTCTCGTAATGATACGTCCTACCGTGATAACTATAATCTCGTACCATGATAACTGTAGTCCTAAGAACGCAGTCGGTTTATCAGATGACCTTAATACCATACAATGCTTGTGCGGCACTTGAAAATTAGAATTGCACTTTAAAAAGTTCGTACTGATGAATTTTTAGAAAAAGAGTAATTCCATCCCCAAATCCTGCTGCATTGGGAACACCGAAATGGAATGTGTTGACTCAATTATATATCCTCACCTACGACCTATGCTGGGTTAAATACATACTACGGGGAATATGTGGACAAGCTAACAAAATAATAGGATTTATTAGAATAGTACTTTGTAAATGTGATGGAAAGATCAAAGACAAATGTTATCTCCCTCTGGTTAGGTCTCATTTAGAATACGCTGCTGGTATATTGAATCCCCATGAAGATGGATTGATTGCCGAATTGAAGCGTGTGCTGCGTAGAGGAACTAGATTTGTAAAACTTTCTTATTATAAACTTAGTGGCGTATCCAAGATATTATTAGAGCAGCTAGGCTTGTAATCATTGAATGGAGCGAACGTTAAATTGCGGGATGAAGGTGTTGCATAAACTGGATTGACGTCTCTTTAGCAGTGATGCTGAAAATGTAGTAGTATCGTCTAGTACTAGGATAAGAAAGATCACATAAATAAAATTAGAGAGATTAAGCGTACCACAGATAGATTTAGAGATGCTATCTTTTCCGCAAACGATAAGGGATCAGAATAACATTGTCCCACTGCCCTGGAAGGGAAAAATATTCCGTGTAAAAATTAATCTGGTGTGTGACCCCCTTACACACACCCTAGTGGTGGCTTGCAGGGTACTAAAAAAACGAAAAAATAATTACAACTTAAACTTACCTTATTTATCTTGAGCTAACAATATTTGAATCTTTTTATTGACGAAGCTCAACATCTTTCACCTTAAAGTATGCTTTGAAAAATTGAGTTTTTTTAATTAATTATAATACATAGGTCTTTGCGTCATTGTTATCAATGTGATGGCTAATGATGACAGAAGACAATTTACTTTTCCACATAGAATTTGTTTTACTTCGACATAGGTTCGTTACAGCGTAGCATCATCAGGTCTTAAAATGTTACGTTGTAAAGAAACCTAGTTTGTGATAAACAAATTCTATGTGGAAAGGTAAAGTGTCTTCTTGAAATCATGAGGGATTTCCACCATTTTACGCCTAAAACTTAATCATTTGTGTATAGAAAATGCTGACATTTATCATCGTGTTATATAAAACGTTCATTTTGTTCACGAAGGTTCGAAAAAAATGTGAAGGGGATGCCAGCAAAGTGGATACTGTCCTTTTTATTTTGACAGAGCCTTCCAATGGTTTCTCCCAGCGAAAATTTGCACATATTTATTTACACAATGAAATGTCATAGAGGCCCTTATAACATTTTGTTCATCAATTTTTATTGAATGGCGGTTACCACGCCATTAGAGGTTGTGAAAAACAAGAGGCCATTATGTAATCCATGCCGTTCATGTCCAAATACTTTAAATACACCCTGAAGGAGTATGTATACTGAAGAGCACACTGACAGAGTATGTACACGATGTACCCTGATAAGAATAAATCAAAAGATAAGAGTCAATAATTTTCAATTATTCGCTCAAAAATTTTTTGAGGCTTCATAAAATCGTAAATATTGACGTGAAATCACAGTATTGGTGTTGCAACGAGTTAGTTACATATTCTTCAAGAATATAGATCCTGTGAAGAAAATTCTTTCCCTAGAACTGAACAAAAGTCAACGGAAGTTAAAAGACAATGGAAGTCGATTGGGTTAAAATATACTGGCAAACAATAGAAAAAACAGCTAAATTTCTAAAAATACTGGCTGTGGTCGTTCCAGACATAAAGATTAAAGTATTTTTTAAAAATGAGTTTATGAGTTTAAATATGAGTTTAATGCTGTCATCGATTTAATCTCACATTCGGCAATGGATATTCGGTGCATAAGTTGTAAGCTTGATGCCATGGAAATTCACTGCCAGTCAAAACGATTGAGCCTATAATTTCGCACACATATATTCTATTTTCTCAATCTTAACAAACAAATTGAAAGCAACACCAACCAAAAATCACACTACTAAAATGGAACGCATTTGTCAAGAAAATTTCACGATTACTTTTTAATTTGCCCTGACGCTTTTGTTTCATCCATTGCATTATACAGGACCAACTATAAAAGTAATGCGCATCCTCTGGGAAAAATAGATTTTTTGATTGACGTAATTTTAAAATGCTTAAAATTCTTCAAAATACTCTCCCTCTGAATCAATAATACGCTCGCGGAGACGTGTCTACGACGCCTAAGGAGGCATTCCTAGACTCATCCTAGGGAATGTCTCTCAGGGACGTTGTTGTAACGTGCTTTTGGATGTTGTCCACAGTCTCTAATTGCTTTCTTTTCACCTCCCTTTTTAGTCGGGGAAAAAAGTCGCGTGGAGCGAAGTCGGGACGGTACGGCGGCTGGGAGACAATCGGGGTAGTGCTCCAAGCCATGAGGCTGGTAACGATGAAGGATGTGTGCCTGGGGGCATTGTCATGGTGGAACTTGAACATGTGGTGCGCAGTATAACAAAGTTGAAAAGTACACCACGCGGAGGCACGCCTTTCCGCTGAGACTGTTCGAAGCAACTGGCGACCGCCGCGATGGAAGAGCAGAGCCCCGACCGCATTTTCCAATCGGTTTTACCTCACTGTCATGGATAGTCGCGTCACAATAAAATCATGCGCATTACTTTCCCAATGGTTCATATAAGTCGTGCTGTGGGGTGAATTCATAGTTTTATGTGAAAAGATCAGACAAAAATATATGATTTGATGTATTTATGAGAGCTTTTCTGGACGATTTGAGCGTTTAAATCCAACACTAGTTTTTACCGCTGATTGGGTGTCACGGGACTGGACGACGCGGCGCTTCGGGGCGAGGCATAGGAGCGAGCACGCTCGAACCAAACAAGGCGGCTCGATGACTCTATATGAGGAGGAGGGGGGCAGGGAGAGAGAGGGAGAGGGATGTGGGGCTGCTATCTCTCCCCGCGGCAGGGCGTCGTCTGACCCACATACGAGAAGACCACCGCCTCGGTCACTAGTCCCCGGCACGATCCACTGTTCTCGCCGGTTTTTCTCGAAGACGCGCAATTCACCCACCTACGCACGCTTGAGACCTGTTTCTCAGTGTTACAAGATCTCTAGAAAACAACCGAAAATGTACTACAAAACATTTTTCGACCACGAGAAACGTAGGCGTCTAAGGGTTTTGAAACAAATACATTGTCATCAGAAACCTCTTCAAGAGTTAATTATGCTTTTGTACTTAAGACTGAGAGAAACTGGCCCTGGGGAATTTTAACTCACGTCAAAAAATCTACTCTCTAGTTTTGAACAAAAAACCTGCGGGTTTTATTCCAAACTTCTGGGATAAGGAGGATAAAAAAGTGGGTTAAAATACATCTACGAGCATTTACATATTACATTGCAAGCCGTCGCAATGGTGTGTAGCGGGGGGTGTTAGGTCACCACACTTAAACTAGAACAAAACCACATGCATTACCAAATCATATCACCTCTGCACAAATAATAGTTTGTTCATGCACTACACAAAACTTAACAACACGAAAGAAAGTTTAATTAAAATTAGCAATTTTCCACAAAAATAAAATTTATTAATACGACCGGTTTCAATGCAACTACATCATCTTCTGGTGTAGTACCAGAAAATGATGTAGTTGCACTACTCCACTACATACCACAATCGTGAAAGTCCATATTGACCCCAGAAAAATCATGTCAAGTATATAATTTCATACAAACGTGTTTATTTTAGACTGATAATGGTATGACTCCTCATTACTCTAAATGTTCATGAAACTGAAACGGTTTATCAAAAAAATCGAATAAAACTAAGTATTCAAATTTTATTGAGGACAAGAGACAGTAGGCTTTTTCATTTTTGTACCAATGAATAAACGTTAGACTAATTTTGTCCCGAATGTGACCCCACCGTGGTCAGACAAGGTTATTCTGATCGCTTATATTTCAGGAAGGAATGATATTTTAAATCTCTCTATTATTATTGACATGATCTTCCCTGCCGTAGTAAGAAGAGGTATCTGTAATTTAACCTTCGCTTCATTGAGTGATTCCCAACCTAGCAGCTCTTATATTTTGGATACGCTACTAAGTTTATCATTACAACAACGTTTTACAAATCTACCTCCTCTACGCTGAACGCGACCCAATTTGGCAATTAATCCAAATTCGTGAGAATCTCATTTATTCTAAAGCAGCATATTCTATAAACGAGGCCTAACTAGCGAAAGATAAATTTTTTTTTTTACCTTTTCCTCACATTTACCAAGTACTCTTAAGTTTACCCAGTTTTAAAGTGCACAAGATATATTAACAAAATACAGAAACAACGCATAACTGTTTGATCTAAACTTCCTTCGAACTAGAATCTGTTCTTCTGAGATGGTTGGAAGGAAAGGAAAATTACGCTGCGAAGTATGTTACACACGTGAATGTCAGCAAAATGAAACTATTTATTTGCTACTTTTACCATGGGGATAACACATACTTTTATAACGATTGCTAAGCATTGCCACGAATGAAGGAGCGAGGTCTTTAATAGAAAAAATCGACACTATGAAAGTATTCAGGACGAGTCGAAATTAAATACTTAAATATTCGTGGAAAGGGTAGCGAAAGCTCCCCACTGGTTTGAGTGTAGTCCATCTAGACGAGATCATTAGATAAGACGAGTTGGGTGGTTTATTGAAGAATTAGTGCATACACTAAAAATAGAAACCAATTAGTAAGTTGAAAGTTGGCAAAAATGGAGGAAGCTAGAAGAAGAGTATAAAGAGAGAGAGATAGGAAGAATTTTTATCTGCCGGGAACACTAATATTTCAATTCAAAATTTTAATGTAGTTTTGTAAGCGCATCATAGGAAAAACTATACCATTTTTCGAAAAATCTAACAACAAATGATCAACGCAATCCTGAAATTCAAAGCTAGGTAAGGTGGTGGCAAAAAGTAGAAAAATATTAATATAAATATATTGATTAATTTTGCCAACATATTACTTGCGGGAACTGAATTAAACATATATTTTTTATTTCTTTATCATTGAATATTTTCCGATGAAAATATCAAATTTTTTCCTATGGGAACAGAACTTGTTTTTAGTGAAGAAATTGCATTGGCATGAATCATATATATAGTATATATAGTATAATATGTATGTTTTAAGCATACCTATTAAATAGACGTACATTTACCTTAATCTTATTAAAACAGCTTTCGCTTTAAAAAAAAGTACATTATGTTCGCAATCAACGCAAGTGTAGTTCATATTTTCCTCTACCGGAGAAGTGTAATTTTTATTCATGGATACATTTTTAGCCAGAAAAGCAGGTTTTAAAGAACACTTACATGTACTCGTATATCAATTGAAATTCTGACCTGGGAATTAAAGGGATTGGATCAACAGCGGACGATTGTAGATTTGTCATTTATATACGAAATAATGACCAAAATTATTAGATACCAGCAGGATATATGCTGTAAGATTACTAAGTTATTTATATTGCCTTGGAAGCAGCTGTCAGGAAATTTGTTTGGGCCCTTTCCATTTATTTTTAGAAGTTTTAAGAATAAGTCTAAAGCAGTCACTAAATGATGAACTTTTTTGGTCAGTGATTTTTATGATATTGAACTTATTAAATATTAATATTTTTAATATATATTATATAATATTTAATATATAATATTTCTTAATATTTTTCCGTGCGTGATGTTGACAGCATGTGCAGTTGTATTGTAAAAATTAAGGATGTGTTAACGGTGCGTGACTTTAAGCGGTATATGAAGTTGAAGAGTCCCGTCATTTTGGACGGAGTGCGGCAATGGATGGTGCATTGTAAGTATGGTGTGAACCTGACCCTTGTGTGATGGTTAATGTGCGGTCTCTAATCTTTAAGTGTCCTTGTATATAAGAGCATTTCGTTTCATATCTTTTCTTTTTGTGTATTTGTATGGTAAGAGTGATCGTTGACCAGACTCTACCGTTACCTCCAAGACAATTGCCTAATTACAACGAGATTTATATAATAATAATGCTATTTTTAAACTCAACGCACAGGGGCAGGGATAAAAAGTGTAAAGTTAACAAAAGGTCACAAAATATATGCAAGTGAGTGGGATGGAGTAAAATGTAAAACTTGCTACGCTGTATACTTAGTGTTTGGAACTTTACACTGGAAGACAAAAGGTATTAATTTGCATTCGTAAAAAATACTTTTTGATGAACATTTTATGATCATCCATGCATTATAGGCATGCCCATTCAGCCCCTGTATATTACCATCGTTAATCGTTATCCCGTCTGAGTAAACCATATTTTGCTCTTAATCCCTATTTTCGCATTGCAACTGTTACAAATTGAATGAAGACAATGGACCAATGGCCAACAAGAATGTGGGTGCTCACACCCTCATTCGTGTTAGCCATCATCTACCCACAAGCATTCAACCAACCCCCACAGCCCCCCGACTCTCCCTTTCACCCTCTCTCCTAATTTCTCTTTCATAGTTGCATGCAATCTCTTTCTTCTCGATCCACTGACTCTCTCCCTCTTGCGTCCAGTTCCCAACACCCCCCAGCCCTTTCTTTCTCCCCGAGAAAATAATCCGGTTAGAATGTACAACACGGCTCATGCTGATGTGCCATACGCACGACATTTCTCCACATAAATGTAACGTGTTTGTCGAGTTTTCATTGCAGTATTTTAAAACTCCTTGAATGCACTTGACACGGAGTGTGCATGTGGAGAGTTTTACGTGGGAATTATGTGTAATATTCTTGCATTTTTTTAAGAGAAAAGTGACCCGTTGAATCATAAAACTTGTGTGAGGTAATTCAAGCTTTGCAGACAGTGGTATTGCCGTAATTATTGAGATATGGTGTAATTTGAAAGGGAACACTAGTCCGATGATATGAACAACAATTAGCCAATGAAATTACATGCAATCACAATGAACTAGGGATTACGTAAATGTTGACGATATCACTTGCGTAACAAGATATGTAAATCTGTGGCCTACATCAACACAAAATATCCTTTCCAAATATGTTAATGATATGTGCCAAAAAAGTGAGAAAACAACATAGTCTCATCACGGAAGTCTCTGTCATTTCCTACTTTTTTATGAATTAACAAGACATCGACTTTGGATTTCGGGACACCCTTTGGGAATTTTCAAATTCTATAGTCAGGTTCATCGTGGCTAGTGCACCGCGTCTACTGCTTATAGGAAGCCAACTCATTAGCAGCAGATAAAGCACACCTAATGACATCTCTACAACGGAATGGATATGGAGATTATTTGGTCCTGAAAGAGACAACAAATACATTCACACAATACCCTAAAAGCCGTCGCAAGGAGGTGTGGCAGGAGGTGATGCGTCACCAGCCTTTCTACATATATTCCCTCTATTTCCTCAAGCAGCTGGCACCCCGAGATCCACCCAGAAACCGCGTGGAAATGGGGCGACAGAACGACAATCATGCAGCATCCCTACATATACTTAACATGTTTGTAAAAATTCCACCACCCTATTTTCGCGTCAAAATTAGCTTAAAATGTATGCTTATCAGCCGGTCACTGAGCCCAAGCAGCTTATTTTTTTTTCATCGAGCAACTGAATTATGTATTTGGATGTCTCAGCATATGTGCTATAAAAGACCTCCCTAGAGACGTTAAACCATTCATAAAAGTTGTCTTCAGTGTAAGAGCCTCAATGGAATGGAGTAACTGAAAAAATAATAATATGGCTGTAAGATTTCTAAACGTAAGCAATTAGTAATATTAAAAAACCCAATAAATTACCCATAAACCCTGTATTTCTCGTGGAAGCGGAATATGGACGATGATGCTCCGTACCGATATTAATGGTACATTTGAATTATCTCTCAGAATGGTGGCCTTTGAATTTTTTGGAGGTGATTTCAGAGGACCGTAAAATATAGCAAAATATGGAGTCACATCCGTGCATTGCTAATCACTTCCAAATGACCTTGTAAAAGTGTTCATTCTAAACAGCGAGTTAACTATGAAAAATAAGAGATATAGGCTCACATTTTCTCGGAGAAGTTATATCAACGCTGGTGATACATAATAAACTTGAATGTCACAAGCACATATTAAGGATATGAGAAACGCAATGCAGAGCTATAAAATTATTTATAGTAGGTAGTCTACTGGTTAAGGTAGGTTTTGGATGGACACAACTACATAATAACAATCTGCTATCAGAACATAATACAGAACACCTCTCTGCAACAAGTCGCTCTTCATCTCTGTGTACTTGCTTTCTCCCTTCATCCCGTCCAAAATCCTTATCCTGTTCCTGCCCTTACCTCGCAACTAGTCTCCAACAATCCACTATCGATCAATATGCCCTTCAGTCATTTTTGCTACCTCCTTAGAAATTCTCCCAAACAATCCTTCTCCTAGCCTACCATGCCTAGAACTTCCTCATCTGTTATCTTTTCGGTCCATTTCACCATCTTCATCCTTCTCCGCACCCACATTTAAGGAGCCTCAGATCTACGTCTATCATTATTCATCAGTGACTACATTTCCGCGCCATAAATAACTACGTTGCAGTTCAAAGTTTTAACGAGTATTTTCTTAACAACCTTGCTCAACGTCCCTTTCATCAACTCACTCCTCCTCGTGAAAGCCTCTTTGCCTATTGCATTCTTCTTACGTCCCTACTATTTTGACCATTTTGGTCAAAAACACTTCATCTACGTCTACATAATACCCCGCAGGTCGCCACAAGGGCGTGTGGAGGGGGATGTTAGGTCACCATCCGTAAAATTGAACTATTTCACATGCAAAATCTACACATCCATGCAAACCTACACCCAAAGGTGCGTATAAATTCATGCAAAAACCCTTTCAACTTACACGCATGCAAATACATATACTATCAACTAGCAAATGATTTCACCTTAGAACGTGGTACATATTTGTCCAAACGTGCAAGCTGTAATTTTACAAGTGAAAAGGCAATATTCCACTACCATATGGACATGCAATGGCCTACTCCCCCAGCCCTAACAATGGTCTTCTTCCCAATTTTATATAGCTAAGTACTGCGTGAACTCTACCATCACCTACCAAACCGAGCATCGGGTTGATTGAAGTGTTTATGGTGTTTAACTTTAAAACACAATAGTGAAAATGCGAAGAAGAGTTCATATTTATCACCTATTTCACCAATAATCAAATATGGGGTGCTTATATCAGGACGGAATACAATAATGAAATTAAAGAGTAACACCTTCGAACAGATTTAGTGATTAGGTTTTCTCTCTTCCTCAATGCAACATCAAAATATAAAAAGGGACACTCCGGCTAACGAATGAATGCATTATCGCCTTACAGGCTTCTTCCTTCGTGTTCTCATGATAACCCCTGCCATACACACTAGTGGCTGCTGTATTGGATGATGTGATTTTTGGTACGCTTTCACATATGAAGTACGAACAAAAACCAGCGTTTCCATTGCATTTACCTACTGAATTGAATATCTTGATTTTCTGTAAGATTAATGACTTATCTGTAGATATCTCATTTTGATTCCTACGGGTAGCAATGCCACAATTGAAAGACGTTTTGATTTTATCTCCTTAGTGTTCTACTACCATTGACCAAGCCTCTTCCTCTGAAACTTATTTTACTAATTCGATGAGTTACATAAACTAGTAATAACTTCTTTGCACTCATTCAATCCGTATTCATAAACTTTGGTAATGTCAATGGTTTCATTTAAAGTGAAAATAAGAAATGAAAAATTTAACATAATTTATTCCAGAAGTGCATTTTATAATTAATGGAAGTCGTTTGTGACTTAATGCAACCAAGCATTAAAACATTAAATTATGATCAGTTAATCAAATCACTAGAGGCTCTCAGTATTCACTCGAATGACGTTACGCAGAAATAATTCGAAATACTAAGTCATGTACAAATGAATGGTATGAAGAAAGTTAATAAAGATTATCAAAGCCCCTTGATTACGGCCAATAGTAATGCATGAAGGATTTCCTGGGAAAAATAAATTTTTAAATTTGCGTACTTGTAAAAATGCATGAAATTCTTCAAAATATTCTCTCCCCCTGCACCAATGGTACACTTGCGTAGACGTGCCTGCCACGCCTAAGAAGGCACCCTGCAACTCCTCTCTACGAGAATGTCTCTTCCAGGAACATCGAGTAACTTGCTTTTGGATATTTTCCATGGTCCCCCAATGCTTTAATTTGAAGAGGGAGGTGCTCCGTGGCAGGAAATTAATAACGATGAAGGTGATGAAGTAATGATGTGTGGCTGGGGGCCTTCTCATAATGGAGCTGTATCAACGCTCCATCGCGCCCTGTTACAAAGTCGAAAAACACAGTTCACGCGTAGGTACGTCTTTCCGCTCACGCTGCTCGGTGAAAACTGAAAACCAGCTGCTTTGGAAGGTCAGACCATTCACCATATTTTCCAAACGGTTTTACTTTGCTGCGATGGACCGTTGCGTCACAATAAAATCATGCTCATTACTTTTATAGTAGACCAATATCATGTTGTCACAGGTGGAGTCTATGCTAAATGCCTTCAAAAAGTAAGGTTCATCATTATTTCTAGAGGTGATGGGAATTCGCTCAAGGAGATGAATTACAATAGTCATTGTGATTAATATTAAAGAAGTTAGTTGATTACAATGCGTGTGGAATTGATTTAAGCAACAATTATTCATGAGGTAGGTTGCGCTTTAATGCGCAGTGTCTGTCTGGAGGTCATCTACATGACGTCCTTCAAATGTAATAAAATGGGCGAATAATTTCGGGTGTTAATACGCCAGACGTGATTACTTCTTAATTGTGTGGACATATTAAGTTCTTGGAAAGAGACAGAAGATGCAAGAGGATCTTTTGCTCAAGTTTTGAGGCGCTTAACCTTGCTTTGGTTGAGATTGCTAATTGTGCATCTACGTTTCCGCCTAATACGACAGGCATGCTCGCTTCACATCAAGACGATTACATTACCATTTAGGACGGCATCATTTATTAGAAGTAATTATTGTCGTATTAGTCTTCATATCGAGTGAACGGGAAGTTTGCGAATGCTTACATCGTTTTCCGAGGTTACTAGAAATAGCTTGAGTAAAGCTTGAAGTTTGGAAGCATGCTTTATTTCTGTTGCTTCGGATGATTAAATCTCCCAATGGTTTCCTATCGGCTCTCTCTCTCACTTCAGTCAGGGCAACAAAAGAAAGTCACACGGAGCCAAGTCGGGAATGTTAGGGGGCAGGGGAACTACCCTGGGGGTGGTGCTTCGACCTAGGAAGTTGGTAACGATGAAGGACGTGTGGCTGAGGGCATTGTCATTCTGTAGTTAATCGGGTCGTGCGCCATACTTCAAAGTCGAAAAATAAACTTCACACGGGGGTACGTCTTTCCGCTCAGATTGCTCGGAGCAAACTCGTGACCAGCTGCGTTGAAAGTGAAGACGCACCCCACCACATTTCTTGACTGGTTTCACCGCTCTGCTGTGGATACTCGCGTCACAATAAAATATTGTGCATTACTTTCATAATGGACCATGGACTTCGGTTCGTCGGCTCCACTGCATCTATTTTCTATTTCATAGCTTTTCCCCCATACACTATTTTATTATTGTAGACGTTCTACCGTTTGTGGTTGATTTTAGATGAGTACACAATGAAAAAAGTTGCGAAGTTATATGTTTGCTTTTTCTCACAAAACACAAACTACACTAGAGGAAACTCTGTTTCAATACCGCATGCTTCATTCTTCCCAAATTTTATTGAACTTGGTATTCCCATTGATCAACCTCCAGGGCCGTGGAAAACCGGAAGTGCAAAATCAAAAATTGGACTTTTCTTCATTATTTGTTCCCATGTATGCATTAAACAATTCTACTAACTTTGAATTGATCAAATAATGTTGATTTAGATGAAAAATATGTACACTACGACATCTGAGTGAGATATACTTCTCTAAGCATACAAGAAGACCTTTTATTGATAAAAAAGACTATAATTATATTTTCCTACCAATTTTATGGCTGACCAACGTTCTCCCCTCTATTACAGTTCTTAGCATCGCATCACCTACTAAAATATTCTGCACCCATCTTTTATTCCACCGAAAATGGCTTCTCTTTCTCGACTACCTCCAGCATTCTCCCGTTTGTTTGCCTTTCCAATTTTCACAATTCTCATATTTTTCAATATCCTCCAATCGACCTCTATCTTTCGGTCTCAAGTTCCGTGACGCCCAGGAACAAGCTTCATATTAATTTTTAACGAGTTTTTTCCTTAAAGTCCCTCTCATCAACTCCTTTCTTTTCATTTTAAATATCTACATGGTTTGAATAAAAAGTGTCGTTAACAATTTTTTTTCCTGACGTGCATTGCGGGCAGTGCTGAATTCAGATCGTCGCTTAAGTGACCACATTATCGCAGATATCGTGTTATTGACCTTTATAAGACAGTGACAGTACACTCACCATTATCACTGAAAATTTGGCGACGCAAAAATCTGCGCTAAACTCGTCCTCCCGAAGGTCTTTGGACGGACGACCAAGAGTGCAGAGTCGAGTGTGTCTGCTTGTGAAGACCTTCTGCAACGGCCTCCAGACGATCCCCCAACCACCTTACAGTCCCCCCCCCACTTGGCATCAGAAGAATATGTCCTATTTCATATAAAATTTAAAAAATTCTCTCAAAGGACACCACCATGGGACTCTAAGTCAAGCCGTCAAATAAACTTGCACGCGTACCCTAAAAGTCCTTCCGCCTACCAGGTAGCCATCGCGTCGTGGGAAAGACGGAGGGGCAAAGAGATGCACTTTGAAGAATTTTGAGGAATTGTAGAAATATCTGAAATAAATTAGTTTTTCTAAAACCTTTTCCGATACTTTTCACCAAAACGATGTACAGGTATTCCTAATGCATGTCTTGATATCCCTACTTCTCAGACCACTTTAGTTCGAAAAAGATTTCATGGAAAGGTAAGCTGTAATACCCGCTTAGTTTATGAACTCCTATTCAAACGTTAAATGTTGCTTTCCTCTTTCTCTCGAACTGAATGACCTTTGTTGTGCTAACATCCATTCTCATCCTATACCAATAACACCGATTTTCTAATCCACTCAGCAATGCTTTGAATTCCTTGACTCACCAACTTAATAAGGCTTGTTCAACTGCAAGATTATATCTTATGAATGGATATCTACCCGCATTTGAATCTATCAGTTTGACAATCTAACTCTCTAAAAATAAATAGTATGTTTTCTTTCACTTTTTCGTCGTTATTATATTATGAGCACGTATGTCTTACCAACCTTTTTAACACTGCCCATCGCTTAACAGGATAGGAAAGTACAAATTGAACTTTAAACTAATTACTTAAAGTGAAGATCTCTCCCGATCTCGTGACAGACTTTTTGTAGATTTAGCTTGATATAGAAGTAGATATGTAATGAAAGATTGGACTTGGCACACCAGAAGGAGCAATCAAATATAACTGCTAGAGTGAATAGCATCAGAGAGGAAAATCACAATTAATTGAGTAAGAAAATACCTATCCCCAGAGTGACAATCAACTGGCGATGTTAGAAAAAACTAAATAGCGGCATATCATATGTATGATTAGGAGTACTAAAGCCGATATAATTATAGGAACTGAGAGTTGCTTATCACAAGACATTGCAGACAAGGAGGTTTTCCTAAAGGGTCTAGATTTTGCAGAAGGGACTGAGCAAAAAGGAATTGGGTGGGATGTTCATAGTTGTAAAGGATAGTCACGAAAGCATAAGCGAGTCTTTCCCTAATAGCTGCATAAAAACTATTTGGAGTTCCATAAAAAGCCTTCGGTCAAGAATAGTCTACAGTTTTGCATAATACAGACCTCAAAATTCAGGAGAAACATCAATCTTAGAACGAGAAAGAGAAATCGCTGGTTTGAATTCCTATTTACACAATAAAAGGCGCATTTGTTTGTTAGTTGATATTATACATATTGGCAGGCATGTAAGTGGAAAGGGTTTTTGCGTGAATGTATACGTCACTGTGGTTGTAGGTTTGCATAGATGTGTTGATTTTGCCTGTGGTTTTGTTCTCTTTCACGGGTGGTGACCTTACACTCACCACCATAGGCCCTTGCAGGGTTTTATGTTGATAAATATTCCTTACCTATTACCTAATAATTTACCCACCTCGCCTAGGACTTCCTTTGGTTTTCTCTCTCTTCATTTTATTCTGACAATCAGGAATCATAATATTAAGAAAACAAAGTCACTTTGGAAATATTAAATCCATTTGGTTTACAATGCAGAACAGGATTAAACGATGCGTAGTGATAAAGTATTTCGTAGCTGCATGTGTGTACTAGTGAATAGTATCTGCATATGTGTGAGTTGCAAAGGTTTTTTTATGAATGCATGCGAAAGTATGTGTGTGTAGGTTTCCATGAAAATCGTTGGTTTTGCTTGCGGTTCTATTATAAATTTCGGGTGGTGAACTAGCACCACCCGCCAAATGCCGTTGCGGTGGCTTGCATTGTGCTATGTAGATTTAGAATAGGAAAATTTTAATCGGAGGCGATTATAAACTTCCATTCATAAACTGGAAAGACTACAGTTTCATAGCAGGAGGTAAGGACAAGCAGTCATGCGGTTCTTTGCCCAATTGTGGGATAAGTACACGAACTCATTCCACCTTATGTTATTTATCCCAAAAAGTAAAACCAAATATGTTATCCTCAAGCTCCTGAATTCACGTGATTATAGAAAGAGTCACCTCCCGGTTTCCTACTGATTCAAATTTATAAACATATAGAGAAGTGTCCGACAACCTTTTGTGTTAGCAAGCTAGTCAGAGCACAAAAATTTAGTTTTTTTTTAATTCGATAACAATATAAATCAGCAAAACAGAAATGAAACGAAAATCACACGATTAATATTTACATCATCCAAAGGTGCAACTGTTTGTTAGTTGATAGAAAATGTACATTTTCAGCGTGTAAGTTGAAAGGATTTTTGCAAGAATGTATACTCTACTGTGGGTATAGGTTTATATGGATGTGTTGATTTTGCATGTGGTTGTATTTATTAATGCGGGTGGTGACCTACCACGCCCTGCCACACGCCCTTTCGATGACTTGATGTTGTGTAGCAGTAGCTGAATCTGCGACTCATTTCTCCGAGCACACACGACTCGCTTTCCAAGTGAGTTGCTTCGCATGCTTCCCAGACTCCGCCACCGTTCCAATGGCCGCGTCGGCTGGATGGGCGCGCGCGCAGGAAAGCGAGAATGCTCGGCCGGGGCGTGTTCCTGAGGGGGTTGGGACCGGCGGGGAACGGGCTGACCCAACTGGACCGGTCCTAGCTTCGGATTCATGATCTTCCTTCCCGCCCTCGTCCGTCTTCTCCTTGCGTGCCGGGCCTGGCGTCTTGGCCGGCTGCCGATCGTGTATTCGCCCTGGTACGGAGAAAGGTTCGCTGAGAGCGCCACAGGGAAGTGGTTTGACCGCGAGAGAGAGAGTTTTGGTCCCCATCCTCTCGGAAGGGGCGATGATTCATGATTTCTCTCTGCCGAAGGAGAGGGCAGAGAGATTGAACTACACATTGATCACTCATAAAGCAACGGGAAACACCGATCATCCATTTAAAAGTCTCTCTTCTCCCCTCTTTCATCCCTTTACCGACCTACGTGTTATGGATATTCGCCTTAAGGTACCAGAGTGATTTAATTTCTTTTTTAAAAAGTTGCTCCACCGAGCGTAATATCCTGTTTGTCACTGGCAATGAGAGTTGTATTTTGGTTATCTTTCTATTATTTTCCTACTGATTATTTAAATTTAAAATCTCTATATTACTCTTCGGCTACATTTGGGTTTCGTGAAAAATGCATGGGTTTCACCGGAGAAAGGGAGCCACTAGTTGACCGCAGGCTTAAACACAGGTTAAATATACTGCGTAGTTTTTGAGGCAGGTTACTTATCTGAGGATGTTAAGGACATACAAAAGGGCCCCACTTACCATGGTATACCAGATCACCAACGTAAAATCAGGGAGATTTATTGTAGAACCGATGGATTTAAAATGTCGTTTTTTTCTCGAACCATTAGAGATCACAATAGAAATGAAATTATATTTTTTTCGATTCCTTGCATATTTTGTCCTGCAAGTTATTCTTTTTATTTAATGCACCCGTCTTTATAATTGTTCTACAGCATGATTTAAATGCACGTATCCTGTTATTGAATATTGTTGCATATAAGTACTTTCTTTAGTATATAATTAGGGTTTGTCGGTGCATGAGCATAGTAATATTTGTGTAGAGATAACATAATTTTTTTTTGGATGTGGTTTTATTGTAGTTTACTGGGGGCAGACTTGTAGGGCAATATGTCGATATATTATGTAGACAGATGTAGAAGGAAGCTTTTGTTTGGGTACTGATTACTTAAATTTAGTTTTTTAATATTCATCGCCTACATCTGGGTTTCGTGAACAATGTATGGATTTTACCAGAAGCAGCTTTTGTTGAGGATTGGTACACAATGGCTGCAAGATGAATGTTAACTCTAAGAGTTTTAATAAAGAAGCTGGAATGAGATTCAATTGAACATCAGAAATTCAAGTGACGCTAAAATTGTAAAAAATTAATGCAAAAGGGAATTCGAGTGTGAAGAGGTTAACTGAAAAATTAGAATCGCAATCCCTCCATACGCAAATAAGCGATATTAAGTCATTGAGTAGGATACGAAGTAAGACGTAGGTAAGACGCTCAAGTGCACTAATAGCTCCGAGAGATTAATTAGAGTACCACATTATTCCATGTAAACTCGGAAATGAAAACATACAGCCGGATTAAATATACAATATGTAGTCTGGCATGGAAACGTTTGAATACGCTTCTTTTCTAAAAATACTGAGTTGTTTCATAAAAGTGTTTTAGGTGAAGTCGAAAGAAGTTAGTAACCTACGATAAATCTGAAGTAGGTCTGACTCAATTCCATTGTATGTCTCTAAATAGTTGAAAACCATACCATGGTGAGAGGGAAATAGAATCCTTGTATGTATCTATCACACATAAAATCAATGAGCCCGAAGACTTAACCATGCTACTAAACTTAAACTCAACTTCTCACTCCGACCAGTAACACCACAATGATTTCTATTTTAATCTAAGAGTAATATAAGTGTAACATAATGCGCTGAATTTCTTTTTTTCTTGTACATTTATTTTCTTATTCGTGAAAATAATTAAATAACAAGGGTTTATGATAGTGTCTTAATTTATATAATTAAATAGATATTTATGAATTAATCCGTGAAATTACATAATTAATAGGTAATGTCTATGGTTAGGTAAAAATAGTCAAGCAAGGTTTTGGATGGACACAGCTACAAAATGAAAAATTTGTAACCCCTAAAAAAGCATAATACAGCCTCCTATTCTGCAACAAGCCCCTACTCATCTCTGTGCACTTCCTTCATCCCGTCCAACATCCCTATCCCGTTCCTGCCCTTTCCTCGCTTGCCCAACATTCTCCCCTCTGTTACCTTCTTCAACATTCCACTACCGCTCAATACGCCTTTTATCCATTTCTCCTGCCTCCATAGGATTTCTTTCAACAAACCCCTCTCCTCACCCACCATCTCCAGTACTTCCTCATTTGTTTTCCTTTCGCTCTATTTCACCTTCTCCATTCTTCTCCACACCCATATTTCAAAACCCTCCAAACTACTTACATCATCCCAATTCAATGACTACGTTCCCGCGCCACATACAACCAAGTTCCATATCAAGGTTTTGACATTTATTTTCTTACCAACCTTACTCAATGTCCCTGTCATCAGCTCCCTCCTCCTTGCGCGAGCTGATTGAAATTCTTTCCTAACGTCGCTACTACTTTGGCCGTATTGGTCCAAAACACTTCCGAGATACGTAAACTGTTCTACCTATTCTAGTTTTAAAATATATTTATGCGCAAATGGTTGATACCCAAACTCTCCTGGACACCTACCCTCACAAAGGTTTGCGGGGAATTGTGCAAATTTATTATCTCATATTCCTGATTTCAATTTTGATATTTCCTCAGATTTACTGTTACTACTACTGCTGCTATTACTACTGTTAGTACTATTGTACTCTATGCTTATGCTGTATCAGAACCATTCCAGTGAATTTCATTTGGGAGCCGTAGAGTTTTTCAAACCATGTAGCACATCCTTTACTAGAGTAATATTTACCGAAACTACTCCACTAACGTCTCTGTAGAATCTTTAATTATACAATAGTTTTTGTAGGTATTTAGGAAAATTTATTTTGCGTTAATTTCCTCTGTGAAATCTCGACTTGTCCGCTCCCGTGATCGCCACGTACGTATTATTTTCTTAGGCGTTCCCCCTTTTTTGCTGTCGCGAATAGTGCGCGGGAAAAACGAATATTTGAATCTATCAGTTCGACATTCTATCTAATGTTTTAGCAAATCTCAGCCCTTCCAATGTAATTAGGGGGCCTAATCATATCTCCAATGTTGGATGCACAACCACACGCCTAATATCTCTGTAATAACTTTAATACAGCCCTGAGTCTTGGCATATCTAAAGGTTCCCACCCCAGATTCTACATTAAATGTGAATGACGTTTTGTCCTTTGGTACGGGTTTTTTGGCACGAACCTAGCGTTCATTCTCTGTACCCTTTTCAATTCTGTAATTAATGTTTTTTTGAAAAGGATACCAAATACTCGCCGCAAACTTATGTAATGTGTATATCTTTCCCCATTAAACTCTTATCCAAAGACGGAGTGCCTAAAATGGAAGATTACGAAATTATGCATCCTGTCTTGCTATAGTTTCAACAGAGACTCTTTCGCCTGCATAAAATTATACCCACCCAAGCCAGAAGAAAGTCACCCAACAAGTTGGTAAAAAGGGTGGTGACTTGGTATCGACCGTTCGCTCAGTGTGGGAATGTCTTCTTGACTCATAACACCGTATTAATACAAGTGCAGATATTTATTTCCTGGGCCTTTGAAGCGATTATGGGTTGGGGGAAAGAATAGGGATGTGGAATGACCCCTAAGGGATTTTTCCTTGCAAATAGCACCACCGACGCAGTCCTTCGTTTTAAACATGCGCGCAGAGTGGCATTGGCCTTCGTGTCGTACAGCAAAGTAAGTGAAAGGACAGTTAATTTTTTGAGATTATCCATCGGGAATTTTGAATATAATCTTGTGGTTAAGTTTTTTGAATAAATAAAAAGGCAAGAGATAGTAATTAGGACAACAAAAAGTGTTATAATATGATACAGCACATGTAACTGCCCATTTGAATCATTTTTTTAACGTAAAATTTATTATTCTTCTACGGATACCATTTGGTTTGTGATGAATTGACCACTATGAAAGTAATGCGCATGATTTTATTGTGACGCGACTATCCATGGCAGAACGGTATATGAGGGGAATGTGGTGGGGAGTCTGCGCTGCCAACGAAGCCGGTCGCCAGTTTGCTTCGAGCAGTCTGAACTGAGCACACTTCGCTGAAAAGCACGCTTCACTCGAAGTGAATTTCACACTTGGAGTGTGCTTTTCGACTTCGTAACGCGGTGCACACCATGATCAAGCTCCACCGTGACAATTCCCCCAGCCTAAAGTCCTTTTATCTTCACCAATTTCCTGGCCTGGAGCACCATATCGGTGGTTCCCCAGCTCCCTTAAAGTCCCGACTTGACTCCGTGCGACTTGTTTTCTTTCCCCGACTGAAGTGAGAAAGAGCTGAAAGGAAAGCATTGGAAGACCAAGGAAAACATCCAATATCATGTTACTCAACGGTCCTGAAAGAGACATTCCCGTAGAGAGGAGTTTGAGGGTGCCTCCTTAGGCGCGGCAGACACGGCCCAGAAAGTGTATTATTGATGCAGAGTGAGGAGAATATTTCGACGAATTTTAAGCAATTGCAAAAGTACGCTAATCAATTAATGTATTTTTCCCTGAGAAATAAATAAATAGCTTAACATTACCTTCATAATGGGCCATGTAAGTCATTCAGTATAGTTGTAACAGATTGCCGTCTTCAGATATTGCCACGAAATGGACAATTTGGATGGTTTTATTAACGAAGCCATATGAGTTAAATGAATGAAGCAGAGAAACACTTTTTGCCCTGGCTATATGAGTGTATACGGCTGTATCGTCGGATCAAACAACCGCTGCGTTTGTGTTGCTCTACCACTAATCGCACGGAAACAACCTGTATGCAAATATTTAATCTTTAAATTCCTGCGTGCTTCATTCTGTTAGACTGTTAATTTACAGAAGCATTCCCTTGAAAATACTATGCTAATATGTTTTTATTAAACTTCAAAAAACTGCGGGAGAAGCCGCTAAAGAAGCTTTTCAACGGAGTTATCCGCCAAGTACTCATTACAATGCATCAATTTCAGAGTATAGCAATCATTACCCTCGACCAACATTCGAACTCGTGGTTTTTGGATGGATTTATCGGAATATCGAGGAACCCGTGTTCGAATACCGGTAAAGATGAATTATTTTTACACCCTGAAATTGTTCCATTGTAATTTTTTTTCACCTGATACTTCCTATATTTCCTTCAAATACGTAACATAGACTACATTTTTTATGCGTTTTATGCCGCTATTTGCTTTCGCTTTTAGGTTTTATCATCATGGAATTTCGAATTTTTCACCATTTTACCTCATATTGTGTGACTACTGCCAGGAAATATGCATCCGTGCGGATAATTCTAATGTTTAAATGGTTTTTTAAAACATGGATTTACACCATCTCCTCCTGCAAATAGTTTAACAATTATGTCGTTTTTTGTGCCATCGAAAGAGCACCATGCGATAGCCAATGCCATGATGACATTCAAGGTTATTCCTGAAAGTTATGTCAGTGATTTTATTGTGACGCGACTGTACGTCGTACCGCGATCGGACCGGATGAAACCAATAGTGAGGGAGCCCTGGTAAGCAGGGTTCCGTCGCGCAGTGTGCTCCGAGCATCCGTAGAAAAAAGGACTATGAATCCTGCAGTCAATGGTCATCTGAATTCAAAACACTAAAATGAAAAATCACTCTGCGGTAGACTAGAAATAAACACTAAGAATGAGTAAAAAAAACTTAGACAGCAATATACTATATGAGAACACATCAAAGGAACACTCACACGTTATTTCTTGATAATTTCGGCGGAATTGTGCTCCGTCTTGACTGAGGCAGTCCTAACTAATCTTCCAAGCAAGTTTTAGACGAGGATATAATTTCCGAAGTAGTAGGTAACTGCCGAGGTTCAACAAATAAAATACTGGAATTTCACCATCTCATTCATAGCACAGAGTCGGATATAATTATAGGAACTCAAAGTTGTTTAACAGATGACATTGTGACAGCGAAATATTTCCCAAGTCCTTCACAGATTATAGAAACGATAAAAAGAAGAGGAAAAAATGAAACGAAAAAAAAGCCAGAGGAGAAGCGTTTATTGCGGTTAAGAACTCTAACACCAGTAGAGCCGAGTCATTTCCTGATAGCCGTATAGAAAGTGTTTGGTGCTCAGTGAAAACACCCAGATCGAAAAGAATATATATCTGTACGTATTATAGACCACACCACGTTAGCATTAACTCAATACCAGGCCTAGAAAAACAGATACTAAGCTTTACATCCCACAACAGTGAGCATAGCCTAATTATCGGAGGCAATTTTTATATTCCCACAATAGAATTGGATTCGTACAGTTTTATAAATGGAGGTAAAGACAAGGATCTATGCAAGTTCCTCATATTTACGTTCACCTCGAATTCCCTACATCAATTACTTCATCATTACATCACTTCACCAACAAGGGGAAAGAACATTTTTGATCTGTTACCCACAGATATACCCGAAGAGATCTTAAACATAGAAGTTGTTGACAGAATCAATGATCACAGGGCTGTAGACGCTAAATTTTCTTTAATCGTAGATAAAGTTAACAAACCTAAGAAAAAGGTTTATTTGTTCAATAAAGCGAACTATAATGGCTTAAAATTTGAAATAAAGGTTCTGTTTTTATATTTGACGAATTAAGAAAAACTGGTAGTGTCGAGGATATTTGGAATAATTTTCGTTCAACAATACAGAGGTTTATAGTTAGTAAATATATAAAAAGAGAATAAGGAACCCCGATGGTACAACTCTGAAGTACGGAATTCTCTTAGGCGGCAAAGGGTGTGCCATGCCAGAATGAAAAACGCAGTTAAAGATTCATCCGTGATAAAATCAACGAAACCATACAGAACTACAAAGTATCCAAGGTCCACTACAAAGAAGACCTTCAGGAAGGCGATAGCGCAATTAAAGAGGAAACAAATAATCGAACATTTGAACGATAACCCAAAAATGTTTTAGTCCTACGTCAGGGAAGTGCAGGGAAAAAAGTCCACCGTAAACTCATTGAATAACGAAAAGGGGGATCAAGTTACGAGTGGTTTAGATAAAGTCAACATATATAACTCATTCTTCAAGAGTGTTTTCAGCATATGCTCTCAGAATATACGCGAGAACCTTACGAAAATACTTCAGTAATCAATGCAAGCAATCGATTTTTCCACCAGCGGAAGAGAATTACTCCTTAAAAAACATAGACCCCAACGAATCTCCGGGATCTGATGAGATATAAGCGCGTGTATAAAAAACCGTCGTCTAAAATCACCCCTTATCTTGATATAATATTTAAGAAATCATTAGAAGAAGAAGGCGTGCCAAACAGCTGGAAGGTATCTTCGGTGACACCCATATTTAAATACGAAGACAGGGAGGACCCCAGTAATAATTGGCCAATATCGTTGATTTCCATTACCTGTAAGATCCTTGAACAAATAATTGTTAGTTCCATGATGAGGCACCTTGATAGCCAAGATTTATTGATTAATAGCAACACGGCTTCCATAAGGGTAGATCCTGCGAAACTCAACTGGCACTTTTTGTACATGATGTATTGAGCTCCGGTGACAGTAATATTCCAGTTGATGCGATATACCTAGATTTTATGAAAGCTTTCGATAAAGTCCCTCATTGCAAAATACTCGCGAAATTAGAAACTTATGGAATACACGAGAGTATTATTAGCTGGATTAAACAATTCTTAAGTGATCGTTTCCAAACAGTCGTCCTGGACGGTGTATCATCCGATACAGTCAAGGTCACGTCGGGTGTACCACAAGGTGTCATAGGTCCCCTCCTATTCCTTATTTACATAAATGACCTCAATACCGTGGTTAATAGTAAGCTAAGTCTTTTCGCTGATGATGCAGTAAATTATGGCGCCATTCGAAGTCACGAAGACAGAGTCGTGTTAGCCAACGACCTAGATGCAATTCAAAATTGGTGCGATACATGGCTATTGGTATTAAATTTAAAAAATTCGTAGTGATACATTTTTGGGAAAAGAGTAATTCCCTCCCTTAGAGTTACAAAGTGAAACAAACGAAAATCCGAGGGTAACTCCCGATCCCGTTGGGGTAACATTTACTCACGATCTGTCCTGGGGAAAACACTTACGAGAAATATGCGGTCGTGCTAATAAAAAATTGGGATTTGTGAAGAGTACTAGGTAAATGCGAATAAAAGGCTCGTATTACGGTCTAAAGAGATCACGAATATAAGAGTGCAACACAGACAGGTTTAAAATGTCATTTTTTCCAACAACGATAAGGGACCAGAATGCTTGTAGCCGAAATTCCCCAGGACTTAACGTTCATGTTAGGGCCTACGCGAGGATATGTATATGTATATATATATATATATATATATATATATATATATATATATATATATATATATATATATATATATATATATATATATATATATATATAACTTTTGGACGGCACAATTTAACAAAAAAATAAAACATAAAACGTAAAAGGACACTCACACTGTGGATGATTTGACCTGATGACCTGTTGATTTCATGTCTGACCTGAAGAAGGCCTCGGAGTAGGCCGAAAGCTCAAATCATCTACAGTGTGAGTGTCCTTTTACGTGGTATCTGCTTTATTCTGTGTTATATTGTGCCGTCCAAGTTACATTGCTCTCGTGAGTACTTCCGCATTATTAATATATATATTTTTATTAGGTAATCTACCGGTTAAGGTAGGTTTTTGGATGGACACAACTATCAAATAAACATTTTGTGACTCCCCACCTAGCAAACTAATCTATGTCAGGTCCCTCTTCATCTCGGTGTACTTCTTTCCTCCCTTCATCCCGTCCAACATACCTACCCTGTTCCTACCCTTACCTCGCTTGCCCAACATTCTCCCCTCTATTACCCTCTTCAACATTCCACTACCGCTCAATACGCCTTTCATCCATTTTTCCTGCCTCCATAGGATTTCTCTCAACAAACCCCTCTCCTCCCTCACCATTTCTAGTACCTCCTCATCTTTTTTCCTTTCGGTCCATTTCACCTTCTCCATTCTTCTCCACACCCACATTTCAAAAGCCTCCAATCTACGTCTATCCTCCTGCTTCAGCGACCACGTTTCCGCGCCGCACATAGCTACGCTCCATATCAGAGTTTTTACGAGTCTTGTCTTAACATCCCTACTCAACGTCCCCGTCATCAACTCCCTCCTCCTTGAGAAAGCCTCCTTGCCTAGCGCAATTCTTCTCCTTACGTCCCTACCACTTTGACCGTATTGGTCCAAAACACTTCCGAGATATGTAAACTGCTCTACCTGCTCTATTCTTTCCCCGCCTATTTTAATATTTAGCTTAGCCTTTTTCTTTCTGGAAAATCGCATAACCTTTGTTTTATTAATATTGATTCTCATCCCATATTTATCGCACTGAACCTCCAATTCACTCAACAATGCTTGCAACCCCTTGGCTGACTGAGCAACTAATGCTTGGTCATCAGCAAACCTAACCGATTTTACGAGTTCCCCTCCGACTTTCATTCCTACCTCCAGTTCTTCCCATGCCTCTTTAATCATTTCCTCTACATATACGTTGAACAGTACCGGTGACAATGGGCAACCCTGCCTTCCACCTCTTCCTAACACTGCCCATCCAGACTCTCCGTTCCCCACTCGCACCTGAGCAGTCTGAGACATGTACAGGTTGCGGATCAGTCTCCTGTCCCTCCAATCCATTCCTATTTCCTGCAATACACGCATTAATTTTTCCCAATTCACTCTATCAAACGCTTTTTCGAAATCTACAAAACAGGCAAAAACGTTCTGATTGTATTCTATATTCCTCTCGACTAGTGATCTCATTACTGCAATGGCATCACGCGTACCTCTTCCTTTCCTGAACCCAAACTGATCATCCCCTAAGTAATCATTTGCCTTACTCTCTATCCTTTTGTTGATGATCCTGAGAATAACTTTAGCTGCGTGGGATATCAAACTTATTGTTCTGTAATCCTCACATGACGAAGCCTTTGCCTTTTTTGGAATAGGAACTAACACCGATCTCACAAAATCTTCCGGCCAGATTCCTTCCTCATAGATACTACGAATCAGTCCATATATGGCCTTTTTCCCACCTTTCCCTAACCATTTCTACAGGAATATTGTCCACCCCCACAGCCTTATTTGCTTTCATCTCCTTTAATGCCCTTTCTATTTCATCGTCGAGTATGCCTGGACCTAAGCTATCTTCTTCTACGTCATATTCCTTTTCTATGTCTAACCTTGTCGGCCTAAGTTCTTTACCATACAGTGTTTCTATATATTCCTTCCATCTCTCTTGGATTTTTCCTGGTTCAACTATTATCTTACCCCATTTATCTTTAACTATTAGCACAGCTCTTGCCTTCTTACTTCCCGATAATAACTTAACCTTACTGTATAGAGCACCAATTTCACCCTTCTCCTGTAAACTTTCCATATCCTCGCATTGCGTTTTCCACCATTCTTCTTTTGCTTTATTTGTGGCCCTTCTCAATTTATTGTTTAACTCTTTGTACTTCATTTTGCCTAACTCTGTGTTTACATTTTTCCATCTTCTTCTCTCATCCATCTTCGCAATCATCTCATCCGTTACCCATGGTTTCCTTATCCTTTTCCTGTTAATGGTTCCTATAGTGTCTTTAGCGGCTTCCAATATCCCTTTCTTGATACATCCCCATTTTTCTTCGATAGCACTCAGTTCTTTACCGTCATCCATCATTTTCTCTACAGCCTCCTGATACTCCTTCCTCGTTAATTCATTTACTGCTCCTAAATTCCATTTTTTAACCCGCCGCCCTTGCCTTATCTTCTTGAAACGAACATTACATTTCATAACAACTAAATTGTGGTCAGAGTCCGCATCCGCTCCTGGGAAACTGTGCGAATTTATCACACTGTTCCTAAACCTGTGCCTAACCATAATATAATCTAACTGATACCTTTCTGAGTCACCTGGCATTTTCCATGTATACCTACGCCTTTTGTGGTGTCTAAACATTGTGTTAGTGATGACTAACCCCTGTCTCCTGGCTTTCTCTATGTTAACTACGCTTCTTCCTACCCCTTTATTTAAAATTACGGCAACCCCTCGTTGGCTCTCGTCCCCGACGCTGTATATCACTCTATAATTGTCACTCCAGTAATCCCCGCTATATTTCCATCTCATCTCGCAGATATATATATATTAAAAGAAGCCATAAACACAGTAAGGACGGTTTAGTAGCTGAAGGTAGAGCTCACCCATGTACCAAGCCCGACGGCGTATGAATATTCACACATTAGGTTAGGGGGACCAGTTCCTTTCCCTGTGCCGGTTATGGTTTCCCAGGAAAATCTGGTAACCGAAAAATCAACTAGCTTGGGTGGAGCTGCAGGTGCCCAAAGTATCTTGCCCGGGAATCGAACCCGGGACCCTCCGGTCAGTAGTCAAACGCTCTACCGCTAGACCACCGCGACCCGCTATGTATATATATATATATACATATATATATATATATATATATATATATATATATATATATATATATATATATATATATATATATATAACTTAGACAGTAACAGTAACACAGCACGAGAACACATAAAAAGAACACTCACAATATTATCTTGATAATTTCGACGGACTTGAGCTCCGATATATATATACATATATAATGTAAATTCACTAATAGTCATAACAAACACAGAAACTAAAACATATAAAAGAGGGACTCACTGGTTCTCAAAGTTTCGTTGGAGGAATTAGGAACAGATTAGTGAATATACATTATTGTGCACGTTCGTGGGTTTTCCAAGAAAGTTACTATATATATATATATATATATATATATATATATATATATATATATATATATATATTCCCTCCCATGGACTACAACCTTGTCGTGGTGGAAGGGCTTGTGTGTTCCGATGACCCCTAGAGCTGTGCTGGCGGGAGTAATAATAATTACTCCTGGAAGGGTCACCCATGCCAGATAGGTCGAAGGTTAGGAGCCAGACGAAAGGTAGTCCACGCAGCGTCTGTTCCTCAGTGAGGCGGCTGCAATGGCGTCTGACCCCAGTGGGGCGGCCATTAAGTGATGGTGTCACGTTAAAAACACTATTGAGGAAGGCAACGGGAAACCACCTCAATTATCATTCCCAAGAAAATATGATGGACGCAAAACAGAAATTGAGTCCTGGCAACTGCGGGACTCGGCCCAAGGGGCCGTGTGTCGTGCCCGGCAGCGGGGGAGGCAAGGCTTCCGCGGTCGTCATCCCACGAAATCCTTGCGGGGGAGAAATAACAGCAGCAGGACAGAAGATGCAGAAGAAGACGAAAGTAGTTAGCATAGGAACCTGAACGTCAGGACAATGTTGAGGAGAGGCAAATTAGAAAATATTAAGCGAGAGATGGAAAGAGGTAACATAGATGTTTTAGGCCTCTGCGAGGTGAGATGGAAGGATAGCGGGGATTACTGGAGTGACAATTATAGAGTAATATACAGCGGCGGGGACGAGAGCCAACGAGGGGTTGCCGTAATTTTAAATAAAGGGGTAGGAAGAAGCGTAGTTAACATAGAGCAAGCGACAGATAGAATTTTACTCGTAGAGATTAAAGCAGAGCCGACGAACTTGGTCATTGTTCAGGTGTACATGCCACCGAGCAACCACAAGGAGGAAGAAGTCGCTAGGATATATGATGAGTTAGAGGATATCATCGCGAGTGTTCCTGCAGGGAAACATTTGATAGTGATGGGGGATTGGAATGCGACGGCAGGCGAAGGAAGAGATGGTGGTGAGGTGGGGGACTATGGGTTAGGCACGAGGAATGAAAGCGGGGAGAAAGCAATTGAATTCTCCAATAGACAGGGGTTAGTCATTACTATTACATGGTTTAGACACCACAAAAGGCGTAGGTATACATGGAAAATGCCAGGTGACTCAGAAAGGTATCAGTTAGATTATACTACCTCGATCAAAAAGTTCCCGGAATTTATTATGAAAATTAAAAATACATGTTTATTCATCTAAATCTATATTTTCCCCTTCAAAGTAATCCCCATCGACTGCAACACACTTATGCCAGCGCTTGATCCAATCCTGGAAACATTTTTTACTTTCGGTTTTCGGTATGTCCATCAGTGCTTCCTGCGATTTTTCCATTACTTCCTTTCGGCTGCTAAAACGCGTTCCCCGTAATGGTTTTTTTACTCGATTCACCAGAAAGAAGTCACAGGGAGCCAAATCAGGTGAATTCATTGGCTGTTGGATAGTATTTGTTGCATTTTTCGTCAAAAAATTACGAATAATGATAGCACTGTGCAACGGTCTCGATGCACTGTACGACGATTTCTGGTCTCTTTCGGCGAATTGCTTCACGCAAATGTCTCATAACGCCCAAAAAATACTCATTGTTTAATATCTGGCCTTCTGGCAAAAATTCATGATGCACTATACCGTTGTAATCCATGAAAACCGTCAGCATTGTCTTCTTTTTTGACTGAAAACGACGTGGTTTTTTTGGTCTCGGCTCATTTGGTGAACGCCATTCACTTCCTTATGTCTGGATTACGTGTCGTACTCATAAACCCACGTCTCGTCTCCAGTAATGATCCTTTTGATGAATGTGGGATCGGATTCAGCCTCGAAAATCATGTCTTTTGCGACGTCAACATGGTCTCTTTTTTGCATGAAATTGAGGTCTTTTGGCACCAACTTTGCTGCTACACGACGGAAACCCAAATCATAAACCACAATGTCTTGGGCGGATCCATAGGCAATGTTCAAGTCCTCCGCTTTTTCTCTGATGGTTAATTTGCGGTTATTGACCAACATTTCTTTTACTTTATCAATTTTTTCACCGACTTTCGATGTCGAAGGTCTGCCACTGCGTTCATCATCTTCGATTGACTCACGACACTTTCTGAACCGCTCGTGCCACTGGTAAACGACCGTTTTTTTTAGAGAATCGTTGCCGAAACACTTTTCCAACATTTCCAAAGTCCGTGCGCCACTAAATCCGTTTTTTACGCAAAATTTAATACAAGTTCGTTGTTGCAAATTTAAATCCATTTCTGCAATTGTAAAAATCGCCAACACACACAGAGATAGATGTACTCTTGGCTACGTAACTTTTGCAAATGTCAAGTTATGACACTAGGATTTAAAGGGAATATGAACAACAGACTCAAATCGGAACGATGGGAGCGCCACACGGTGGTTATTAAGGGACCTTTTGATCAAGGTAGTATTATGGTTAGGCACAGGTTTAAGAACAGTGTGATAAATTCGCACATTTTCCCAGTAGCGGATGCGGACTCTGACGACAATTTAGTTGTTATGAAATGTAATGTTCGTTTCAAGAAGATAAGGCAAGGGCGGCGGGTTAGGAAATGGAACGTAGAAGCATTAAATGGATTAACGAGGAAGGAGTATCAGCAGGCTGTTAAGAAAATGATGGATGACAGTCAAGAACTGAGTACTATCGAAGAAAAATGGGAATGTATCATACAAGGGATATTGGAAGCCGCTAAAGACACTATAGGAACCGCTAACGGGAAAAGGATAAGGAAACCATGGGTAACGGATGAGATAATTGCAAAGATGGATGAGAGAAGAGGATGGAAAAATGTAAACGCAGAGTTAGGCAAAATGAAGTACAAAGAGTTAAACAATAAATTGAGAAGGGCCACAAATAAAGCAAAAGAAGAATGGTGGAAAACGCAATACGAGGATATGGAAATTCTACAGAAGAAGGGTGAAATTGGTGCTCTATACAGCAAGGTTAAGTTATTGTCGGGAAGTAAGAAGGCAGGATCTGTGCTAAGAGTTAAAGATAAATGGGGTAAGATAATAGTTGAACCAGGAAAAATACAAGAGAGATGGAAGGAATATATAGAAACACTGTATGGCAAACAACTTAGGCCGACAAGGTTAGACATAGAAAGGGAACATGACGTAGAAGAAGATAACTTAGGTCCAGGCATACTCGACGATGAAATAGAAAGGGCATTAAAGGAGATGAAAGCAAATAAGGCTGTGGGGGTGGACAATATTCCTGTAGAAATGTTGAAATGTTTAGGGAAAGGTGAGAAGAAGGCCATATAAGGACTGATTCGTAGTATCTATAAGGAAGGAATCTGGCCGGAAGATTTTGTGAGATCGGTGTTAGTTCCTATTCCAAAAAAGGGAAAGGCTTCGTCATGTGAGGATTACAGAACAATAAGTTAGGTATCCCACGCAGCTAATGTTATTCTCAGGATCATCAACAAAAGGATAGAGAGTAAGGCAAATGATTACTTAGGGGATGATCAGTTTGGGTTTAGGAAAGGAAGAGGTATGCGTGATGCCATTTCAGTAATGAGATCACTAATTGAGAGGAATATAGAATATAACCAGGACGTTTTTGCCTGTTTTGTAGATTTCGAAAAAGCGTTTGATAGAGTGAATTGGGAAAAATTAATCCGTGTATTGCAGAAAATAGGAATGGATTGGAGGGACAGGAGACTGATCCGCAACCTGTACATGTCTCAGACTGCTCAGGTGCGAGCTGGGAACGGAGAGTCCGAATGGGCAGTGTTAGGAAGAGGTGTAAGGCAGGGTTGCCCATTGTCACCGGTTCTGTTCAACGTCTATGTGGAGGAAATGATTAAAGAGGCATGGGAAGAACTGGAGGTAGGAATGAAAGTCGGAGGGGAATTCGTAAAATCGGTTAGGTTTGCTGATGACCAAGCATTAGTTACTCAGTCAGCCAAGGGGTTGCAAGCATTGTTGAGTGAATTGGAGGTTCAGTGCGATAAATATGGGATTAGAATCAATATTAATAAAACAAAGGTTATGCGATTTTCCAGAAAGAAAAAGGCTAAGCTAAATATTAAAATAGATGGGGAAAAAATAGAGCAAGTAGAACAGATTACATATCTCGGAAGTGTTTTGGACCAATACGGTCAAAGTGGTGGGAACGTAAGGAGAAGAATTGCGCTAGGCAAGGAGGCTTTCTCAAGGAGGAGGGAGTTTATGACGGGGACGTTGAGTAGGGATGTTAAGACAAGACTCGTAAAAACTCTGATATGGAGCGTAGCTATGTACGGCGCGGAAACGTGGTCGCTGAAGCAGGAGGATAGACGTAGATTGGAGGCTTTTGAAATGTGGGTGTGGAGAAGAATGGAGAAGGTGAAATGGACCGAAAGGAAAACAGATGAGGAGGTACTAGAAATGGTGAGGGAGGAGAGGGGTTTGTTGAGAGAAATCCTATGGAGGCAGGAAAAATGGATGAAAGGCGTATTGAGCGGTATTGGAATGTTGAAGAGGGTAATAGAGGGGAGAATGTTGAGCAAGCGAGGTAAGGGTAGGAACAGGATAGGGATGTTGAACGGGATGAAGGGAGGAAAGAAGTACACCGAGAGGAAGAGGGACCTGATATAGATTAGCTTGCTAGGTGGGGAGTCACAAATATTTATTTGATAGTTGTGTCCATCCAAAAACCTACCTTAACCGGTAGATTACCTAATAATAATAATCTACATATTGAAATCCCGGTTAAGGAAATATTTTTACTTTCGTGATCTGCTAAAAACCGCCTTCCCCACATGTCCTGTCCTCGCCTTTTATGTGTTTTCCTATCCCCTTTCCTTATACTTATTTCTATGATTGAATGAATATATATATATGATAAGGAAATATTTTTACATTTGTGATCTGCTCTAAACCACCTTCCCCACCTTTCTTGTGTTGATCTTTTATGTGTTTTCCTATCCCCTTTTTCTATATGCAAAAATAATATTTGTTCGCCGTATGGCGGGATTTTCAATTTCGAACACACACATACACAAATATATACTATATATATATATATATATATATATATATATATATATATATATATATATATTCGAAAATCCTGCTATACGGCAAACAAATATTCATCCATATTGAAATAGAGATAAGGAAATGGGATGGCAACACACATAAAGGACGACCACAAGAGAGGTGGGGAAGGTGGATCTGAGCAGATCACGAATGTAAAATATTTTTCTCGTCCGCGAATTGAACACCTGATCTCAGCACTAGTCGGGCGGGTGCTCTAACCACTTGAGCTATCGAGAAATTGTACTTTACATTGAAATCTGGGATCTTATAAAGCGCCAAAGTTCTCGCATTCATTGCCCTAGGAGATGGCGTTAGGGAGCTGTTACACCCACCTAAGGAAAAATGGACAAACACAAGAAGAGAATGAACAGTGGGTTACCAAGCATACAACATCGTAAAGGATAGGAACAGTTCGTTTCACGGCACGCATAGCCAGAAGGAGAGACGAGCCACATTGGCCAAATACACGTTCAAACACGAAATTCCGCCATACGGCGAACAAATATTCATTCACATCGAAACAGAGATAAGGAAAATGGTAAAGGAACACATATAAAGGACGAACACAAGAGAGGTGGGGATGGCGGATGTGAGCAGATCACGATTGTAAAAATATTTTCCTCGACCGGGGCTTGAACACCGGATCTCTCTACTTGCCGGACGGATGCTCTAACCACCTGAGCTTTCGAGAAATGGTACTTTACATAAAAATCTGCGATCTAATAAAGCGCCAAAGTTGAATAGTGAATTGGAAAATAATAATGCGTGTTTTGCAGAAAATACGAATGGATTGGAGGGACATAAGACTGATCCGCAACCTGTACATGTCTCAGACTGCAAATGTGTGAATGGGGAATGGAGAGTCTGGATAGGCAGTGTTAGGAAGAGGTGTAAGGCAAGGTTGCCCATTGTCACCGGTGCTGTTCAAAGTATATGTGGAGGAAATGATTAAAGAGGCATGGGAAGAACTGGAGGTAGGAATGAAAGTCGGAGGGGAATTCGTAAAATCGGTTAGGTTTGTTGATGACCAAGCATTAGTTGCTCAGTCAGCCGAGGGGTTGCACGCATTGTTGAGTGAATTGGAGGTTCAGTGCGATTAAAATGGGATGATAATCAATATTAATAAAACAAAGGTAATGCGATTTTCCAGAAGGAAAAAACCTAAGCTAAACATTAAAATAGGCAGGGAAAAATGGAGCAGAAAACTCTGATTTGGAGCGTAGCTATGCACGGCGCGGAATCGTGGTCACTCTAGCAGGGGGATTGACGTAGATTGGAGGCTTTTGAAATGTGGGTGCGGAGAAGAATGGAGAAGGTGAAATGCACCAAAAGGAAAACAAATGAGGAAGTACTGGAGATGGTGGGTGAGAATAGGGGTTTGTTGAGAGAAATCCAATGGATGCAGGAAAAATGGATGAAAGGCGTATTGAGCGTTAGTGGAATGTTGAAGAAGGTAATAGAGGGGAGAATGTTGGGCAAGCGAGGAAAGGGAAGGAACAGGATAGGGATTTTGGACGGAATGAAGGGAGGAAAAAAGTACACAGAGATGAAGAGGGACCTGATATAGAGTAGGTTGCTGGATTTGGCTTTGTCTGGAGTTACAAAAAGTTTATTTGATAGTTGTGTCCATCCAAAAACCTACTCTAACCGGTAGATTACCTAATAATAATGTATACACACACATACACATTGAAACACGAAATGTTCATTCACATGGAAATAGACATAAGGAAAAGCGATGGACACACGTATAAAGGACGACCTCGGCTGACTGCTTGACTGAAGAGAGAGCTGAAAGAAAACCATTTGAAGACTGTTGAAAATATCCAAATGTATGTTACTCAACGTTCCTGAAGAGACTTTTCTGTCGATGAGTTTCAGGGTGCCTTCTTAGGCGTGACAGAAACACGTCTCCACAAGTGTATTAATGCAGGGGTAGAGTACGCATATCAATAAATATATTTTTTCCGGGGAAATGAATAAAATTATCCGCATTACTTTCACAATGTGGCATGTGTATCTGTTGAAACAGATTGGAATACGTGAGCAAGGAATATGAAATAAAAAATCACTAATTTTTATTGATTGTTGAACCATCCTGGGAACAAGCGCTTGTGGTGCCAAGTTTCCCGTCCACTGCTCGACCCACGCCCTCCCTGGGATTCTTCCGAGGGCGGTCACTCGCCCTTTCACCGCTGCCCCTCGGGGGAGAGGGGGATGAGGGAACAGGAAGGGAGAGAGACGGGAGAGCAGTAGGCTAGCCGGACGAGGAAAAGCAGGGGAGGGCGTGAAGAGGAAGGCGACTGGCCGAGCAGGAAGGATGGCTGGCGGTGGCATGTATGGGGGCAGGTGGGCCGCACGGGAGGGGGAGGTGGGTGGCCCACCGTCGGCGTCCCTCTCCGACGGAGACGATTACGGAAAATCTCGTCACGAGCATAACAACAACTCTCGAAATTTATTCCACGATTGCGATTAACTCATACGCGCACGGTCGAACGCAAATATTAAAAGGAATCGTACACCCGTATTTTGGATGCTAAACCAACAGTAAAAGGAAACATAATCTCCGCCAAAATGTTGCCATTACTCTAGAGACTAGTTTGAAAAACATCAATAAAATTTATATTTAGTAAATTAGAATCAATTTCGAGTGAATTCAAGACAGCCAATCACTTGAATCTAATAAAACTTCTAACGGCGAAAGGATATTTCGGTTCATAACAATTGATGAGGCTTATGTTCGCAGAGCTCCTCTTTTCGTGTAATGCGTGGAATCCTGCCCGTGAAATGAGATAAATATCGATGACTGAACACTGAACTAAACGAAAGTTTGGGCTAGGCCATTCTGTAAGTATTAAGTATGTAGAGGCTGGTTACAAGTGCAACGAAGAGTGGCTTTGTAAGTAAAAAGTTGTTATGAACATGGTATCATCTTTAGAATAGGATCCACAATTTTAAAGTAGGCTCATATATAGGCTACAAAAATTAGTCTCAGTTAGGTAACCTGCCTCAAGTTTACGTAGTAAAATTGAGGCAGGTTACTAATCTGAGGATCATAAGCCCATAATACAGGCTCCCAATTACTTTGGTAGATCGGATCACCAACGTAAAATCAGCGAAATTCATTGTAGAACGGATAGATTAAGTTTTTTTTCCTCCAACCATTAGAGAATCATAATAGACATGACAGCAATCGCATAGGAGTTAATTAGAATTAGTAGTGAATATATTTGTCGATATATAATCTCTGGTATGTTTTTCCCTGCCGTTAATCTTTTTATTAAACAGATCCATCTTTTTAATATATCTATAGCATGATTTCAATGAACAAATGCTGTTATTACATTTTTTTGCATGAAAGTACTTTCTTTTAACGTGTTTAACGTTTTTTAAGGACTTGAACAAACTAATATTTGTGTAGAGGTGACATGATTTAGTTTTGGATGTGGCTTTATTCTAGTGTACGGGTGGTGACCTAACTCCTCCCGCGACACTCCCCTGCGGCGGCTTGCGTAGTATTGTGTGGATGTAGCTGTAAATAAAAAAATCTGCATCTCCATTTACACAACCCTCCACAAGCCACCGCAAGGACTCGCGATGATGGGTCACTTGCAGAAAAATAAAATTTCGAGCGATAGAGTTTTATCATATATTTTTTGAACAGCCTCAATAATAATTATGAGATAAATTTGCATCATAAGTTAACTCTGTCGTTTATAAGTACTCGTTCGGACGCTGACTTTCTCCAAAATTAAAGTGAAAATCAAAGTGATGTGAAATGTGAGACTGATTCGGAACGTGTGGTAGTGAAAAGGCAAGTGCCTCGCAATTCCAAGAGTACATATTCCTACGTGCAATCAAATCTTTTTGAACCCAACTGCACCCCGTAACCGATCCTCATTGGTGACAAATAAGTGAGAATATGCTCTCCTGGGCGGGAGGTGACTTTGATTGGCGGTGGGCGTTGGGAGTCACGAGGGAAGAGCGAGGGAGGAGTCGGTGCGTCCAAGGATGGGGAGTGGGAGGCAAGTGGGCGGGGTTGGGGGCGTGAGAGGGGGAGAGGGGCGGGAAAGGATGCTATATAAGCTTTCTGGCACACCGAAATCGGCGGATTCTCGATTAAGTGAGGGAGGACTGTTGGACGTCTCAGTGGGGAGACTATCACGGGCGTTGAAATCTCTCCGTGAAACAAAACCGGTTGCGTCACGAATTTCAGTTTGTTTTATGCAAAAAAGGATCAAAGGGAAGGCAGGGAGTTCCTACAAAGTGAAACGCAGGGGGGGGAAGGTGAGAGGGATTTGACGGTGAGGGGAAAAGTTGTGGCTGGAAGAAAAGGGAAAGGATTAGCGGCGGACGCGGAAATGTGAATCGGTCGGTCGATGGTGGTGGATCTGCCGACGGTGAAGAACACTCGGTGAAAGGGAGTTTATTCACCAGTGTAAACCGCTCCTTGGATACGGGACTAGCTGAGGAGTTGCCCTCCACATCTCCCTACACCGCCAGTCGGCAGTGCTCTTCAGTGCTCTTCGGCGCCCGTAGTTGGTGGCGAGACATGCCCAACTTCAAGGTAAGGCAGAACCGGCCAGCCGGTCGGCTGGATAACTGTTGACGCGCGACGACCTTGTGAAAAACTGGACCATCCTCGGGCGGAGCGGTCTCAGCAACAGCTGCCTCCATCTCATTCCTTTGGCTTTGGACTAATCTCATTCCCTTTGATACCGCAAGAACCGCACAACGATCATTTCGGTGTCAAATAGTGTTCCAGAATAATTACATGCGTCAGGATTTCAAAAGTGATATTGGGGATTTTAATTAGCTTCGGTAAAAAATGTAAACCATTATTTTTCTAAAGAGATATGTATTCTTAAAAATTGGACAATTGATGAAAGAAGACACTTTGCTTTTCCACTTAGAATTTTTCTATTACGACCTAGGTTTCCTTACAGTGTAACTTCTTCAGTATGTTCCGCTAAAGATGTTGCGTTACCTGAAAATGTTACGCTGTAAAGAAACCTAGGTCGTAAGAAAATATTCAATGTGGAATAGCAAAGTGAATTCTTTCATCATGTGGGTTTTCCACCATGTTACGCCTGCAACTGAGTAATTTATTAAGTGTACAATTCACTCTGTAGGTCATAAAATCCTGATTGAGCTATTAAACGTTAAGTTAATCCAAATGTAGATGAAGTTTTCCCAGAAATTTAAATTTTACGAGTCTGGCGAATAGAAGAGTTCGTACACATTAGATGAGTGTGTGCGAGCTCAAATAAAAAATGTGGTTGCATAAATTTTTGCGAAAATTTGAGCCACCCAATTGTCGTGGGAGTAATATTTTGCCCATCATAAATTGGAAACTTATATAAGCATCTCATTACAACTTTAAAAAACACATAAAGGATATTTCACGAGATGCCATTTGAACTCTATGCGTTCTCGTATAAAAAAGTATGTGCTTCATGTTATTCAGTTAGCTCATTAAAAGTAACTAAAATTTTAGTAATAATATAACTAAAAATCACGTGAAAATATTCCACGATAATATTTGGCGCCGCATAAGTTAATGAAATCTCGAAATATTCGTAGGTAAATATATTCCGTAATCGATATTAATTATAAGCGTTATGAATCTTAAAATCCCCTCACTACCTCATTACATAGAGAATTTACTTAGTAAACTCGATGGTTTCAGGCTTCACTTTGTGGAAATCCATTCTAATAAATCAAAAGAGAGATGGTACTTTTTTCCACACTTTATTATTTAAAGTGTGGAAAAAAGTACCATCTCTCTTTTGATTTATTAATTTACTTAGTATTACCTCATGAACATTTCGATAGCTATAGCAATAATGTTAGAGCAAAAAGTACGTCATGCCTGGCAAAAAATGACCTCTTTTCACTTTATGCCTCCTAATATGTAAGAAGTGTTATTTTAACACAAATTATGATTTTAAATACTACCAGTTTTATATGTTCAACTAACTATTCTCACACACCCGTTGGGTTATTGATTCGTAAATCGAGTTTTTAAGCAAAAAAGAAAAAGTAATTACATTTAACTGTTCACATATAAGAGTTAATTTTCAACATCCAAAGTTAATAAAACAAATGAGAATTCAGAAAAACTTTTTATCAACAATTATGATTCTACTATATTAACAAACATTTATGACTACTACAAAAAATAAGGTAATATTAACTCGGTTTATACGCTATATAAATTAAAAAATCAATGATTGATTAAACTTAATTAAAATGATTTAATACTAAATTCTATCTTCAGAGGAGATAAAACTGAGTAAATAATGTGCGTATGCACCAAATGGCGAACAAACTAAATAAACAGTAAATGAAGGCGAGGATTATTAACAGGTCACAATTTACATGAAAATATCTCAATGGAAATTTAAAGTATGTAACAACGACAGTAATAATAGAGAATAATGCATGTTATGTGGAATATGCGATTTAAAATCAAATTGATTTGAATGTGAAATCGGCGAAAAAATTAATATCGCGTGAAATTGGACAATAACTGTTTTGAATCAACGCTAAATAAGTGTTTCATTCCATCTCTTCTCTTTTGAATTTTCAGTTACTTCTGATGGCCGCCGCATTGGTGGCCACATGTCAATCAGTTAAACCTCCCGGATTCGTCGAACGACCGCCAGTGCATGATGAGGTAAGTGCCCTCCAAGTGCAACCGCATTGGAAATATTTTCGCGATATAATGGCTCCAACATGTTCAAAATCTAACTAAACTCCCATAAGACACAATTCGGCATCTATGTGCTTTTATCAAAGGCTGACTATGTGAAGAGAAGTTAGCAATAGTTCTGATTGAGACGATTTCTCCTGGAAGGGCACATCTACAAATGAGGAACCATGATAGTTACTGTGATGGCACTGTACTTCAGCATGTCTGATACGGATCCCTAAAGAGCACAAAAGTGCTTCAGGCACATCTGTGGGTAGCGAGCGATGGATGGACAGTGATTACAAGTTAACCCACACCATGCCAAAATATAAAACGAAAGACGACTTTAAAGGTCGGTCGGTAGGCTAATCGAAGAAGTACATGTACTGTTATGAAAGTAATACGCATGATTATATTGTGACGTGAAAATCCGTAGCAGCGGGGTAAAATTGATCGGAGAATGTGTTAGAGGATCTGCCCTTTTTACGCAGCTGATTGCCAATTTGCTCCTAGCAGTATGATCGGAAAGACGTGCCCGCCGCGTAAAGTGCGTTTTTCGACTCAATAACACGGCGCAATGGGGCGCTGATAGAGGTCCAGTTCCACCATGTCAATGCCCCCAGCCACAAGTCATTCATCGTTACCAATTTCCTGGGCCGGAGCACTATCTCCGGTGGTTTTCCAGCCCCCTTAAGGTCCCGACTTGGCTCTATGCGGCCTTTTTTTGTTTCCCGGATTGAATAGAGAGATAAAAGGAAAGCAATCGGAGACCGGAGAGAACATTGAAAAGCATGTTAATCAACGTTCGTGAAAGAGAAATTCCCGTAGAGAGGAGTTTGAGGGTGCCTTCCAGGTGTGGCAGACACGTCTCCGAAAGGGTATTACTGATGCAGGGGGAGAGTATTTTGAAAACTTTTAGTCATTTGTACGAGTATGTAAATCAATAAACCTATTTTCTCACAGAATGCGCATTACTTTTAAAGTGGACATATAATTCAATAGTTCAAACGTAAATATTAACTAATAAAATGTTTTGCCTCAACGTTTACCCGTATGAAAGTCTTCTTCATTGCAAAGAAGTAGTATTTGGAAGAGTCATGCAAAAAAACCATTACCTATTCTTCCGGGCTATTTTCACGCTGCTGGGATTATTACGCAAGATTTGTGAAAGTGCGCTATGAATCAGTTAGTCATGAGATGGTAGAACTAACGGATCAAGTTTATTGGATAGATTGACTCATTCCTTATATAGAGGAGTAATTTCACCCGGCATGATATGATTTTACGAAGATGAGGAAAAGATTGCAAGACTAATGCCTGCACCATACCTTTATTAAGTAGATATTTTCAGTTATTGACCCCATCGCGTTTTTTATCTTCATTTTTAAGAAGACGCAGTTTATATATAGTAGGGGTGTCTCAGCAAGCCGATTGTTAAAACGCCGACATAATGTATAGAGAAGTGTCAATTTATTATTATTATTAGGTATTCTACAGTTTAAGGTAGGTTTTTGGATGGACACAACTATCAAATAAACATTTTGTGACTCCTCACCTACGAAACTAATCTACATCAGGTCCCTCTTCATCCCTGTGTAATTCTTTCCTCCCTTCATCCCGTCCAAGATCCCAATCCTGTTCCTGCCCTTACATCCCTTGCCCAACATTCTCCCCTCTATTACCCACTTCAACATTCCACTACCGCTCAATATGCCTTTCATCCATTTTTCCTGCCTCCATAGGATATCTCCCAACAAACCCCTCTCCTCACCCACCATCTCTAGTACTTCCTCATTTGTTTTCCTTTCGGTCCATTTCACCTTCTCCATTCTTCTCCACACCGACATTTCAAAAGCCTCCTATCTACGTTTATCCTCCTGCTTCAGTGACCACGTTTTCGCACCGTACATAGCTACGCTCCATAGCAGAGTTTTTCCGAGTCTTGTCTTAACATCCCTACTCAACGCCCCCATCATCTACTCCCTCCTTGAGAAAGCCTCCTTGCCTAGCGCAATTCTTCTCCTTACGTCCCTACCACTTTGACCGTATTGGTCCAAAACATTTCCGAGATATGTAAACTGCTCTACCTGCTCTATTTTTTCCCCGCCTATTTTAATATTTAGCTTAGCCTTTTTCCTTCTAGAAATTCCCATAATCTCTTTTTTATTAATATCGATTCTCATCCCATATTTATCGCACTGAACCTCCAATTCACTCAGCTATGCTTGCAACCCCTTGGCTGACTGAGCAACTAATGCTTGGTCATCAGCAAACCTAACCGATTTTACGAATTCCCCTCCGACTTTCATTCCTACCTCCAGTTCTTCCCATGCCTCTTTAATCATTTTCTCCACATATACGTTGAACAGCACCGCTGACAATGGGCAACCCTGCCTTACACCTCTTCCGAACACTGCCCATCCGGACTCTCCGTTCCCCACTCGCACCTGAGCAGCCTGAGACATGTATAGGTTGCGGATCAGTCTCCTGTCCCTCCAATCCATTCCTATTATCTGCAATACATGCATTAATTTTTCCCAATTCACTCTATCAAACGCTTTTTCGAAATCTACAAAACAGGCAAAAACGTCCGGGTTGTATTCTATATTCCTCCCAATTAGTGATCTCATTACTGCAATGGCATCACCCGTACCTCTTCCCTTCGTAAACCCAAACTGATCATCCATCCCCTAAGTAATCATTTGCCTTACTCTCTATCCTTGTTGATGATCCTGAGAATAACTTTAGCTGTGTGGGATATCAAACTTATTCTTCTGTAATCCTTACATGATATAGACTTTGCCTTTTTTGGAATAGGAACTAACACCGATCTCACAAAATCTTCCGGCCAGATTCCTTCTTCATAGATACTACGAATCAGTCCATATAGGGACTTCTTCCCGCATTTTTCTAAACATTTCAACAGTTCTACAGGTATGTTGTCCACCCCCACGGCCTTATTTCTTTCATCTCCTTTAATGCCCTTTCTATTTCATCGTCGAGTATGCCTGGACCTAAGCTATCTTCTTCTACGTCATGTTCCTTTTCTATGTCTAACCTTGTCGGCCTAAGTTCTTTACCATACAGTGTTTCTATGTATTCCTTCCATCTCTCTTGGATTTTTCCTGGTTCAACTATTATCTTACCCCACTTATCTTTAACTGTTTGCACAGATCTTGCCTTCTTATTTCCCGATAATAACTTAACCTTGCTGTATAGAGCACCAATTACACCCTGCTTCTGTAAACTTTCCATATCCTCGCATTGCGTTTTCCACCATTCTTCTTTTGCTTTATTTGTGGCCCTTCTCAATTTATTGTTTATCACTTTTTGTACTTCATTTTTCCTAACTCTGTGTTTACATCGTTCTATCTGTCAATTTATATACAAATAAATTAAATTAATTGGGTTGTGTATTAATCGTCATATTATTATCCGTTTAAGTAATAAATGAATTTGATGATGAGTTTCACAACAGACAGGAGGAGGCGAGATGATCTCACTGGCTTGTCGCTGAATTCGCTTCAAATAAATAAAACATTCCTGGCGTAACCTGGTGGAAAATCTTTATACTGACTTTTAATAATCAAACCACTTTACTTTTCCACATAAACTTTTTCATTTTTACAACCCAGATTTCGTTATAGCTTAGATATATAACATATAGACCTGTTGATGTTATCCTATAACGAAATCTGGGTTGTAAAAATTATAAAGTTTATGTGGAAAAGTAAAGTATTTTGATTATTAAAAGTCGCTTCAAATAGTTGGTGAAATTTTACACGGAGCCTGAGAAAGTTAGAGCATTGTCGGAATGAGGGGTAGACTTTCTCGCTGCTCTAGTCCCCGAGCAACTGTAATAGAAAAAATGGTACAAATATGTTTCCAGGTGTATGGAGGAATTAAAATGGATTATTATGTCATGCCTTTATTTTCGTCTCAGAGTAGAATTAGCTAGCAGAGTATTTAATATAAGCTCCCGTCTCATATGTTTTATTAAATTTTATAAAAAAAACATTGGGGTATAAAGATCATGTTACGTACTTGATCATGTTACATATTTTTTTCTATTTAAAATAATTTTATTTAGCTAAATGAGCTAATGTGAATGCTTCACTTCCACTTTAATTACTAATATTGTCGCTATAGATAGCGGACGTATGTTTTTTCAAATGAAACACCGGAGACATAAAGTATATTACCTCTATGAATTTAAAAATTGGTGAAATTTTGCACTCCTTATATTTATAATATTTTTTTGCAAAGTTAGCAGAGTTTCGTGGAAAATCGTAATATATGTTTTTTATTTTAACAATTATATTGCTAAACTCTCGTCCTACTCCGGTGAAAATCATTAATTAACTATAAAAAGAAATTAAGAAAAAATGTTACGTGCGCGATTTTGTGAGATATTTGAATTCATTCATATTGAAAGAGCAATCGTCGCAACGTGCCAATTTATTTTTGATCAACCGACAAAATTTAGCTTTAAATCTAATATATATAGTATATAGCTTTTAGCTTTAAACGTATACGCCAGAGTACGTATTCAGTATCTCAACGTCGACTTATGCCACGTTTACCCTCCGACGCCATTGTCACTTACTTCCTCAGTTCAAGATGGCCACGACCCCAAGCTTAACACTCCTCCGACTCCACACTCATCCTCATCGACAAAATTTCCGTCCTTGGGGGTGCACCGCGTATATTGACCCCTACATCGCCTCCCCGTGGTCTGCTGACCCACTTAGACTGAAAACGACAATGACGGTGTCACTTTTATGCAGTTCGCAAACAAGGTTCGCTCCCAGAAATTAAACACCGCTTAGCTGCACGGTTTCCCGGAGTGTGTTCCAATCGGTTGCATGGTCGGTGAATGCAATACCACGGATCGCAATACTCTCCGGGCGGCGCCGGGGTCAACCTTGGCATCGTCGCCAACCAGGTTGGACTGTGGTCTCGGTGGTCGGGGCGGAAACCAAAGCTGGGCGATGGAAAGCCCCTTTGCCTGGTCTCACGGGGATTCGAACTGGAAGCGCGTTGCTCACACCACTCTGCGTGAGTGCACGGGCAGACTTTCGATTACCGTCAGCGTTACGATGAACTGTGCCATTACCACTGCCGCGATGAGGGTGGAATTCAAATTTGTTTCGCAGACATCTCTCGGCTTTGAGAGAAAATGTGTAACTAGGTGAAAAAATTACTCGGTGAGAAATCAGTATAACTCTTTGTGGTATTCGATATATATCCTGGAAATTCCGACGCTAATTTTTGCAAGTTTTGCTACTTAATGGAGTGTATTCAAACTATTATTAGGTAATATACCGGTTAAGGTAGGTTTTGGATGAAAACAATTGCCAGAAATATATCTCCCAAAAAAACAAAATATAAAATACTACTCTACAGCAAGTCCCTCTATATCTCTGTGTTCTTCCATCCTCCCTTCATCCTGTCCAACACCCTCATCCTTTCCTGCCCTTTCCTCGTTGTCCTAACATTATCTTCTCTATTACAGTCTTAAACATCCCAATGTCACTCAAATACCCCTTTCGTCCCTATTTCCTGCCTTAATAGGATTTCTCTCAACAAACCCTTCTACTCGCCCACCATTCCTAGTACTTCCTCATTTGTTTTCCTTTCGTTCCAGTTCTCCTTCTCAATTCTTCTCCACATCAACATTTCAAAAGCTTCCAATCTACGTCTTTCCTCCTGCTTCAGTGATCACGTTTTACGTACATAGCTACGCTCCATAACAAAGTTTTGACGAGCCTTTACTTAACATCCTTACTCAACGTGAACCCAAATTCTGGGTAAGTAGGATTTGAAAAATATTACTAACAAATAAAATATTTCCGATCAATTCCTAATAACTTGTTAGAGTTTTCATATCCAATTAACTTTTAAAGATTAATTAATACGTCAATGATTTAAAAACATTTGATATGGAAAAAGAAAATACTTGGTTCTTCCACACAAATTTTATTACCGACGACCTATGTTTCGACTTACAAAGTCATCATCAGGTGGTCACATCAAAGTCGTCATCACCTGATGATGACTTTGTAAGTCGAAACCTAGGTCGTCGGTAATAAAATGTATGTGGAAGAACTAAGTATTTTCTTTTTCCGTTATGAATCACTCCCACAAAGTGACGCCTGAAACCATTCTTTTTAACATGTGATATACTTTTTTTTCTCGTATTCCCATCTCCCCATATTGTCAAATTTAACGTCTCTTACCATGGTGTGTAGACATATCGTAGTGGTGCGTGTTGGAAATAACCACACAATTTATCATACATGGTGGAAAAACGCCGTGTTAATGGTCGAGATTAATATATTGGTAATTGGGTGGAGTACTTTCCCTCGCGCTAATATCGTTTGCTTTGTTTTGATAAATGATAACTCATCGCGACATGAGATGTAATTTAATTTGCTTACTCAGCTTCCATTGAAAAACATGCTTTACTATACTTTCGCGAAGAAAAACAATAAGTTACCTAATTGATAAATACGTAATAAATGATAAATTCGACATGCCTAATCTACATGATTTTTTCATAAATTTAAGGATAGTAAATACGTCAAGAATTATTTACCTCTAACGGTTTAAGGAAAATGCGGCGTATCCGTAAAAGTCATGTATATTCAAAGTATTCCGTGCCTTAAGACTTCATAAAAGCATTTACTGTTTACGTCGTTTTATATTTTTTTCTTCCTTGAAAGTAACGTGTATGAGTCAATTTTTCAATCAGATTGGCTTATTACTGATCCACCCTGGGAGTTTTTCTGGGAAGTATTCCGTCGACCACAACTTGTTCAACCCGTCATCTCGCACCGTATTTTCATTCCTCACATTAAATTTGGCCTTCAAACCCCTTCCTCCTTTTCATTCACCCTCCCTTTACATTTCCCCAAAATTCCTTTCAAAACAACCGTCTCTTGATATGCTCCAATACCCAATTCGCTCTGATGTATGTAGAAGCCTCAAATAAGGCGGAAAGTCGTAGTCTAAGCTACAACACGTTTACTCTGGTGAGGAACAAGAGTGTGGCTCACAAAAGCGTTTGTATTTCCACCACAAATAACTTCCAATAAACTAACACAGTCTTCGACAGGGTGCATCTTGCGAGAGCCAACTGGAACTGCACGTTCAAGATATTTTGGTCTTGGGAAAAAGTAACGCTGAGGTCGACACTATATTTCTAGATTTGAAAAATACATGCTACGAAGTCCCACGAAAAAAGTTACTCCAAAAGTTGGGAAGATACGGAATTGATAAATGTGTGTTAGATTGAATTAATAAACTGTTAACAGGCCGCGAGCAAATGGTCGTAAGGGACGGGGTATCATCAGACACAGTAAGCGTAACATCAGGTGTCCCTTGGGGAAGTGTTATTTGTCCGCTATTTTTCTTTTTATATACTTATGGCATCGGGTCTTAGGTTTCCAGTGTGATCCGTCTATTTTCTGACGATGTCGTGATACACAGGGAAATATCCAGCCATGTAGATATATTATCATTAACTAAGGCCCTAAATGCAATTCGAATGTGGTGTGAGACATGGGAGTTAGAATAAAATTTGAATAAGTGTTTCGATTAATTTTTTGAGAATAATTATTGCACCAGAAAACACGCTTGACAGGGAAACAATATTACACACGTTGAATTGATAAAATACTTGAGTGTAAGGATAACTACGGATATATCCCGGGGAAAACAGATTCATGAAATTTGCGGAACAGCTAATCAAACATTAGGACTTCAAAAGGAATACTTGGAAACTGTACTGAAAGGGTCAAGGAGGTTCTGAATGTAATTTCATTCTAGTTTCAAGGGTGGTCACCTAGCACCCCTGCCACACGCCCTTACAGCAGTTTGCGGGGAATCGTGTGGATATATGTGTAAAATAATGGGATTCTGCCAAAGTTAATTTGTTACTTTAGTGTATTTTGAATCAGAGTGGTTTTTCCTTAAACTTAGTGAATGTGAAGGCTGTTTAGAAAGGGTGGGTGGAGAGGAAGTGAAAGAGGTCGAGAAAAAAAGAACGGAGAAGATGGGTCTGGGCTCGAGTCTGCCTGGAGCCGCTGTCGGTCGAGATCTTGGTGGTAGTGGCGAGGTGGAAGATTGAATTATTTTATTGTGATTCGTCTATCCATATTAGCGCGGTAAACCGGTCAGGAATTGTGCTGACCTGCCCTTACAACGCAGCCGGTCACCAGTTTGCCTCGAGAAGATCAAGGAGACAGGCGTGCCTTCGCGTGAAGTATGTTTTCCGATTTTGTAATACGGTGCTTCACACGGCCATGCCTCACCATGACAATATCCCTGGCCACACGTCCTTCATTGTTACAAACCCCCTGACCCGGAGCACCCCGGTGATCCCCGTGAGTGCCTTCCAGGGTGTCTGCCAGGGTAGCAGACACGTTTCTGCGTGAGTAATGATGCAGTGGGAGAGAGTATTTTGAAGAATTTTATGCATTAGTACAAGTAAGTAAATCAATAAATCTATTTTTCCCAGAGAATGCGCATTACTTTTGTAGTCGATCCGGTATACAAGCCACTAAAACTTAAATACGTAATTTAGTTTTTTTTAATAGATATATGATCACATAGCAAAAGACGGTGCCTTTGTTAATATTAATATACTAAGTGTAGTATTATAAATAATATTCCTGGAATCCATATAGAGTAATCATTTTTCCTCTTTACTGATGTCCCCAAAGAGAGATATAGGTAGAACTCTTGAAGAGTTAAGGATTAGATGATACCGGAGAGAAAAGTTTTCACGTAATTACTCCTTAAAATGATTAAGAAAAGTTATGTTCAAATAACTTTTCAGAGCTTCATTTGGTGTAATATTTAAACAAATAATTAAATACTTACTTTTTTATGTGTTTCTTAAGAAGAGATCCCACTAGACTGGTGCTACTGGTTCAGTCTGACGTAAAATTTATTGTATTTTTTGTACTACGACCGCATCCTCACACACAACTGATTATGACCCTGAATTAACCAAAGGACGTGAGGAAATCTAAACTTAGGTGCCAGGCACACTTACAGCAGGATTATTTTCCAAATTCCATTGCCGCTTTAGATTAAACTTCCTCATAGTTCATGTCTTTACGGTCCATAAACGACACGAGACACTGTCTCAGATGTTCCATGCTGGAAGTTTTTCATTGTAGGCGTAAATAAAGGAAGACTAACTTTACAGGTTCAAGTCAAAAGTTTATGTTCCAATACCATGGTTTCGTCGCATGGCAACATCATCGGGTGCGTCTCGTGGCGATAATCCAGGCGTCAATTACGGAAATGAATATTGATAAAGCTTATAGGTCAGTACTGAGGTCACTCAATAGTGTGAATAAATTCAAAATGTTAAGGAAAACAGCCGTATGGCAAGGTAAATTGTTTAGTTCTACATATTTGGTTGTAAATAGTAAATCTGTTGTGTTGTAAAACTCTATGCTATCTGCAAGTTAATCTTTTCCCAAGCTATGACAGAAATTTTCCAAAAAGTCAAAATAATTACTTTCATTATTAACTTTATCGGTTTACAAATATTTATCCTTGGCAAAAAAAATTTCGGAGGACATTATCATATGGATGCGAAACTTGAACAACGACATCGAAAACGCCCCTTTTGATATATTTTGTAGCTGCTCGGCATGATACAGGGTCTTGACCCTAATTGTTCCTCCTTCTCGCAGGAGAGAGGCGACCTTTTTCGTCTCTTCAAATGCCCTCCGGTGGCATTCGTCCAGTCCGAGTTCCTGCCACGTGCCCTTGAGGAGTACCTTGCGCCACGCGTCGTCACCCCCAAGGATGCGCAGGCCGAGCTGCGAGTAGACCGCCTTTGCCTTCAGAGCAGTATCTGTTAAATGTAGACCACCCAGCTCAAACGAGCCATAGAGCTGGTTGCGCGACACTCTCTTCAAGTAAACGTTCCGTATCATTTGGTTGGCCAGCTATCGATACGTCGTCCTCTTAAACTCTGAAATTTTGGGGGCTTTAAAGGAACAAAGTAATGTGACGAAATACTGTACAAACAGGGTCGCACCCAAAAGTGGTACATTTTGATTTTATCTGACGCAAACAGAGCGGTGGAGGGGGTTCTTAGCAACAGACCGACACAAACCTCAGTCGCCTGCGGGCTGTCGTTGAGTGAGGACAGCGTTTTTAGTGAAGCAAGGTTTTTGTCCGCGTCGAAAAACAAAATGAATCTGAATTTAGAGCATCGTTATTCCGTGAAGTTTTGTGCAAAACTCGGGAAGACGGCAACTAAGACCCTCGATATGATCAAGCAGGCTTATGGGGACACTGCCTTAAGCCGTTCCACAGTGGCACAAGTTGTTTAAAGAGGGTAGAGAGCTCGTTAAAGACGACCATCGCTCCGGACGGCCGTCGACGGCAAGAACCAAGACGAATGTGGACAGAGTGAGGACACTGCTGAACACAGACCGACGCTTAACCAGTGAAGAAATTGCAGACCAGTTGGGTCTGTCTGCATCCAACGTCCAACGCATTATTTCACAGGATTTGGCCATGCGCAAGGTGTGCGCCAACATGGTGCCGAAAATTCTAAGTGCCGACCAACAGGCAACGCGTGTGCGCATTTCCGAAGAAGTGTTAGCCAATTTGCACCAAGATGAAAATTGTTTGGACAATGTGATAACTGGTGATGAGACATGGGTTTTTCAATATGACCCCGAAACGAAAAGACAATCCGCGGAATGGCACACTTCCGCGTCCCCTTGTCTAAAACGGCTCGCATGAGCTAATTAAAAATCAAAACGATGTTGATTGTGTTTTTCGACCGTCATGGAGTGGTTCACAAGGAGTTTGTCCCACCAGGGGAGACTGTGAATGCGAACGTTTACGTGCAGGTGCTCACCCGCCTCCGAGAACGCGTGAAAAGAGTCCGACCTGCCATCGCAAACTGCTGGCTGCTTCATCATGACAGCTTGCCGTGCCATGGAGCGCTCGTCGTCAGACAGCTCCTGGCCAAATACGGCGTTGCCACGTTACCGCATCCGCCCTATTCTCCCAATTTGGCACCACCGGACTTCTTCTTCTTCCCCTTCATGAATAGACAGCTCAAGGGACGACGTTTTGACTCGATGAAGGCCGTTCAAGAGGCTTCGACGAGGGTCATCAACGGCATCCCCAAAGAAAATTTCCAGCGGGCGTACGGGGAATGGGAGCAACGTTATGCTAAGCGTGTAGCAGCTCAAGGGTCATTCTTTGAAGATTATTAAGTTAATGTAAGTATATCGTCAATAAAATTCATGTAAAAAAAATCAGTCCTACCACTTTTGGGTGCGTACCTGTAAGATGTCACAGGAATACGTAGTCGTGCGCAAGCGCCACAAACCAAGAGGTGAAAGCCAAATTTAATCACAGAGGGTGTTTTTACCTTTGACAAATTCTAAAAAACTACGGGAGATGTAGTAACAGTAACGTTTTGACGGAGTCAACTGATGATATGCATTACAATGCAACAATTTCAGAGCGTGAATATTATTCGCCTTCACCGGTGTAATAAGTCACCTCAATAGCTTAATCGACTGAGGCACTCGGTTGGCCATGAAAGGATCCGCGTTCGAATCTGGTCAAGGTGAGCATTTTTTACACTCTGAAATAGTTGCAGTGAAATATCACCTTACTTAACTACTTTCCGTGATTTATCTCCACAAGACAATCTTATTCTTTACTCCATACGCTGCTTTCCACCAAGGAACTTTTTTTTAACTTTTTCACTGATCTATATTTACCTAGAAGAGTGGATGGAATGAATTGTAGAGTCCCCATAGAAAGCTACTCTACGTTCTTTACTCATAAAAAATAGTTTAAATAGTTTTTTAGTATAAAGTTAAAAAAAAACAAAATTTTACAAAATCAATTTAAATGGTATATTTGGTTTCATCATTCATTGATGACTTCCTTGATCAGACAGCAACTTTGATTCTGCGATTAGGGTAATATTTTCAAGGTATTCCAATCAACTAATTCAAGTTTTTTAGCAATTTATTCGAATGGCTTGTATCATATCTGAAAACATACAAAGTCATGGACATATATTGATTATCCTTTTTAGAATATTTACAATAGAAGCAAGAAAAGAATTTTGGATACTTAAGAGAAAGAATCCTCGTCAAACCGAAACTCAAATAGTGGATAATTCAAAATAATTAAGGCGTGTCAGAATTCTGGGTATATTGTAACACATTCTGGCCATATTTTTTTGCAATACAGATATACAGTAAAAATAAGGAAAACATATCGTTCAAAGCTTGAATTTAACGATAAATTATTAATATTACACCCGCAGAGCCACCGAATGATGAAAACATTAACTTATCTTAGGAAAAATCACACCTCAAGCGCCAATGGTGTAAGTCAGTGAAATTGGTTTCAATATATTTTGGGTTTACCATAGATATTTTCCTCTACGTTAAATCATATACGTGGTGGAGATTTTATTGTAATTGCACATTTAATCTTGTTGTAACACAGAAGTCTTATTAGAACGGTAAATAAAAATTTGATAAAACTCGGCAATCCGATACATTAGGGATAAGTTTTTTTTCCGGACAATATAATTAGTAGTGTCATTGACATATTTTGATATCGACTTTAATTTAAACAAGAAAAATGTTTGCTTGGCTTGTAAAATGCTTTTTTTCAATCTCAACAGACCCCATTATATTCTGCAAGATAATTTTCACCTGAATATCCTCTTTCAAGCCCTGAATTAATACCGCATATGAATGAAATCACGCTCCTTCTTGATACTACGTTGGTAGGAGACGAGGAAATCCGAAGGAAAAGACGTGCTTGAAGTGTGGCCACTTAGTGTGCAGCGCGAGGTCACAGTTCCCCTGATGGCTAATTGCAAAAATATTAAAGAAGCGGTATGAACCACTCGAATGTGAAGGTCGTCGAGTTGGGAAGATGATAATTTTTCCAATTGTAATTAGGAATATTTTTCCACCTGAACATCACATTAACTCGGTGTGTTCTGTATTAATTACATTAAAATACAATCGATTGGCCAGTAATTAGTTCAGAGATGAATCTAAGTAAGAATTTATTTTTCCCACTGAAGGACCTTTTCCTCCAGGGTCATTTGTATTGTGAGGACTATAGACCGCTTTGACGATGTTGATATGCATACAGAGTCACAGAATTAATGAACGAATCGGAATGGAAGCACGATGGAGGTCGATGATTGACCTTGATAAAAGGCACCGCAAAAACTAAAAACTAGGCCATATATTTGTGGTTAATATGAGTATAATATAATCGTGATATCAGAGAGTTAGCCATATTTCGGATTGCCGAATGAATATAGTAGTACACTATTTCGTCTAATCGAAAAAACATATAAAAATAATGTATAACATATGAGAGACTAAGTTCAAGTAGTTTAAGCCACGGTAAAGGAAACATTTTAAGAAGCTTGTGATCCGCACCATTCCAACTTCCAGTGTTTGCCTTTCATGTTCATTGTTCTTATTCAGAAACTAAAACATATAAAAGAGGGACTCACTAGTTCTCGAATTTTCGGTGGTACAACCACCTTTCTCAAGAGGAATTAGGAACAGAACTTAAGAACTTAGAAATTAAGTTCTGTTCCTAATTCCTAATGTTCCTGGGATGGAGAGGGGTGGAGTGGTGAAAATAGGACAAGTTTTGCATCTTGCTCGCAAGCACGGAGTGGGTGTGATTCTGGGGGTGGGAGTGGATTTGGAAAGAGGCTTGGTGGATTTGAGGAGATCTGATAGGTTGGCGGGCCGTTTGAAGGTAACAGAAGGGCATTAAGGAAGAAGGTTGGACGAAATGTTGCGATTTTTGAGGATGGGGTACAGGTCTTTGAGGATGAATTTAAGGGACTGGATGCCAGGGAAGTAGGTGGTGCATATTGAGAGAGGGTGAGAGGCTGTGGTTGAGGGAGGATTGGGGGTGTAGGATTTTTTTAGGATTTTTTTGTGAAAGAGAGAATCTGGGCATCCCCGTTGGAGGAGGGAATGGTGAAGGTTGTTGAGGTATTTGTTGAGGGATTCGGGATGGTTGCAAATGCGACGGCGTGTGAATATTCACACATCAGGGTAGGGGGGCCAGTTCCTTTCCCTGTGCCGGTTATGGTTTCCCAGGGTACCAGATCTTCCTGGGAAACCATAACCGGCACAGGGAAAGGAACTGGCCCCCCTACCCTGATGTGTGAATATTCACACGCCGTCGGGCTTGGTACATGGGTGAGCTCTACCATCACCTTCTAAACCGACCTTCGGGTTGATTACTGTGTTTATGGTTTTTTTATATATATATACACACATACATATACATATATATACACACACACACATTCAAACACGAAATCCCGCCATACAGCGAACAAATATTCATTCACATAGACATAGATATAAAGAAAGAGGATAGAAGCACACATGAAAAACGAGCACAGAAGAGGTGGGGAAAGCGGGATCAAGCAGAGAACGAGTGTAAAAATATTTCCTCGACCGGGACTTGAACACCGGATCTCTCCACTTGCCAGGCGGATGCTCTTACCAGTTGATAGATGTATATATATATACACACACACAAACGCACGGATACAAAATATTCAATACACAGAAACATAAAGGAAGGACACTCACACTATGTATTGACGTTTCGACGGCTCGGCCGTCGTCATCAGAATAGCGTTGTCGGGGAAGAGCAGAAAGGACATGTCCAGGAGAAGAGTGAAGGGAGGAGAGGTAATGGACCAATAGGAAGCGGACAAGGGGGGAGGGGAAATGTAGGCTGAGTATGATGAAATTAGTGGGCTTGGTTCAGCCCGGGGGGTAGAAAAGACTGGAGCACCGAGATATGTGCCATCCCGCGGGTTCTCATCAGTTTGCTGCCAGCGGAATTGGGAAGGGTTTCAATCACCGAAACGGAGAAGCAGTCATCGAAAGACTGGTGTTGGGAACCAGTGTGAGTAGGGATGGGATAATTAAGGAAGGTGGGAGATTTGGTGGAATAGTGGTGGTAGCCTTCTACGTGGATGAATGAACGACCACCTTTTCCCTCCGAATGAATAACCAAATCAATTAAATATATATATATATATATATATATATATATATATATATAACTTTTGGACGGCACAATAGAACACAGAATAAAACAGATAACACGTAAAAGGACACTCACACTGTTTTATTCTGTGTTCTATTGTGCCGTCCAAAAGTTATATTGCTCTCGTGAGTACTTCCGCATCTTCTATATATATATATATATATATATATATATATATATATATATATATATATATGTATATATATATATATATGTATGTATATATATATATATATATATATATATATATATATATATATATATGTATATATATATATGTATATATATTCATTCAAACATTTGTGCGCCGTATGGCGGGATTTTCAAGTTTGAATATATATATATATATATTTATATATATATTTATATATATATTTATATATATATACTTCTACATCAATAAGGCAGATTATTATTAAAGGCAGTCTAACGGTTAATGGAGGGTAGGATTTGCATGGACACAAACTGCCAAACAATTCTTTTGCCTCTCCTCACAAAACACAACCCAACATTATACTCAACACGTCCCTCTCCATCTATGTGTACTGCCTGCCTCCCTTCGTACCGTCCAAAATCCCTATCCCCTATTCCTGCCCTTTCCTAGTTTGTCTAACATTCTCCTCTCTATATAAATGTTCCACATCATACTGCCGATCAATACACCCTTCATCCATTTTTCCTGCCTCCTATTTTTCCTATCAACTCCCTCTCCTTCCCTTTCAACATGCCTAGCACTTCCTCGTATATTTTCCTTTTGGTCCATTTCACCTTCTCCATCTTTCTGCACACCCACTTCTCAGAAGCCTCGAATCTACTTCAATCCTGCTACTTCAGTGTACTGTACATAACTACGCTCCATATCAAAGTTTTCACGTGTCTTTTCTTAACAACCTTGCTCAACGTCCCCGTCATCAACTCCCTCCTCATTGTGAAATCCTCTTCCCCTAGTGCAATTCTTCTCCTTATGTCCCAACCACTTTGGCCATTTTCGTCCAAAACACTTCCGAGAAACGTACACTGCTCCACCCACTATAGTTTTTGCCGTATTAATTTCACTTTAATATTTCTCTTTTTTGAAAACCGTATAACCTTTGTTTAATTTATATTGATTCTCATCCCTTATTAATTACCCTGAGTTTCCAATACATTCAGCAATGCTCGCAAACAGTATGCTGACTGACAAATGGAGGTGAGCTTAGTTTAAGTGAAAAAATGCCCCTCTGTTATTTCCATTAGGTTTGAGAACAATTATTTGTAATGTTGATTTATAAATAAACCTATTACCGATTGCACGGGAAGGAAGACAAGATTGCATTTACCAAAGAACTCCGGGCATGTTTTTGTGCTTCTGTACGTATAAAGGCTATCTTTGGAAAGAAACTTAGTCCTCTTCTTATATTGTGTATATGTTCAGGCTTTAATTACATGTGCAAATTAATAACGCGATTTTTATAAACTTCTGATCTATTGCTGTGGTGATGATGGTTGGAAATATGATTTAAACTTTCTTCCTCAAACATTCACTTCATGGTTTTGCTATAGTTTATTTTTTTAAACAAGCAATTAAATGATTTTTAATTTCGAAATTGTTATAAAAAATAGCAGTTTGTTTGTTTTTATCTTTTCTAATGTTTTACTTGGCTGATGATTATAAATACACTTTGGGTAATCCATCTTAATTATGTAACCATTCCTCACTGATTTCATATTTTTTCAATTACTTCAAGAGTCCACCCAACTATGCCTTCGACTACGAGGTGAGAGACAACGACGGAGGCTCTCAGGGACACACCGAGGTTCGAAAGGGTATCTTCGCCGTCGGAGGATACTACTCCCGTTTGCCGGGAGAGAGCGGATCGCAGAGAGTAGCCTATTATGCGGACGACTGGGGTTTCCACCCCGTGTTGGTCGCCTACGGTGGTCGCGGATACGCCACTCGCCTCGCCTTTGGGGACAAGGCGGTCGCCACTGCCAACGCAGCCGCAAAAGGAGAATTCAACCGTGGACCTTCCATCCAAAGCATCGGCGTCAACGTCCCGGAGACTGTGAATCCGCTCCCCGATCTGACCCAAACGGGCGCTGCGGCTCTTGCAGCGGAAAATCCTCAAAAACCAGACGCTGACCAGCTTTTGGCTACCGTAGGACAGCCACCCGCACCACCCCAACCGCCGAAACCTTTTCAGGCCGTCGGAGTCGTACCTGTGGGCAACACAAAGGTCTCTGCACCGGCGCTTCATTCTGTAGCAGCCTCATCTTTAATCTACAGCCCTCAAAAAATAGGTTCCTATAACCTCCCAAGCGCCAATGCTCAAATCATCCCGGTCCAAACCTCCGGCTTCCTGCCGGTTCCACCAGCAGCTTCCCACGTTACTCAAACGGGGTCAGCGCCCTTGACCCCAGTTGTAGTGACCCACGGGGCTCCAGCAAAAGCTAATAGTTTTGTTTCGTCTTCGATTTCCTCTCATGTGGCACCTTTAAAAGCTACCAATTTTGCTCCTACAGCATCCGCAGCCGTTAAGGTTGCTCCAGCGAAGAGTGCGATTGCCCTACACCCTGCTGCACCGCATCCTGTTGCTCCTGTGCTAGCTGTACACGGTGCACCGGCAACAGCAACAAGCTATGTTGCGCCCGCAATAGCTGTTCACACTGCTCCAGCAGAATCTGCTCATGTCGCTCCAACATTGTCCGCTCATGTCGTTCCAGCACTGCCTACAAGTCATATAGCACCAGCTGGAACAACATTTATTTCCCCAGTGGTACCAATATACACAGCCCAAGCCAATTTGGCTATAGGAGGATCATCTTACAGTGCTTCGTCAGTGAATCAGTACAGTTCTCCCTCGATCGCCATTAGCAAACCTACTCCGCAACCTTTTATTTTCTCGAGTACCGCTACACCGACGACTATAATAGAGGAAAATGTAGAAGAAATCAAATCAAAAAACGGTGCTATTCAAGGAGTATCAGCACCCGTGTTCTCTTATGTTTCCAGTACTCCAGCTACATTCCAAAAAACAAACGAAGTAATTGAATCGTCCACGGTTGCTCCTGCTGTTTTCAGCAACGATAGGCACAACATTAAAGAAACTGCGGCAGCAGCAGCAGCCTCTGCAGCCTCTGCACTCTCCGCAGCCGCTGCTACAGAATCGGATAGCAGCTTCAACTTCAACGACTCGGGAGTTCAGGCAGAACAAGAAAACTTTTACAGCCAATCTAGTCAAAATGAAGGGGAGACTTCGTCATTCTCATCCAGCTCCTTTTCAAGTTCAAGCGGAGTGAATGAAGCAACACGGGGAATCGAAGAGAATTCCCAACAGGAATACAATCAAGAAGGAGGATATCAATATGAACGACCAGCGAATGGATTAACATACTCGCCCCAAATAGCTTCAACCGCATTTGGAATACAATCTGGTGGTGCAATTGGACAAACTTTTCAATACAGGCCTCCATTCACGCAAGGAAATTATCATAATGCTGCATTTTTTTATAATACAGGATATCGGCCACTGTACCAAGCTCGTCCACAAGTTGGTTTCAGTGGTGGGACGTCTTCTCTGTCATCCTCCTCACATAGCTCCTCCTCCCTACCTACACACACCTCCTCCTTATCTACTTCTTCCATAAACAGTGGGGTGTTTCATGGCACATCATTCGGGTCTCAGGAACATATATCATCTAAGCCACAAGTTTCTACTGTGTTCCAATCACCATTACATCAAAATCGGCCTTATCCATCTTTCCCAAATTTTGAGGTAACCGGGAACGGATATCAAGGAATCGGACTGGCGGGTGTAGACCTCGAAGAACAGAGGAGAGTTGTTGCAACTCAAGGATCAAATTTAGGAGTAGATCAAGAATATAATGTCCCGAAACTTACTCGACCAATCGTAGTGGCCGAACTTTCCAAAGTAGACACCATACCACAAACAATACAGGAGACTTCTACGTTTGCTCCACCGACTCAAAATCCAACATTTTCTCAAGAATTTTCATATTCGACAACTACATCTTCCCACCCATCAGCCGTAGAAGTCACCACTTCAAGTCCAATTCCTTTATCAGAATCCGAACCACCATTCTACTCATCTCTCCCTCCTAAAACCGGGTGCAGATTTTGCCAGTACACAGGCTCTCAAACATCTACCTCCCCTTCCGGCTTTCCAGCTGAAGATGGTAGTACAAGGTTTCCTTTTACTTCGCCTGAGTCAATTCCATCATCAGACCCTACCCCTACTGGTACCCCCGGATGCAAATATTGCAAGCCCCAATCAACTGAGACTTCCACCCTAGCACCTTACGAAGTCACGACGACGTCACCTTTAGAAGTAACGACGGAAACTCCTATAACATCACCAGAGCCTATTACAGCATTTTATTCCACTTTCCCCGCCAACTCTATCTGCAGATCTTGCCAGTACTCGAGCTCTCAAGCAATAAATCTTCTTACTGCTCCTGCAACAGACTCCACATCAACAACCCTGGATGACGAGCTGCAGCAAGTCTTTTTTCCTACGGCTACTGCCTCTCTTGAATCGGAAAACAAAGACTTCGAGACCACCCAATCAATAGATGTCACGCCTAAACCATTTTCTCTGGAGGAATCCGTTTCTTCCAATCCAACTAAGCCAACAGTCAGTGTCCAGGTAGTTGACGAAGAGGATAACCGCGCCACAACCGTATCCTCCTCTTCTTTTGAAGATTATTCTGATTCTGTTGCATCCAAAGGAGAGGGTTTCGCCCTTGGAAAAGACAGACAGTCGTTTTCCACAGCATCGATTTCCACTGGACAATTTATTTCGGATACAGGAGCTACGGGTATTCAATCATTTAATGGTCAAAATGAGGGGACGTTCACGAGTGGTGGAGGGAATCAATTCTATACAGGGACAAGCGGAGGAGGAAACCAAATCTATATGGATACTAAAGGAGAAGATGGTGGTCAATATTACAGCGAGAACCACAGCGGAGGAGGTCAGTACTATTCCAGCCTGGAGGAGGGAAGCAGAGGTTCCCAGGGCTTCAGCAGTAGCAGTGGCGGTCAGCAAGCATACCGAGGACTCAGTGGCAGCAGCGGAGGGTACTACAAGGGGGGAGATGTGTACACCAAAAGCACAACTGCGGCGCCGCCATTTCAGCCACAAGGTCCCCCATTCAACAACGTGAACCAGTCCCCAACCTCTGTGCTCTACGTTGACAGACCGGTTGCCGTGCCCGTGCCATACGCAGTCCCACAGTTCGTGCCGTACGCCGTTAAGGGGTCCTCATACAAGGAAAGGAACGGTCACCGGACATCATCCAGCTCTTCCTCCTCTTCTGCCGATTCTTTCGAATCCTCGACCCCGTCTGTCATCAGCGTCACGCAAATCACAAAGATACGAACATCTGGACGGAAGACCTCAGACAGAGGTTATGTGAAGCACATTGTGGAAGAGACTTCAGCGGGGTCTTCCGAGGAAGAAGAAGAGGAGGACGGGGAGGAGGTCGTGATCAAGGGTGCATCCGTTAAGGTCAGGCCGGGTAGCTTCAAGCAGCAGCATGCTTACTTCAGGCCCGTCCCCCGGCCGGTGCCTTTCCGCGCTAGTTCGGAGGCCGGGCACAGTGCCGGACGACTTCAATACGGAGAGAGAATCCGGGTGGAGAGGCCCAGGAAGCTCTGCATCGAATACGGAGGTTTCAAGGCTCCCCTAGTCCCTTCCCCTCAAGATTACACCCAGTCCATCAATCTGAGGTAAATCAGTTGTCGAGACATAGGTTGAGTGTTTAATCTAAATGCGGAGCGTAGGGATGTTTAAAAGGACTTCAACAAATTAATGGGAATAAAATGCTCGGAAATACGGTACAAAAATTGAAAGCAGTCATGCGAAGTGATACAATTGCGCAAGAAATGTTTTAGAGACCTTTTTAAGAACTCTGCGTTACTTTCAAATAATGCTAATATTTTCAAACTTCGTCGATCTTTTGGTTTAATTCTAGTGTTTCGAGTAGTTGAGAATTTTATTGATTCAGCTTGTATATAAAGAGCAGAAATACTGGCATAGACAAGACTGACGTCACTGTATTTCATACGTGCGGAATGAACGATTAAAATCCTTAATTATTTATTGAATAGTGAAAGAGATTTCTTAATGGCGATGACAATACATAACCGGCTAGATTGACAACTATAACTAGCAGGGATCATTGTTTATAATGCATCTTAAGAACATGCTAGATTCTCAATATCAAACGTTCACTTTAGAGATTTAGGTCCATAGTCCCATTTTTGTAAATATTTGAATTTGATTTATCAAACCAAAAATATATTCCACTAATTTTTACCCCTCAATTGAAATTAAATTTTTTAATAAATACATAAATATAACAATACAGCAAAATTAAAATGATATACTTATTTTCAGTCCGAAATCCATATTTAGATCTGTCAAACGTAAATGTTAAGTAAAAAGCACCATGATTGATACATTTTCTATGAATTAAAATAATACGTGATTATCTGGCGATATTTGGTATATTTAAACATTAAATTAATCCAAAATCAGAGAATGGAAACTCAAAACGTCAACTACATAGAGTTTCGGCTCAATAATTTCCTCATGGATAGTTTTTCCAAACTAGTAGTTAGTTATCAGCCATCTCCTTTGGTCTATTAATTCAAAGTTTCTAAAAATATTTCATTGAAAGATAGCAACCTTTGACTCCAATTTCGGATAATTTCTCGAATTTTGAATTTCAAAATATTTTTTTAACTTTGCGATACTCCTGTGGTTGATCTCTTGGTGAATGTAATGTGCACCGAAATGATTATCAATTTTCTTTGCAAATATCAGAAATCGTTTCCTTTCAATGAGTAAAAATATGCCTCAGCGTAACAATAGAGATATCCTGCCATAAGAATAAAACAAATATTTGTGCTCTACTGCATATTATCCGAAAGGATTTTCCTTTTCCAATTTAGATCAATCTTTAAGAAAATGTTGATAAAATAAATAATTGATGATTTACAAAAAATATGCTCAGCCATTTCATAACATTAGTTTATAAACATTGGATCAGGGAAATGTTGCCTTTTTATTCATAAATACTGGTATGTATCTTCTTCCCAAATGATTTCTTCTTTGACGTATTTTTATTACGTTATTATTGATTTTAGATTGCGGCCGCAAGTAGGTAGTAGAGCTCAATCAATTAAAGAGGGATTAAAAGATCCTCTCCGTAAGAATTTATAGCTCAGTCTGAACTGAAACCACAGTGCGTTTATATGATTTGGCAAATATATTGTGCGTATCTAAAAGCAAAGCTGACGGTGTGATTTTTATTAATCCCATTACCCTAGCATTTGATGAGAGGGTTATTTTTGCAATGTGTATTTGAATGATAACATTTTCCCAAACAAAACCTTATCCAAATGACGGATTCGATAATATTTTGAATACTGTTATAGAAACCGGACGACGTTATATACAATAACTTCCATCGAATCTAAAAACCAAATATCAACAATCTGATTAAGGATGATGGAATGAGAATTCATGAGAAAAGGGTTTAGAATATGTGTGGAAAACTTTCCATTAATTAATTGATACCACAGTGGGCGAATAATGGTTGAAGACTAGTTGTTGCATGGATAAATGACAACGGAATGAAACAGGATCTGGAATTTTGCGAGAATTTATTTGTCTGGAATGTACCAGATGTTGTTTAAATTGCCATTTAATTCCATGTGATAGCAAAAAAAGGCTACGAGCCGTACCTTTTCCCAACACGTGTCAAAAAATCACGTCAAACATCGCTGCCCTATGAAGTTTCGGTTCAAAAACTTTCTGACTTGAGTGGTTTCACAATTAAGGTCGTAGAGCTAAGGTATTCGGTGCAGGACTGCGTAAGGTTCAGTCGAATACGTATGGTAGCCCAACATTTCGGACATGAATCCGCCCTCTGCATGCGAGCGATGGCAGATGTGGTGCACCACTGGCGCTGCCAGGCCGAGGCAATGGCGTCAAAACACCAAGCACCAGGAGAAAAACAGCGTACGATGTAAGAATCCTGTATATATGCATTGTAAAACATTAAATGAATTCATCGGAAAAAATGTTTCATTCTCATTTTATTAATTATACCGCATAACGTAATTAATTGTATTATTTTCAGGGAAATAATAGAGTTATGAGTCATCAAGGGTAAGTTTTCTTTTGAGAAATCATTTCGTTTTTCATTTCAGTATTCCGAGAAATCTGGACCGTTGTTGTCTGGATTTTAATTCTCATTTGCTTTCTGAATGAAGTTGATATGATATCAAAACATATTTCACCCTCCATGCATGGAATCTAAGTTTATAACATTTCCGTCTCTTCTCCATTGTGTTGAAACCACTCATTCATCGTTCAAAACCTGCATCAGAAGTTCACGTCTTCACTTTCTCCAGGAAATGATTTTATTTTGACGTATTCACACATCACCTTCGATGCCTCCACCTAACTTCTAGTAAGGTGGAGGCATCGTCCTTCTCTTCCGCAACTACGTGTCATTAAGTTCTGCACATGACACGAGATATATGAAAGTTTCACAAAGATTGATTACTCATTTTAAATGTACACTGAATTCCTTCTCCAACCACAATCCACATATTTCGAATTCCCAATGATAACACACTTCCTCAGTGCGAATGATGACATGCCCATTAACATAGTCATGGATAAGTCTTTAATTTTTTGCTAGGTCCTGTGAAATATTTATCATAGAATATGTATTCGAAGCATTATTACGTGGACTACAACTGCATAGTTAAAATAATTATTGTAGTGTTAAACAATATGCAGGTTCCACTATAAAAATAATGCGCATTCTCTGGGAAAAATAAATTTATTGATATAGGTACTTGTACAAATGCTTTAAATTCTTCAAAATACGCTCTCCCCTGCCTGAATACTTAATGTAACTCGGAAGTCATTACATACTATTCTGGATTCTGGATAATTAATACTTCAAAGAACTCGTTTCACAAATTTTACTGATTTAAAGTGCAACATTTTATTATCAGTAAATGTTAAAATAACTCTATGCACTTTGGTGCATAGAGTTTTTTCAGAGAAAATTAAAGGAAAGAGTCCGGAAGGAAAATAACCGGAAGTATGTAAATACTTTAAATCTGCTGAATTGTCTTTTCATTCTATTGGTTAATTCCCTACATTAACACTGCCATTCCCGCCAAAACATGTATTAGGCAATGGTAAGGTGCGAAGGCGTGGAAGGTATCAACGGGAGGGAATGTGGGTGGGGAATACCGGAGTAGGCGTTTCGTATTTTACCTACCCTATTTAATTAAAGTTTGCTTGAAAAAGTAATTAACACAAATGAGAACTGATCCACGAAATGTGAACACGCCGAATGGCTCCATTTTTAACTCTCGACAAGGTGCTGCACTTCACCCGACGATACGCATATTCTCCACATTTGAGAAGGCAGTAACTTGGAAAAAATAGAATTCAATCCGTTGATTCGATCCTCAGGTAATCGACGCAATGGGATAGTCAAATCATTTCAATCCGACCCATTATTATTATTATATTAATCTCGTTGCAATTAGGCAAATGTCCTGGTTCAAGTCTAGTCAACGGTCACTCTTACAATTCACAATCATTCATACGCAAGAACAGATATGAGACAAAATCCTCTCATATACAATGCCAATTGAACATTACCAACCGCCCCGCTACCATTACACATGGGCTAGATGCACACTATACATACTACGCACCATCACCCATCGCCGCACTCCGTCCATACGCACTTTTCAACTTCATAGAGCGTTCAAAACACGCACTTTTAATACATCATTCACTTTTGAATATACAACTTCTCACCCCGCTCACATCACGTACAGAATAATATTTTAATAAGTACATTAAAATAATAATCTTGATAAATTAAGTTTATCACCCAGTGGCTGCTTTACACTATTTCTTAAAACTCCTAAATTTGGACAGAAAGGGTTCAAACAAACCTCCAGGCAGTTGGTTCCATTCAACAATAGTTCTCTTAAAAAATAGTATTTTACCTTATTTGTATTTTTTGTTATTATGTTCATTTTAATACTGCGGTCGTTTTTTCCCTTAAAGTTTGGTTTGTTATCTCTTTTCACAAATCTTCCACGCTTCGTCATTTTTAAGAATTCTATACATCGCTATTAACCTACTCATTTTTTCTTTTATTTTTCAAACTCTCCCATTTCAGTATACTACATCCAACCTTTCCGTGACAGTATCTGTTCTTTTGTACCTTTCAAGAAAAAAAAATATATATATATATGTATATAAATTGCTGACTTTCATAGAACTTTTTAATAATTCCCTCCTCTTATGGATCCCATACTACGCACGAGTATTCTAGGATATAGCTAACCAGTACCTTATATTCTTTTATTTCTTTTCAGGCTACGCTACTTTCTTTTAAATTTCTCAATACCCAATTAAGTACTTCAAATTGATTTGGCCAATTTTCTGCCATCAAAACAAATTATGTGAACACTTCCATAGTCGGTTATTTCGAACCTATATCAAGTAAAAGGAGTGCATACACTAGAATAATTATTCTTTTTCAACGAGTGATGCACAAATGGAGAGACTTGACTAGATGCAAGACAAGTTTTTTTTTCAAACAGGCCGGCCTTAATTATCGCTTCCCATTCGAGGCAAATGTAGAGATATATGGGTCAATGTTTAAAGAGTTCCACTACTTCAGGATTGAGGGTAGGTATAATGAAACATGGTACCGCTTTGTTATTTTCGGACGATGCTTAGCAAAACCGTAAACGATTTAGAATAAATTAGAAAAATTAACTAATAATACAAAAATTTAATATTATATTGAATGATATATTTACATATAATAAAGTATTCTATGGCTATAAGCTCTCGAGAACAGCGTACTTTTTTATACGGGAAATTTACGAGTTGCAAGTCTTTTAAGGTAAATATGAAGGGCATTGTGCCCCATGCAATCAAATGAGGTGGGGTCGTTCACTAGTGACCGCTACGCGCGCTGTGTGGCGCTGTTGGCCCAACATCCCCGCAATTTTTCACCTCGTTCGTTCACAGCGAGGGCCTTCTTTTTTTGAGCCATGAGGGCGAAGGAGGTCGATATTTTAAAGGTTAAGGAAGAGTGAAAAGGGAAAGTTGTTGCCCCGCAGCAACTACAAGCTGGACCCATGCTTCTCTCTCTCCCGCCACTCCTCTCTTTTATGCCACCATCTTGAATACGAGATCGTCTTCATTCTCATCTAACCTTGTGCCGCAAAACGGCTTTCCGTCCGTCGGTATCGTTTTTGAAAGCAAACAGTAACCAGCGCTCCTTGGAAACGGGTTTTAAACTCATTGGGCGACCGACGGGAACAAGTTGCAGTATATGGAAGGAAAAAATCTGGTTCAAAGCGCGAACGTGCTGGTCCAAAACATTAATTGCGCGCACTTACACTTGGAAAAGCAAGTACTAAACGTCTTCTTAAAGCTTTTGGACACCTTACACGTACATTATCCATTGGCATTGTACCATTCACCGTGAGACTAACACTGATGATTTCCCTGAATTAACCGAGATTAATGTGCGAAGAAATACCATATTCTAAGTAGCACGACAACAAACATATTCATGGTCAATGCGCAATGTAATGCGCATGATTTCATTGTGGCGCGACTATCCATGGCAGCGCGTTATAACCGGTCGGGAAATGTGGTGGGGGGTCTGCCTTTCCAACGCAGCCGGTCGTTAGTTTGCTCGGAGTAGTTTTCCGAGGGGAAAGACGAGCCTTTGCGTGAAGTGAGTTTTTCGAATATGTAAAGACCCGGTCAAGCTCCACGTTGAAACTCATTTAAGCAATTTTAAATCGTCGCTAAAGCACAGGAGCAGAAGTGACATGAACTCCAGCCAATTCGGATTTGATCTCATTCCTTGTCTTTTAAATGGAAGAAATTAATCACCGCACGAAACACATATTTTTTTCATTTTTATAAATAAGCAAAAGTCAGTTGCTTCAAATGACAACGGAAACAAAACCACGTGATGGATATGCATGGTGGAACACAATGGGCTTCCTAGTTTCAAAAAATCATGAATATCGCGCAGGTAAATTAGCGGAGGGGAAGTAATGGTGTTAGCTACGAAAAAACCCCATTTTTAGAAGTTGCCATGCAGTGGTCTGGTGAACATCGAGCCTTTAACGTAGAAACGTTCTTTAAGTACATGCTGTAGCGATGATGCACCTTTTCACCACTCCGGCTGAGTAAATAAGCAAAATTTTCGTTATTGGGCGACTGAAAACCCTCGCGAACTTCGTCCAAGACCTCTTCATAGCTCGAAAGTGACAGTTTGGTGCGCTGTGTCCTCTGTAGTCATTATTGGACCCTGATTTTTTTTAATCTCGAGATTCAACTGTTAACGTGAACTCTATATGCTATTTTGAGATGCTGAAGTACCTTTTACTCCCCTTTAAAAGAGAATAGTTGTGAGGAATATGACACAGAAGCCTTTTGGTTTCAACAGGATGGTGCCACGGCTCATACCGCCCGTAGTTCACGCCAAATCCAGCAAGATCAATTTCCCGGCCGCCTCATCCCCTTACGAAGGGATGTTCCATGGCCCCCTCGAATAGATTTGGGCCCATGCAATTTTTTCCTTTGGAGGTATCTCAAATCTGAAGGTTACAAAGTTCGACGAAGGACCTTGGAAGCTCTTAAGAAGGCATTTACAAAAGTCATCGCTGCAATGACGCAAGAAATGCTGAGAAGAGTTTTCGAAAACTTCTTGAAGGACTCAAAATATACATCGCTCACCAAGGTCGTCATATGGATGAAATAATTTTCAAAAACTACTGCAAATAACATGAGATTGAAGGTAGTTTTCAGAATTAAAAACGTTTTTTATATTATTGGTTGATTGTTTTACAATTCACCCGTCAAAACAAAAATTCCATTCTGCGCCATCTGTATTTGAAAATCAAATAATAGTCTTGTGAGATATGTGACTTAATCAAATCAAAGCTTTTCCGATATTACGAGCGCCACTCTCTTGACTTTTTAAGGCGGTGTTGAACGATCCACGTATGGCACATGTTCAAAGCTATTATGACGTATACAAATGGAGAATATTTTTAAAATAATTAAATATTTATATCCTTGAAACTTATCAAACACATATCATACGTATAGCCGATCACAAGGGTTGTGTTGGAGCTTAATACCGATAGAAAGCCAACCGAATATGGCTTTCATTTAGGCGAGACGGCTAGAGTGAAAGAAAGAAGAAAGCATGGGGAAGGAGGAGCAAAAAAGAGGTTCCGTCTTGGAATCCCAAACGCAGTTGTATGTAAATGATCAGTGGTTGCAAGGATCAGTAACGGACATCCGATTCAGAGGATATTGTCTTTTCAGAAACTCTGTTGCCTTTAATATACACCTGGATTGCGTATAAAACAACTGGAACTGGAACAAACTGGATTGCGCGTTAATGTATATTTCTACGCAATACATTTTTTAAATTATCAATCTATTCTTTATCCCCAATATCATTATCTCATCCTCGTTTCTGTATGTATACACGCCCAAAAACAGATTGAAATAGTATAAGCATTTTTATAAGTCGCCGTCACTCACCTAATGCGAGTTGGGCAATCGAAGCAGGGTCACGAGCTCCGTAAATAATTCCAAACGACTTAAAAATGAGTAATTTGCGAGATGGAACATTCATTGGCCGCATAAGTCAAAAAACCCAGAAAGGGTATCTTATGAAGATTTGGCAATGATGAACGATTCAGCCTTGCATCAGCTCCGTCAAGCCTCGCACGTGTTAGCAACCATCATCATAGGTAGTCTACTCAGCAAGGGTATTTAGTGATTCGTCCATTACATTAATTAAATGTCACGCGTGGTTTTCTTAGGTTTAACAAACGATTTTCCTCGATTTTCAAAGTTTTTTAACTCAAATATCAGGTTTTTCTCATTTCCTCTTAGGCAATACCCCTCCATATTTCCTCCTGCAGCTACGTTTTCTCTCATTTTCGAACTTCACCCAACATGCGCCATCTTGCCTCCTACCCCTCGCTATTCTATTTTTCCTCTCACTTGCTAACATTTTTGAAATATTCTTTTCCTATCCATCAAGCTAATCCTCTCTATTTTTCTCCATATTACATGGTCCATTATGAAAGTGATGCGCAAGATTTTATTTTTTTCTCTGAAAAAAAATTCATTTATTGATCGTGTTTGTACAAATGCTTTAAGTTCTTCAAAATACTCTCTCCCAATGCATCATTACTCATGCGGAGACGTGTCCGCCACGCCTGGAAGACACCCTAAAACTACTCTCTACGGGAATGTCTCTCAGGAACGTTGTTGTAACGTGCTTTTGGATGTTGCCCACAGTCTCCAATTGCTTTCCTTTCAGCTCCCTCGTTAGTTAGCGAATAAAAAGTCGCATGGAGCGATATCGGGACTGTACGGGGGCTGGGAGACCAACGGGGTAGTGCTCCGGGCCAGGAAGTTGGTAAGGATGAAGGACGTGTGGCAACACATTCATAATGGACCATGTACGTGTAAAAAATCCCACTTCCAAATTAAATTTTTTCATTCCAAAGGCCCTGCGACCGGTCCTTACGGCGCTACGATTAATTTGAAATTCGTAGCCACTTTATGTTTTCAGTTAGTTTCAATAATATTTAATCATAAATATGTGATTTTGCATAAGTCTTTTAAAATCACTCTTAAAATTTTAATCAGAGCTGGCACGATACAACATAGTTTACAATAAGACAGGAAATTGAAGCTGGCATCGTTATCAGGAGAGTTAGAATCGTATACAAATAGTCTGAACGTAATATGATTCCAAACTTAACTTATTTTATTTCCGCTATGATCATGATAACATGAATAATAAAGGACTAAATTTTAAAAAATATTTTTTCAAATTTCCATGCTTTGCCTTTGCTTCTACAAACCAGCGGAGAGCACCATGAATATTAATAAATTTTATTGCTTAATTTCCAATAGGGGGGATGACCAAATCTTTTTCGACTCGCTGCATATATTCTGTCATTGTGGCTCATAAGTTGTTCTCAAATAATTGATGAGCACGTGCTCTACGCTTCCCGAAAGCTACAATTGTGACTACGAAAGATAAATGTATCAGGACGAAATTCAAATATCGTCAACGTAAGCTTTGAAATATTGACGGCATATTTGAAAAAAAATGGTAGAAGTGTAAATTGGTATTGGTAGAAGTGTGGCCTATCTCATAAGGTAGATTCGCTTGGAGACAATATATTCTCATCTCTAGAATATTTCATCAATAATATTCATAGAATACTTACAGCCGCCGTTTTCACTAATATTTTGCCAGACCTCTCTAAAAACAATTCATATATATTTGTTATACCTTTAATTTTTCAAAACATAATGTAAAGTAAATAGCATGGCGAAGCACATGAAAAATTGAGTATGATATCAAACCATGCTATTTCGTTAATTCACAGGCTCAAATTAAGTAATATCCGAGATTAATTTCTATCAGACAGGTTCTAGCAATGCCTCCGTAATTGGCCCTGTTGATACTGTACCCAGTTCAGCGGAGGGGGGCTAGATTTGTCAAACATTGTTATGACCAACGCAGCAGCATATATACATTGCTAGAAAACTTAGGTTGGGGTTCTCTTGCACAGTGGTGTTCACAATAGAGATTAAACTTATTAAAAACACTTGAAGATTGGCCCTTTTCCGATGACATTAAGAATATAGTACGAACCCCAACGTATTACGGTCGGAGGGATCACAAATGTAAGATTATACTGCAAGATAGACTGCAAGACTGAATGGTTTAAAATGTAATTTTTTCCAAGAACGATAAGGGACCAGAATGCTTGTAGCCGAAATTCCCCAGGACTTAGTTCATTACAATAAGTATTAACGTACAGGTTAGGGACTGCGCGTGGATATGCGCGCGTCCTCACATTGCTACCAAATCCATTAAGGAAATTCAAGATTTACGTTGTGAACTCTTTGACCACCCACCGTACAGTTCTGATCTTGCACCTAGTGACTACTTCCACTTCTTGCACTTGAAACAGTGGCTCGGTGGACAACGTTTCGAAACAGAAGAGGAACTCAAGAACGTCGTTGTCAATTGGTTAACATCTCAGGCGGCGAGCTTCTATGAAGTGTGGTTAAAGAAGCTGGTGCAGCGGTGCGAAAAATGCTCAGAATTGAAGTAGGTTTTTTAGCTAACTAAAAGTGACAATAAAATATATTCCATATGAGTATATTTATTCTTGTGACCAAACGAATTTCACGTAATGAACATGCCTCGTATTTAAAAAAGAAACGTTTCAGGCGTGATATGGTAGAATATCATGATTAATTAAAATTGGCAATTTTCCACAAAAGAAATTTTTTTTATTAGTGCGACCGGTGTCGATGTAACTATATCATCTTCTGGTGAATCCAGACTACATCATCTTCTGGAACAGAAGATGATGTAGTTACATCAAAACCGGTCGTATTAATAACAAAATTTTATTTTGTGGAAAATTGCCAATTTTAATTAATGCCTCGTATTTGCATGAGTGTAATTTGAAAGGATTTTTGCATAAATGTATTCGCCACTGTGAGTATAGGTTTGCATAGATATGTTTATTTGGCATATGGTTTTATTCTGTTTTACGGGTGGTAACCTAACACCTCCCTCTGTCACAATCTTCAACGTCAAACTGCCGATCCACGCCCTTCATCATTTTTTCCTGCCTCCTTATGAATACTCCCAGCAATACTCTCTCCTCGCCAATTCCACGCCTAGCGCTTCCCCGTATCTTTTCTTCTTTGCTCAATTCACCTTTTACCCACTTATCCACAACCACATCTTATAATACGGATATCTACGTCAACTATCAGCTTGCTTAAACGAACACGTTCCCTCGCCGTCCAACACCGCACTCCATATCCGAATGTTTACATATCTAAATATCCTTAACACCAAAATGTGATCATATGTCATCAACTTCCTCCTTGTGAAGGCCTCAAGAAATTTCCTTGTGATGCCCCTATTTCTGTGAACATTATGGTCATGACACCTCAAAGCTAAATGTGAATGTAGTGTTTTACAACAGAAAAATATAACATTTTTTTTAAATAATATTTCAAATATAGTATATGCACCTTTGCCGTAATCCGTATAACTGATTCCACATTAGTGGAATTTATTCTAGGATTGGAGGTTGAACCTTCTGACTCGACACTCATATATTAGAACCGATTTCGCTAACCTGACCGAAGCAGTTTTGCAAGTATAAGCTATTGGGAACTTTTTTTTAAGCCAACCTTTCGGTTGTATTATGACGTTTGGTTAACTGTACAAAATCGGAGACTTTGGAAGATAACCGTGGCTGTAACTTTTAATGGAGTTATTGGCTAAGTTTTCATTACAATACAAATATTTCAGAGTGTAAAGAAATTATTCTCCTTGACCGGGATTCGAACCCGGAATTCTCGATGTCCAGCCGAGTCCTTTAGCCAAGTAAGCTCTCCGGATGACTCCGTCAATAGTTACTGTCGCGGCATCTCCCGCACTTTCTTGGAGTTTGTCAAATAGAAAACAACCATACGGTTTAAATTTGGCTGTGCCGCATCTGATAGGTGGCCCAGATGACCTTAGTGATAAATAACGCTGGTGCGGCACTTGGCAATTAGAATGAAACTTAAAACAGTGCTTAGTGATACGTTGTTGGAAAAAGGGCAATCGCCCTACCTAAACGCCTAAACCATCGAGAACACCGAAATGGAATGTGTAAGACTCAATTATATACCTAGGCGTTACCCTCACCCACGATCTCTCCTGGATGAAACACATCCTGGGGGGAATGTGTGGAAAAGCTAACAATTAGGATTTATTAAAAGAGTACTTGGTAAATAAGCTGACATGGTTTTATAAAGAAAAGTTATATTCCTCTGCTTAGGTCTCATTTAGAATATGCTGATGTTAAATGGGATCCACACGAAGTTGGATTGATTGCCGTATTGGATCGCGTACAGCTTAGAGGAAGCTAGATTTTTAAAACGCTGTTACGATGAACTTAGTAGCGTATCCAACATATTAGATGAGCTAGCCTGGGAAACACTAATTGAAGGGAAGGTTAAATTACAGATTAAATCTCCTTGTGTCAATTGGAACGACGTCTCTTTAGCAATGGTATCGGAAAATACTTAGGTAAATGGTACTTTGGATGGTAAAGAAAATGCTTTGTATTGAATAATTGAAAAAACTCTGATAGCCTTAGCCGTTTGTTTACGGTTATTGGAGGGTATTCAATTATTCAATATTGTTAGCCTGAAGAGCTTAATTCATTCATTATTAAAATACTTTGTTCTTCCACATATTTTATTACGCACGACATAGGTTTCGAATTTCGAAGTCATCATCAGGTGAAGTACAGAGGACATACGGCTTTAATAGTAGACAGAGAAGAGGAGGTGTGAAGTGGGAGGGGTAAGAGTGGGGAAACTGGTGTGTGCGTGCGGGGGGGGAAGAGGGTGAGGGGGCGGTTTTGTATGGCGTCAGGGGGGCAGAGGGACGGAAGGAGGACCAGAAGGGGGGAGCGCGAGGAATACATCACGTCATTAATCAATATTATGAGTGAACTTGGAAATTTCCTAACGTTCTAAGGCAACAAATCTAAAACCTTTCTTCTCCACTTGTAAAATCTTAGGAACAAAGTCACTGGTGTGGTTACTGCCCTGGAGGTGCTTGGAAAAACAAGAATAGGGATTTCTGTTTTCGAAACAGACGTAGTGTTCTTTCACACATTCACTGAATTTCCTCCCGGTTTGTTCAATGTGTTTTCCGTGATGGGAAATTAGTCCTCGTTGTTAGACAAAGGTTCCCTAAGCTGCCTTTACTATAGAAAGCTGGTTTTATTCTGTTCTCTGGAAAGGCTCTGATCCAGCAATACTTGCTTTTGTTGGTTGGAAACAACAAATGTACGTCAAAAGATATTGCTGTGTTTGGAGTTATCATGCCACCACGCCTTTTTCGAGTGCGTTTTCCCCAACCCTGAGACCTCGGCGTTTGCTGGACTTTAAGGCATGTACTCTTCTTTGGATCCGTCAAATGCCTTCCTCTTGACCTCTCCTGTCCTCGCTTGACCCCCAGAACTTTTCAAAGCACTTCTCTAACTCATCCTTCCCACCTCTTCCTCCTTCCCTCTCTCCTCGCGCGTTCTTACCCACTCCACTTCTTTCCACCGAACCATAAAATTACGACCAATCTCCGAAACTAACTCGTTTTGATTTGATCTCTCATCTCGATTGGGAAACTTCAAAAATCTTCTCCGGCCCTGGTGCACGTCCCCAAAGGCGCATAACACACAGCAGCAGTCAGTCAAAAAAGGAAAGTTCAAGGGTCATTTGAAATATAGCTCATGAAAAAGTGAATAAAATTATAGCTTCGGGGTTTATTTCTTGGCGATCTCACGACCTTTGCGCTTGTTCATGTCTGTTTTTTTCTACTTGTTTAAATTAACTAATAAATATCATTAATTTTTTTATACGATCTTTAAGAGAGAGGAAGGAGAAATAAGATATAGTATCGAAAGTCCTCTTGTTTGGTCCGTATGTCAAAATAATAACCTGAAGGAGAAGACATAACATTGTAATCTTTTTTCCCGAATTCCCTAAACTAACAAATGTTATTGCAGAGTGAAATGAGTTTAATCTGTTTTTTAGTTAAATAAATGTGGCACCGCCAAGCGTCACTTCAACCAGGAAAGTTTCATTACGTTTTATAAGAAAATGCGACAACAATGCCGATGACTTGACCTTTAAAATAATGTACTGTAAAAGTGTGACACATTGCCTGGAAAAATAGAATTATTGATTTACGTGCTTTTAAAAATGCTGGGTGCGCAAGGCGACTGGCTGCGTTGCAAGGGTGAACCCCCCACCCTCCCCCCCACATCTCCCGACCTTTTTAGTGTGCTGCCATGGCGTCACAATTAAATCATGCCCATCGCTTTCATAATAGATCATATATGACTAGCTTTTCTAAGAAGACACAAACAGTTTAACTTTCCCGCAGATGGCCGGAGCACTTGGGATAGGAATTTGAAATGTTAGCAATTATTGACGATAGAGGTATTAGAAAATGTAAATCTTAGGTTTGAGAAAGAAAATATTGATATGTTACACCTGTATGATAAGGAGGGGTGAATGAAAATACTGGAGGGATAAAAATGCAATGTAGAGAGTCATGAACAGTGAAGTGCGATGGCGGAATGGAGCAAAGAAGGAAGGAAGAAACGCAGTTTTCATAGTAAAGATGAATAACGGATTACAACTCGACTGAACCTATGAGCTTGGTCATCACTCAGGTTTTCATGTAATGAAGTAACATTAGGCAGAATAAAATAGGGTTTAGGATGAATAATGTGAAACAACTGCGTATATTTCTTTAAAGATATATTGGATTGTCACAAATCATTAAAACGCAGTAGTAGGTGGAGAGGTTTGGGAAAAATTAATGACCGCTGAGAGATGTAAATAGATTTCTGAAGGAGACAGGGTTAATCATGATGAAAATTTGGTTAAAAAATCAAAAAATAAGACTTAAATCACAGTTTTTAGAACAGGGTAATCCATTTGCGCATTTACCTTGGAGCTACTGATTAAGATCATAATTTTGTACTTAGGTAGTGTAACATCTTATTCAAAAGAGTTGACACTGGAAGAGAGATGAGGATTTCATATACATATCAAAAGATCCTCCTCTCTGGGAAGGCCTCAGATGAAAAATGGTGATGAAAGTGGTAGGTGGTAGCATTGCAAGCCACGTCACGTTGCTTTTGGCCTACTCAAAGCACACTTTGTACACAGAGAGTTCCAAATCTCTCAACAAAAGTAAACATAATTTTTCTTTTAGGAATTGCATATCCATTGTTTTTCTAGTCACATGTGCGAAAGATATAGTTGTGTTGAGGTTATAAGCTTTGATACACCTCGTTCTTGTTCAATGCATATTATTAGTTTTCAGTTGAAGTTTTTCTCACCAGGATAGTAAGATAGGGTTAGCGTGATTAATAGTACCAGAGGAATTTCATTAAATTATCGTACTATAGATTTTATAAAATTATCAATATAATAAACAATTAATTAATTAAAAGATTTGTTTCATCCTCTATATTTTAATATACTATGTCAGAGTTAGGTCATTTTTTACGTTTTCGACAACAAACCTTGCCGTTACTGAGTTATGGATCGACAGTTAGTTCATGCTATTATTTGCAATCCAGAAGGGCCCTCAAAAAAGAAGATGATTTTATTGTAAAAGGTCGATCAAGCAATTCATTTGGCTGCGCGGGAATCACGCGCTTTCCGAAGATCTCAAGAACTTTAGAAAGAAGGCGAGAGGGAGAGAAAGACAAACTCTCTTCCCGTGATTCCAATTTGAAAGTAGAAAACGCGTCAGTTGACCGGATTACGTGGAACTGGAACCATCCGGGGGACGTTAGCATAACGAACTCCTCATTCCCTCGCCAACCTACTCTCCGCGATTGGGAAACCACTTTCTCTGGCGAAGGGTTCTAGGTCAGCGAGAAAAAATTGCCCGTATTGGATGTGCTTGGGAGAAAAGAGCTTCTTTTGTTCGAATATATAAGTTGAAATGAGCCTCGCGTCCGCAGCGAATTGTCTCCCAGTGAACCTTCGCGGATTGCATGGGCGACGGCATCCTGGAGCGTACGACTTAGTTCTCGCGGAGTTTGAGCCCTCCTTCCCACACATCGCCCCGCCGCACGCATGGACGATACCCGACTAGATCTCTGACGCAAGGCCGCTGCCACCATATTATAGTTGTGTTCCCTATTCACCAGGGCGATGTGTCTTTTAGAGAAATTAAGATTTTCCCCGTCGTCTTTCCCCTATTGGAGACGAGGAACACCCCCCTCCTTTTAAATAACGTGAAATGATTTCATCCGCGGACTCCTACAATACGTGATAGCAACTGTAGGATTATAAATAGTGAAAATTCCTCTTGCTACCCTAAGCGTCTAGGGAATAATTCGTTCTACTCAAATGCATGCATTGTTTCACTAACCTCATGTTCTTTGTTGACATAGTCCTTCCCGCATGACCGCATTAGAATACCATTAAATAAAATATTGCCCTTTACAGCGTTTCTTGCTCTGCTTTGTCTGTTGTTAAGTTTCTTCTTCCATGCCACGTCTCTCCCTGTGGGGGGACCCTCCCGCCATCTACAGCGTTGGGTCACATTCCCTACCTGTGTCCTTGGGGTAAAAGACCGTTGTATGTATGTTGCATGTCCATGTAGTTCTGGAATTTCACTTTCTTAATTTTCAAATTCTAGCTTGCACATTATTGGATAATTGTTTCTACTTTCTTACCCCTCAAGCCGACGCAAGGGTGTGTGGCGGGGGGTGTTAGGGCACCACCCGTAATTAAGAAAAAAACCGCATATACTTTTACTGTATCCTTTGGTGCAATTGTTTGTCACATAATAGTTATAGATAGATATATAGATATAGATAGATAGAAAATCACATGCTTGTTAGTTGATTGTATTTTTCATGAATGTATACGCAACTGTGGGTATAGGCTTCAATGGATTTTTTGATTTTGCATGGGGTTTTGATCCCTTTTACAGGTGGTGACCTAACACCCCCCGCAACACGTCCTTGCGGCGGCTTGCGGGGTATTATGTAGAAGTAGATGAACCCAATTGTGTGTCTAATAAATTGTGAGACGACTACCATCAGCCAAGCAGTGATCAGAAGATGTCATAGCCACAAGATTTTAATTACATCTAAATGTTAACTGCTTTTTTTGGGTTCTACTTCATTTCGACTCTCGCTCCAACTATTTTACTGATCTTTGGGGTACTTCTCACTTCCAACGTGCACCCAAATGCAGACTTTCAATTACCATTATCTTTCAAAGGAATGAATCCATCTCTTAAATAATGTCATTAATTAAGAAATACAACTGATGTGCAGCTAAAGTTAAATCAGTTAATTTAACAGTCTCTTGAAAATTAATCGAACGCATACTATTGTAAAACTGAAATATAGATTTCGAGATTGACATAAATACCCCGTCAGACCCTAGCCCCACGCCAGTACCACGTCAATACCCCAGTACCACGCCAGAAAGGTACGTGGCAAGTGATGCAAGCACCAAGTGGAAAGGGTAAGTTATACTGGAGGATATGGGAGAGGAAGGGAAAAGGGCAAAATATTCCTAAAAAATGATGGAAAGGAGACAAACTATGCAAATTTCACTTGAATAAAAATATTTCTAAAAAACATGAAACATTGTGCAAACATGAGTAAACGCTGGAGGACGACCCAATTTAAAAACCAGGGTCAATTCAAGTTTGACCACATTATATATTTCACGAATCATTTGCCTTGTAGACACTTTATATCCATCTATAACATTTATTGAAATTTTATCTTAACAAAAATATCATATGAGAAAAACAACTTTGCACTTTTCCACGGATTTATTTGTAACATACGAGTTTCACTTCATCGAACCATCTTCAGGTACAGGAAAAGATTCATATTGTGATACATCATATGCCAATACCTGTTAGGAAAAGGAGGAAAGAAAAGAATGAGTAGGGTAAGCGGGTAAAAAGATAAGATATGTGGAAAACCCAAAGAAACAGATAAACTATAGAAATGGAGAAGTAAAAAGAGGGAGAAAATAAGCACTTTTGGTCATTATTTGAGAGAGGACGGTGGCAGGTAGGTGGTCGCATGGGAAGCATAAAAAAGGGTGAAGCGGGAAAGGGACAGAAAAGGGATAGAGGCAGGATTTAAGGATTCTAAGGAGGACATGATCTATTCTAGATAAGAATTCTAAGGACATTATCGGGGAAGGTTAGTTCGACGCATACTGAGAGTGGAGGGTGGTTGGATGGGAAAATATGCAAAGGGTGGAGTCAATTGGAGAGAGGGGGAGTTTCGCTGTGTACTGTGGAAACGGGATTCTGAGGAGAGTCATTTATAAAAATGCTGTCACTTAAAAGAGCATTCGCGTTTAATTGTACAATTTCTAGTTGCTCCGAAAAATCAAGTATTTTGCCCTTATTTTCTTAGTGTATAATATAAGGGTTAAGTTTACATGAATGGAATGATTTTAGCAGATGCTTAACTAGAAGTGACATTTCGTCATAAGTCATCTATCATCTTTCGTGTTGCGTAATTCTAGTTTTCATACTTCTCTCGGTCTGGCCTATGTAGCATGTGTCACCGGAAACGCACTCTTTTGAACTACTTAAATTCTGAATGAGTTGAAATAACTGTTGACTGAATTAATATCGGCATTGTCAAGAACAACAAAATATCTAGATCTATCAATTTCCACATAAATAATATTTTACTCTAAAGTTTTCTACATCACTATCATTGGTTAACGGTGCGTGAATTTGAACGGTATATGAAATTGAAGAGGGCGCGATTTTAGATGGAGTGCGGCGATGGACGGAGCATTGTAGGTATGGTGTGAAGTAGCCCTTGTGTGCTGGTAAAGGTTGGTAATTTCAAATTTCGTTGTATGTAACAGCATTTTGTCGCATATATATCCTTCTTGTGACTGTATGCAAGTGCATTGTAAGAGTGACCGTTGCCACCAGAACAATTACCTAATGACAACTACATTTCGATAATAATAATAACAATCATAATAATGAATGAAGTAATAAGTATGGAGCATGAAATCAATTGACATTGACGAGAGACCATTAAGCCATTTTGATAGATTCGTCTTCCAAGCGTTTTCTCATATATAGCATATTAGATGCCTAACAGTGCTGCCATCTGCGCGGACTCTCTCCGTCATTCGAACCGCCCGTCGTCGATTTTCATTTAAATTTAAAGGCGAGTCTGGCGAAACGACCGGATTTGAAATATCGATTCTGTTTTTGTCAGAATGATTTACGACTTTCCTCACGAATGTGATGAAAATGCGCGCGAAGATCGTTTTTACGATTTATTCCAGAATTGGAGGAAAATGCGGGGACAAATCGGGACTATGTGAGTTGGAGCACGTGGTCCCGTGTTAATTTGTAACTCTGTGATTGGCTACCTCGGTCTGCCGGAGAGAGGAAGAACCATTTCATGTCCCCCTTAGTTTGGTCAAACTCTCTTTGTATTGAAATAAAAATTATTTCGCTTTTACTGCTACAACATAAATTCTTCCTTAATTTTACCTATACCTTTCCTACCTATTCTTACTTCGAGTGAAGATTTCCACCCCATTGCTGTTCTCTTTTTAATTACATGTACTTCAATGTCAAAAAGAGACCTACGGGTTGTGTTTGCACATCGACACTGCTGCAGTATTTGACGCATATCTCAGATCCACTGTATGGCCGTTTTTGCCAATAAATTTCTCTCTATTTTGAGACCAAGTTTATGGAAACTTACAGAAACCCGTTCAGCTAATTTAAGAAAAGAAATGGTTAGGCTGCTATGTCTGATTGTAATATTTTAACTTTTGTTTAAAACTTCTGAAATCACCTTACATAAGAAAATATTTCATCGAAAATATCTCTAAGTTATCTACGCAAATTACTTCTCCGCCGTCATTCGATTCCCGAACAGGTTTCGACGGCACATTAATTCTTCATTGACCGCGACATATATACCCCACAATCCACCAAATAGGTGTGCGGCAGGGGATGACTTGAGTAAATTACCTAACTATTATTGAATACTCTTCGATGATTACATCTATGATTTATATCCTAAAATTATGTCCGTTAATAGCATTTTCTTCATTTTCAATTTGCTTCAAGTCGGTGCCAAATTTTCTAAGAGTCAGTTGAGATGCTTGAGGATGTTATTTAAATTAATATGCAAATAAAAATATGACTATGATAACTTTGCTCTAAAAACTCAAGATTCACTAAAAATGGTACGACGACGACCGATTCGAAGAAGAACGGACCTTAAACTATGCTTAAAGTCAGTTTGGTCATTACTAAGATAGCGGAAAGCTAGGTAATGAATTAATGATATTAGTTCATTTTGATCTATTATGTCAATTCAAAATTCAGGTGTGACGAAATAACTCCATAAAAATTACATTAATAAATTCCTTTGAAGTTTTTAAAGTAACGTGAAATAATTTGAGAGGTGGAAGATATTTTATTTTTTCTCTCAAATTAATGTGATGTAAACTCCATTATTTCTTGAGTAATAATAACCGAAATGGCTAGGTTAGTGGGAGAAAAATCTTCCTAACGCCATTCTGCGGCCAAAGAAGCGGGGAACTGAAATCTGCGGGGGATTTCATATACCCCCGCAGATTTCTGGGTAAATTAAGTGTCCTCAATACCTCGATAGTCCCAGTCAAAAAAAAAATGTTTTTGCACCTGTGATCTGCTCGATTCCGCCTTCCCCACCTCCCCTATGTTCTCCTCGATGGGCACCTGGAGGACCTCCACCCAAGCTATGTGATTTTTCTGGTACCAGATCTTCCTGGGAAACCATAACCAGCACAAGGAAAGTACTGGCCCACTTATTACCCTGCTAATGTGTGAATTTCACACCCGTAAAGGGCTCTTAGTACTGGGTGAGCTCTACAATCACCCACCAAACCGACCTTCGGGTTGCTTACTGCGTTTAGATGAAAATACCTATAAAAATATTTATATGCATACATACATTAACCCTAGTAGACAGAAACACATATAAAAGAGAAACTCACCAAGTCTCGAATTAACGGTGGTCTACCCACCTTTCTCAAGATGAGGAAGGAACTGAACTGCAGTTTAGTTCCTTCCTCATCAAAAGGAGGTACATGAAGATTTTCTACGAGGCGTCAAGGAGACAGAAATCACCAATAGAAAAGAACAAGTGAAGAAAATTGGAAATTATTAAAAATAGACTCAAAAATTTATGTGTATAAATTATAAAAAATTAAATGCTTATAATTATGAAGAGGAGGACGCTATCTATTATGACCAATGAAAGTATTCGGGACTTCTGGTCCAGAGCATAGAATGAAATCCTTATCCAAATGCGCAAAAAGAGATTGATTTAAAAAAACTGCTTGGTGCAATAATACTGAAAGACAAGTTTTAAAAACGAGAAGACTTTTCTGAATAATTGATTTTACCCAAGACCGAAATGCGGTACAATGAAATGAGTTTCGTATTTAGGCGCGCTTACAGTTACGCGGTAACACACTTATTACTATCGAGTTTGGACTTATTCCAAAAGATGCCGCCTCCATGCAAATGCGCGACGTCCCAGGTTGGGAATTTTTATTCTGTCCTCGGCCAAAAATCGGTGCCGTTGAACAGCAGTATATGCAAAATGGATTCCTTAAATATTGCATAACGAAATTAGAAAAAAGGATGGAATAAAGGCTATGAAAACTAAATCTTTCAGAAATTGAAATACGATATGCAGTCATTCCATTCTGCCTTACCAAGTCATACGAAAAGGAAATGAAAGCACGGAATTAGCTTACACAATAATTGACAAAGCAAGTGACTATGACAAATACAAAATACCGCACAGCATTATAAAATGACGATTTCCAAAAATTTGATTAGATAATATGGTGGAAAAAAATTTATACACATGTATTTTTTTATATGTATGTATAGGAGTTACAAAATGTTTATATGATAGATGTGTTCATCCAAAAAATTCCCTTAACCGGTAGATTAACTAAAATATATATATATATATATATATATATATATATATTTACTTATTTATTATATATATAAGGCAGGGTTGCCCATTGTCACCGGTGGTGTTGAACGTATATGTGGAGGAAATGATTAAAGACGCATGTGAAGAACTGGAGGTGGGAGTGAAAGTCGGAGGGGAATTAGTAAAATCGGTTAGGTTTGCTGATGACCAAGCATTAGTTGCTCAGTCAGCCAAGGGGTTGCAATCATTGCTGAGTGAATTGGAGGTTCAGAGGAAAAGATATGGGATGAGAATCAATTTTAAAAAAAAAACAGCTATACGATTTTCCAGAAAGAAAAAAGGCTAAGCTAAACATTAAAATAGGCGGGGAAAAAATAGAGCAGGTAGAACAGTTTACGTATCTCGGAAGTGTTTTGGACCAATACGGTCAAAATAGTAGGGACGTAAGGAGAGGAATTGCGCTAGGCAAGGAGGCTTTCTCAAGGAGGAGGGAGTTGATGACGGGGACGCTGAGTAGGGAGGTTAAGACAAGAATCGTAAAAACTCTGATATGGAGCGTAGACTCCATATCAGAGTTATATGTATGGCGTGGAAACGTGGTCACTGAAGCAGGAGGATATAGTTAGAAGAGGCTTTTGAAATGTGGGCGTGGAGAAGAATGGAGAAGGTGAAATGGACCGAAAGGAAAACAAATGAGGAAGTACTGGATATGGTGGGTGAGGAGAGGGGTTTGTTGAGAGAAATCCTATGGAGGCAGGAAAAATGGATGAAATCCGTATTGAGCGGCAGTTGAATGTTGAAGAAAGTAATAGAGGGGAGAAAGTTTCGCAAGCGAGGAAAGGGCAAGAACAGAATAGGGATGTTGGACGGGATGTAGGGAGGAAAATAGTACACAGAGATGAAGAGGGACCTGATGTAGATAAGGTTGCTTTGTTGGGTTATGTTTGGAGTTACAACATGTTTATTTCATTATTGTGTCCATCCGAAAACCTACCTTAACCGGTAGATTACCTTAAAAAATATATATATATGTAAATATATATATTCAGTTCATATATACCGGTCAGTAGTCAAACGCTCTAACCCCTGCACTACCGCGAACAACTATATTATTTATTTACAAGGTAATCTACAGGTTAAGGTAGGTTTTTGGATGGACACAACTATCGAATCAATATTTTTTTACTCCAATCAATACATAATCCAGCAGCCAGCCCTACATCAGGTTCCTCTTCTTCTTTGTGTATTTCCATCCTCCCTTCATCTACATCATCTCAATACCCCGCAAGCCACCGCAAGGGCGTGTGGCGAAGGGTGTTAGGTCACCACCCGTAATTTAGAAAGAAAGAAACACATGTAGAACCCACAATAGTTCGTGTCCAAAAACCAAAGATCGAATACATTCATGAAAGAATCCTCTCCCTCCACATACATGTAAACACAAAAGACCAATATCCATACACATGCACCTACACTTCAACCTAATATGTTTGCAATTCTGTTTCCACTTATAAATTTCATGTTATTAATAATTTTGCAAGGACATTGGACTCCTACCTACATTGAATTTCTATTAAGATTTCTGCTTGCTCTAATTCTCTGCTCTGGTTCTGAATGAGTATTTGAATCTATCTCTCTTTTTTTATCTTTGTGGTTTGTGGTCTTTTGTGGTTTGTGGTGTAGTCCTTTGTGGTATCTTTGTGGTAGTGTGGGACCATTATAATTCCCTTAGTGTCGTCGTTGGTTCTGAATCTTTCTAAAAGTCTAAGCCTCGCTTGTTCTCTTCGTATTTTAAGTGGCTCCCAGGTTAAATCCTCTAAGAGACCTATTACACTTGTGTTCTTGTCATATATATTTTTCATGAATCTGACGGATTTTATCTGGACTTTATCTAGTTATTTTTTCCAGATTTTCTCCCAAAGATCCCAAATGCTTGCGGCATATTTCAAATGTGGTCTAACTAGCTCTAATTTCTTTCTTCAACTTCCTCATTACATTTCCCTATCGCCCGTTTAATGAAGCCCAGTTTCTTTAAAGCGGATCCGCATATTGTCCTGATAAGTGCTTCCCATGAAAGGCGTGGTGTTAGAATTGCCCTAAATATTTAATTGTTTGGCTGTAGTTTATAATGACCCCTCATTTCGTAGTTTATGTCCTGTTTGCCACTTCCTTTGTTCCAAAATTTCAAAACTGCGCATTTGTCTATTGCAAAGAGCATTAATCCCCATATCTTGCTCTGATGCGAGATTGTGTCTATGTCTCTAGAGAGTATCTCGCGATCTAGTTGGCTCCTTATTTCCCTCTATACCTATTACACTTCCCTGGGGGACTCCCAAGGTTACACCTCTATCCGTTGAGCACAACCAATCGATGACTACTATTTGTTTGCGGTTTGACAAAAAGTCTCTAATCCAATTAATAATTTTCTCATTGATTCCATAGCATCTAAGTTTGTGAAACAATTTTTTGTGTGGGACTTTAATAAAAGGCATTTTTGAAAACCAGGAATACTGCATCCACTTGTGTGTTGTTTCTCCCGATCTTAGTATATCGTGAATGAAAAGACCTAATTGTGTATCGCAAGATCTGCTCTTCCTAAATTCGTGCTGGTTTGGGTTTAGTATTTTCCTACTATTAAGAAAGTTCTTTATGTTACTGACAATAATGTGTTCTAATATTTTACAAGAGATCGATGACAAAGAAATGGATCGGTAATTGGTTGGTTTATCCCTATCCCCGCCTTTATAAATGGGAGTTTTATGGGCTAGCTTCCAGTCACGAGGCACTGAGCTTCTATCGATTTTAGGAAAACAGTTTCTAAAAACGGGCAATTTCTTTTTATATTCCCATTATATTCCAGCAAGTATTTCTTCCAGATCAGGTGCATTTTTAGCTTTGATACTGGAGAGCTGATTCCCTTCTGGTCAGTGTTACATAACTCACGTTCACGTTCCTCGGGTGGGGGTGGAGGATCGTTTGGTGCGTTTGTGACTTTGTTATAGAGGCTCTGGATGAACTTCTAACTAACCTTCTTTACCTTCTTAATACCGATCTGACTTCCCCGTTGTATCATCTTGGTTTTTTACTGTCACATTTAGTTTTTGATGGGTTGCACGTTTTCCTTTCTTCGCGTAAAATATTTACGAAATCATTCCAGCTGTTCTCTGTATTGGTTATCGGTGTTTTTTTGTCTTGTATTCTGGCAATTCTTATTTCAAATATTCTCGTAGTCCGTTAAATTTCGCCTTGTTGAAAGGTATATTTTACCCCTTTCTTTGTTTATTTTCACGAACTTAGTTTTTTATTCTACAATAATTGCCTTATGGTCACTGATTCCGTTCATTGTTTCATTGTCTCTTACGATTTCAGGCGTAGAAATTGCGAAGATATCAAGTATGCTATGGCCCCTCGTGGGCAATTTAACAATTTGCTCAAAAGATTGCTTTGTGAATATATGAAGGAGTTCTTGGCATGAGAATCTCTGTTTTTGGCGGATTTTCCTACGCAGTACTTGTCCCAGTCAATTGACGGTAGATTTGTGTCACCAGCAAATATAATAACACTGTTGCTATGTTTGTTACTAAGAGTGGATATTTGGTAATCAAGCTTGTGTGGAATATGTGTGCTAGAATCTGAAGGTCTATGAAATGAGCACACGAATAGGCTTCAGTCGTTTTAGTCCATTTATGTTACACCAAACGCTTTATATGCTATTTCCGTCGCATTCGTATCTTTGGCTACTAAGATGTGGCTATACAGCTATGAATACTCCCCCACCAAATCTATTAGGTCTGTGCCTTCTGAAAATTGTTAAACCGCCCGGAAAAAACTTCATTGTTTGCTCTATCTCCCGTGACCCATTGCTCCGTTCCAACTATTATGTCTGCGTTTGTACTTACAAAGATATGTTCACTTTTTATATTACGGTGTTATGTGTGCTCAAAAAACTGTTTCGCGACGATTCTTGGTTAATAGAGGCAGAATTGTTACATTCGCTTGCATTACTATCTATTATGTATTTCGAGGCACCAATGTTATTAATTTTACGTCGATTATACAAGGTGTGTTAAAAAAATAACGTGAATGTTTTCATTTCGCGGGCTTTGAGAGTCCAATTGTCAAACATTTTTTTATTATGTTGGTATATATGCCCCTGAAGTATGATAAAACTTTCAGCTGTTTACATTGTGGACTTTGCCTGTGACAGCTACCTAGGTTAGACGTGTTTTATGAGCTCGGCGATGTTCGTTTGTTAAAAGAAATGGATCAAAGAATTTGTATAACGTTTTGCGTAAAAAATGAAATAAAGTGTAACAAAGTGTGTGAAATGTTAACAAAGGCCTATGGTGAGTCTGCCATGAGTAAATCAAGAGTTTACGAGTGGTATAAGCGTTTCCAAGAAGGCCGTGATGACCTTGTAGATGACGGACGCCCTGGACGCCCCAGCACATTAACTATCGATGAAAACGTGGAAAACGTGCAAGAAATGCTTATGAACAATCGCCGAATCGCAATTAGAGAGGTCGCTGATGATGTTGGCATATCGATTGGGTCATGCCATGGTATTTTTTCCAATTTTTTGGGTATTAAACGCATGGCAGCAAAATTCGTTCCAAAATGGCTTTTGCACCACGATAATGCACTAGCTCACACTTCATTGCTTGTTCGTCAATTTTTGGCCAAAAATAATACTGTAACGATGCCCCTGCCTCCATATTCATCAGATATAGCTCCGTGTAACTTTTTCCTATTAACAAAAATTAAGAGAACCTTGTAGGGCCGTCGTTTTACAGCCGTAGATGACATTAAAAGCGCATCGCTGAAAGAACTAAAGGCTATCTCAAAGAACGAGTTTGAGAAGTGTTTCCGGGATTGCAAGAAGCGCTGCCACAAGTGCATAATCTCCAATGGGGACTACTCTGAAGGTGACAAGATCAATATATAAGAATAGATAAATATTATTGTCCGAAAAATTAAAATTCTCGTTATATTTGGAACCCACCTTGTATGTTGTATTAAAGCAAAATTTTGTTTCTTTTATTACTTTTGGGATCTGTGAGGCGTAACCAGATCTGAAGTGACGAAAAGCGCTGGATTCTACTACTTCATTTATTCCAATATTTAAAGAAACCCCTGAAACATGTTCGTGCAACCTACGCGCTACACACTGTGATGTCTCGGTAGTATAATGGACCCCGGAGTGATCAAGGGGTACCCGATACGAAGAGGGGACCGGCCTCAGATGAACAAAGTCCGCTCCGTTATCCCGACAAAGTCACAACAATCTCTCGTTTAAACCCACTATTCGGCTCCAAACGAGCCTTCCGTGGTCAGTACGTGGCACAGCACTACAAATACTTAATTTAATTGGGACCATCAACTCCGCCTCGACTTCTTTCACCTCCGAGAGTACATCTCCTTAAAGGAGAACAGGATATCTTCAGATCCTTGTCGTTTGTTCCCACATGAGCCACTATGCGTAGATTTAAGCAACTCGTATTACTGACGGCCGCCTTCACCGCCTGGGGTACCCCGCCGCCTGGTATAAGTACACCAGAACGACAAGAATGCAACACCTCCCTCCTGTTGGACTCTACGGCGCAGCGGATGCATTATACACCGGACGTTATAACTACCTAATATAACGATTTCCTCCCTTCCGGAGCGCTTTGTCTTACTCCAGGCAGTGACCTCGGGGTAAGGGTTAGGTACGGTGGTACTGCCATCCGACATCACCTGGTACCTGATGGAGACGGGGATGGTATCTGCCTCCGCAGAGTCCAATCCTCGCCGCGGCGTTACCTTTCCCTTGCCCCGAGATTCGACCCTCCAATCGTCAGACCTTCGGACATGAGATACTTCCTCGTTGAGAGATGGGACACGAGGCAGGTCTCTAATCGCCCAGCCACGTGTAGCATTCGGACGAATCCGTGCATCCCTATGGGCGTGGCGGGTTTTCGAATTCCCACACCGAGTACCATCTCTCCTGAGGGGAGCCCTCCCGCCGACGATCTCCGAACGAAGCTCCCGCACCATCCTCTCTAACATGACGATACGAGCCCTTAGAGCTGTGCATTCGCCATTGATATCGATCAAGGCAACAGGGGACCTAAGTGAAGCCATCCTAATCAACAACCGAGTGCCCAAGAGAAGCTAACCTGCATAGACAACGCAAAGATTTCTGAGAGGGGTTAGCTAAATTTAACTCACACAATATATTAAACTTTGGAGTGAAATATGAAGCCTAAGCGGATAAAAACGATTGTTAATAAAGTCTTCTTTATAGAGGAAAAAAAGGAGGTAGAAAAAGGAAAGCACTCACTCATCAGAGTGGAAGGGCAAAAACCACCATAATTCACTAAGATAAAATATTACTACCACACACTAGGGATAACTAACCACAAACGAAGACTATGCAAACAAAACTATTTATAAGTTGACTCTACACTACAATGCAAAATCTCTCACTAGATGCAAAAGCACCAAGCAGCAGGCTGGCAGGCTGGTAGACTCCCTTCATTCCATCCAACATCCTATCCCGATCCTGCCCTTTCCTCGCTTGCCTAACATTTTCCCCTCTATTACCGTCTTCAACATTCCACTACCGCTCAATACGAATTTTATTCATTTTTCCTGCCTTCATAGGATTTCTCCCAACAATCCCTCTCCACGCCCACCAGTCTGAATACTTCCTCATTTGTTTTCCTTTCCGTAACTCCTCTATTTTTTCCCTTCCTATTTTAATGCAAAGCTTAGCCTTTTTCTTTCTGGAAAATCAAATAACCTTTGTTTTATTAATATTGATTCTCATCCCGTATCTATCGCACTGAACCTCCAATTCACTCAGCAATACTTGCAACCCCTTGGCTGACTGAGCAACTAATGCTTGGTGATCAGCAAACATAACCGATTTTACGAATTTTCCTCCGACTTTCATTCCTACCTCCAGTTCATCCCATGCCTCTTTAATCATTTCCTCCACATACATACATTCACATACAGGTTGCGGTTCAGTCTCCTGTCCCTCCAATCCATTCCTATTTTCTGCTATACACGCATTAATATTTCCCAATTCACTCTATCAAACGCTTTTTTGAAATCTACGAAACAGGCAAATACGTCCTGATTGTATTCTATATTCCTCTCGATCAGTGCCCTCATTACTGCAAGGGCATCACGCGTAACTTTTTCTTCCCTAAACCCCAAACTGATCATCCCCTAAGTAATCATTTACCTTACTCTCTAGCCTTTTGTTGATGATCCTGAAAATAACTTGGTATGCGTGGGATATCATACTTATTGTTCTGTAATCTTCACATGACGTAGACTTTGCCTTTTTTGGAATAGGAACTAACACCGATCTCACAAAATCTTCTGACCAGATTCCTTCCTCATAGATACTGCAAATCAGTCCATAAAGGGCCTTCTTCCCACCTTTTCCTAAACATTTCAACAGTTCTACGGGTATGTTGTCCACCCCCACGGCCTTACTTGCTTTCATCTCCTTTAATGCCCTTTCTATTTCATCGTCGAGTATGCCTGGACCTAAGCTATTTTCTTCTACGTCATGTTCCTTTTCTATGTCTAACCCTGTCGGCCTAAGTTCTTTACCATAGAGTGTTTCTATATATTCCTTCTATCTCTCTTGGATTTTTTCTGGTTTAACTATTATCTTACCCCGCTTATCTTTAACTGTTAGCACAGATCTTGCCTTCTTACTTCCCGATAATAACTTAACCTTGCTGTATAGAGCACCAATTTCACCCTTCTTCTGTAAACTTTCAATATCCTCGCATTTCGTTTTCCACCATGCTTTTTTTCTTTACTGGTAACCCCTCTCTATTTTTTGTTCAACTCTCTGTACTTACTTTTGCCTAGTTCTGCGTTTATACTCTTCCATTTCCTAAAAATGTGTATAAATTCATAATAAAAACGTTCAAGCTGTATTTTCTTATCTTTGTTGACCGATCTACTTTTTGGGTAAAATAGCGTCATTTGTTGAATGAACAGGAGCTAATGCTATATGTTTATGCACTCAACATCTTCATCTAAAAATATTTATTTGAGTGAATGTACCTAATATACTTAACGAGTAAACTTCGCGTTATTAGTGATTAGCCCCGTATTCACTTATACCTCAAATTGTTTTGTTTATTTTTTCATAATTATGATACCAAAGTTACATCAAATGATCCCGCATATTAGCAGC